>QXTE01000176.1:1330528-1833795 GCA_003942145.1 Platysternon megacephalum | reverse complement strand
AAGTAACAATGACTTTATTGCCTCTGCAAGCGGTGATCGAAGGGGGGAGGGGAGGGTGTCTAGCTTACAGTGAAGTAGAGTGAACCGGGCGGGGGCGGGGGGGAGGTTCATCAAGGAGAAACAAACAGAACTTTCACACCGTAGCCTGGCCAGTCATGAAACTGGTTTTCAAAGCTTCTCTGATGCGCACCGCACCCTGCTGTACTCTTCTAATCGCCCTGGTGTCTGGCTGCGCGTAATTAGCGGCCAGGCGATTTGCCTCAGCCTCCCACCCCGCCATAAACGTCTCCCCCTTACTCTCACAGATATTGTGGAGCGCACAGCAAGCAGTAATAACAATGGGAATATTGTTTTCGCTGAGGTCTAACCGAGTCAGTAAACTGCGCCAGCGCGCTTTTAAACGTCCAAATGCACATTCTACCACCATTCTGCACTTGCTCAGCCTGTAGTTGAACAGGTCCTGACTACTGTCCAGGCTGCCTGTGTATGGCTTCATGAGCCATGGCATTAAGGGGTAGGCTGGGTCCCCAAGGATAACTATAGGCATTTCAACATCCCCAACGGTTATTTTCTGGTCTGGGAAGAAAGTCCCTTCCTGCAGCTTTTGAAACAGACCAGAGTTCCTGAAGACGCGAGCATCATGTACCTTTCCCGGCCATCCCACGTTGATGTTGGTGAAACGTCCCTTGTGATCCACCAGTGCTTGCAGCAGCATTGAAAAGTACCCCTTTCGGTTTATGTACTCGCTGGCTTGGTGCTCCGGTGCCAAGATAGGGATATGGGTTCCGTCTATCGCCCCACCACAATTAGGGAATCCCATTGCAGCAAAGCCATCCACTATGACCTGCACATTTCCCAGAGTCACTACCCTTGATATCAGCAGGTCTTTGATTGCGTGGGCTACTTGGATCACAGCAGCCCCCACAGTAGATTTGCCCACTCCAAATTGATGTCCGACTGACCGGTAGCTGTCTGGCGTTGCAAGCTTCCATAGGACTATGGCCACTCGCTTCTCAACTGTCAGGGCTGCTCTCATCTTGCTATTCTGGTGCTTCAGGGCAGGGGAAAGCAAGTCACAAAGTTNAGCCAGGCGATTTGCCTCAACTTCCCACCCAACCATAAATGTCTCCCCCTTACTCTCACAGATATTGTGGAGTGCACAGCAAGCAGTAATAACAATGGGAATATTGGTTTCGCTGAGGTCTAACCAAGTCAGTAAACTGCGCCAGCACACTTTTAAACGTCCAAATGCACATTCTACCACCATTCTGCACTTGCTCAGCCTGTAGTTGAACAGGTCCTGACTACTGTCCAGGCTGCCTGTGTATGGCTTCATGAGCCATGGCATTAAGGGGTAGGCTGGGTCCCCAAGGATAACTATAGGCATTTCAACATCACCAACGGTTATTTTCTGGTCTGGGAAGAAAGTCCCTTCCTTCAGCTTTTGAAACAGACCAGAGTTCCTGAAGACGTGAGCGTCATGTACCTTTCCCGGCCATCCCACATTGATGTTGGTGAAACATCCCTTGTGATCCACCAGTGCTTGCAGCACCATTGAAAAGTACCCCTTGCGGTTTATGTACTCGCTGGCTTGGTGCTCCGGTGCCAAGATAGGGATATGGGTTCCGTCTATCGCCCCACCACAATTAGGGAATCCCATTGCAGCAAAGCCATCCACTATGACCTGCACATTTCCCAGAGTCACTACCCTTGATATCAGCAGGTCTTTGATTGCGTGGGCTACTTGGATCACAGCAGCCCCCACAGTAGATTTGCCCACTCCAAATTGATGTCCGACTGACCGGTAGCTGTCTGGCGTTGCAAGCTTCCATAGGACTATGGCCACTCGCTTCTCAACTGTCAGGGCTGCTCTCATCTTGCTATTCTGGTGCTTCAGGGCAGGGGAAAGCAAGTCACAAAGTTCCATGAAAGTGCCCTTATGCATGCGAAAGTTTTGCAGCCACTGGGAATCTCCCACACCTGCAACACTATGCGGTCCCACCAGTCTGTGCTTGTTTCCCGGGCCCAGAATCGGCGTTCCATGGCATGAACCTACCTCATTAACACCATGATTTGCACATTGCTGGGGCCCGTACTTTGTGAGAAGTCTATGTCCATGTCTATTTCCTCATCACTCTCCTCACCGCGCTGCCGTCGCCTCCTCGCCTGGTTTTGCTTTGCCAGGTTCCGGCTCTGCATATACTCCAGGATAATGGTTATAGTGCTCATAATTGCCGCGGTGATCTGAGCGGGCTCCATGATCCCAGTGCTATGGCGTCTGGGCTGAAAAAAGGTGTGAAACGATTGTCTGCTGTTGCTTTCATGGAGGGAGGGAGTGGGGGCCTGACAACATGTACCCAGAATCACCCGCAACACTGTTTTTGCCCCATCAGGCATTGGGATCTAAACCCAGAATTCGAATGGGCGGCGGACACTGCGGGAACTGTGAGATAGCTACCCACAGTGCAATGCTCTGGAAGTCGACGCTAGCCTCGGTACTGTGGACGAAGTCCGCCAACTTAATGCACTTAGAGCATTTTGTGTGGGGACACACACAATCGACTGTATAAAAACGATTTCTATAAAACCGACTTCTATAAATTCGACCTAATTTCGTAGTGTAGACATACCCTAACTGTGGGGACTGACAGACACAGAAAGTCTGCCAGCAGTTTGGGAGGAGATACCCTGAGGGCCGAAACTATGGCCAACATGTAATTGTCTAATGCTGTTGTTTCTGGTTTGGTTTGCTGTTTTCGGAAAATAAACAAACCTATGCCAGAAGGACCTCTGACTCTGAGTCTGTCTATGGGGAATTTAATTGGGAAGCCCCGAAGTGGGGGAAGATTGATGGCAGTGGGCCTGCAGAGTGACATCAGGCAATGGTATTGCCAACTTTCGATGGACTAATTCCTGGAGATTTCATCAGACGACATAATCTTTAATTAAAGATTGATCTTTAATTCCTGGAGACTCCAGGACAATCCTGGAGATTTGGCAACCCTATGCGATGAGGCTGTGCCCTGGAGGAGGCCACCCTGTGCCACTAATGAAAAATAGGATCCTGAATCTATGAATGAGACATTCATAGGGCTAGATTCACAAAGATGCTGAGTGTCAGCAGGCCTGACTTTTAGGTGCCTAGAGATTCCCTGGGATTCACAAAGCCTAGGCTCCCTATACAATGAATGGAGGGAGATACAGACCTCAGAGTGAGATTCACAAAAGACAGCATGCTAGATGGCTTCCTGTCTAAACTAGCTAACATGAGATGCCAAAGCAAGGAGTATATCAAAAGTCCTGCCCTATCTTGTAGATTAGTGCCTAAAATTATGTCTACACTGGTGCACATACTCAGGTACTTACCCATATGAATGTTTGTGCGTGTACACCACACTCACACTGAGTATCCACATACGTTGTGCTGGAAACAGGTACAACCTGAATACATGCCTACACCTACATCTACACTCCCACTTTTTGATACCTATGTTAGGTATTAGCATTTCAGCAGTGGTGTCCCAGGTTCTGTTTGTCACAGGATACACTCTAGGATAGGGGTTCCCAAACTTGGTTCGCGGCTTGTTCAGGGTAAGCCCCTGGCGGTCCGTGAGATGTTTTGTTTATCTGAGCATCCAGAGGTACGGACACGTGCAGCTCCCAGTGGCTGCGGTTTGCCGTTCCCGGCCAATGGGAGCTGCGGGAAGCGGTGTGGGCCATGCCACTGCTTCACGCAGCTCCCATTGGCCAGGAATGGCAAACCGCAGCCACTGGGAGCTGAGACCAGCCGTACCTGCGGATGCTCAGGTAAACAAAGCATCTTGCGGACCGCCAGGGGCTTACCCTGAACAAGCCGCGAACCAAGTTTGGGAACCCCTGCTCTAGGAACTGCTTTGCAGTGTATTGTTGTTACTGTCTACCATCTTCACACGTTTGTTGATGGCAGTTCCTATTCACCCCTCTCTCCTGCCCAACTTAGTGGAAGCCATGGAGCAATTGACTGACGATATGTGTCTGCTACTGCTCCTTCTTACAGGACAAACATGTATCTGTTGCAGTACACGACCAGCGAGAATTTTGGGTGAATGGACTCGGACCTTTCTCACAAACCGAAGACAGGTGACTGGGACAGTGATGATCCACTGACATGTCAGGACACAGAGATGCGGGAGACTGCTGCTATTGTGACTATATGTCCATCGGTGGACTGCCACCTCTGGACCAGGTGAATCAGCATGGTGTGGTGGGATCACATCATCCTGGAAACTTGGGATGACTGTGATGGCATGACCCTTTACATTTTGAGTACTTTCCTCCTTCCCCAGTGCAAAGCCCCACTTTTATATTGGTTTATGTTTTGTATCCAGAAAAATAAACATTTTCAGAGCAGCAAGCTGTAAGCTCCTCTATATTTGTTTCTCCCTCTCTTCTGGGTCCAGATATAACATTTAGTGATGAAGAATTTCGATACCACAAGAGTCCAGTGCTGCATCTGCCTGAACAAGAAGAAGAAATGCTAAACAAATAATAATATTAAAAAGGGGGAAAGTTTGCCTAGAGGCACAAGGTGACAGATGGCAGCTTTTGCTGCTGGGACATTATGAACCAGACAGCTAGAGAGGGGAAGTCGGCAAATTAAAAACAGAACAAGGGAATAGGCTGCTGCCCGGAGCTTCCACAAACAAAGTGAGAGGGAACCAAGCAGCCATCATGACTGACCAGGTGCAAGCAGGCAGATAAGCAGCTTAGCCTGAACTGAGGGTCTATAGCCAACAGAGAGAGCCCAAAGACGAAGAATTTTGCAGTCAGCAGCCAAAGGAAAAAATTTGTAGTAGGAAGTATTGGCATGTAGCCAGAAGTGGCAGATCAAGCACAGATAGTGCAGTAACAAAAAAGAGTTTTCCAGTGGTATAAAAGGTGTCAAAGAGGGTGTGAAGTACAACAGGAAAGCACAGAAAATGGCAACATTTCTGAACAATGCTGGTGAATTGGACAACAACCACAAATCATGGGTGGTATGCCCCAAAAGCTTTGAGCAGGGATCGGCAACCTTTGCCACGCGGCTTGCCAGGGTAAGCCCCCTGGCTGGCCGGGCCAGTTTGTTTACCTGCCGCATCCGCAGGTTCGGACGACTGCGGCTCCCACTGGCTGCGGTTCGCCGCTCCAGGCCAATGGGGGTGGCGGGGAGTGGCGGCCAGCACATCCCTCGGCCCGCGCCGCTTCCTGCAGCCTCTAAGGAATTTCTCAGAGCATTATCATTTTGGACAAACATTAAGAGATGTCCTGCATAGCCAATTTGTCTCTGAATTGTGTAATTATCAGGTCCAGAAAAAGATGCTGACTGTATCAGCACTTACATTGAAGAAGGTTATTGAAGAAGCAGTTGTAATGGAAACTGCAGAGAAGGATTCTCTGGAATTTAGAGTTAATTGAGAAGTTATCTTGTGAATCAGTGAGACAGAGGACCATGGGAATGCAAGCAATGTCCCTCTGGACATTCTGCACAAGATACACATGCTCAGAAGGATTGTTGGGCACACCAGGTTATTTGCGGGAGGTACCAGAAGAAAGGAAACATCGCTGCGACTGTCACACAGTTCAACACCCAGCAATAAAGACTAACCACACAGTCAAGAAGACACCTATGAAGACCGAACTTAAGAAAGGATGGAAGAAGAGAATTCATAATGTGGAAAAAGAGAACTCTAGTGACACTGACCAAGATCCAGCACTACATGTGTTATTTCAAAGTGGAGTCAGAGATCGCCTCTGGGTTACACCCTTGGTTGAAGGAGTTCCTAGAAGAATGGAGCTTGATACTGGAGTTGCCATCTCACTGATTACTTCATCCACTATTACCAGACTTTGTCACAAGTTCTTCTAGAAGAAACCACCATAGTTTTGAAGACTTATACCAGGGAAATGCTAGTCCTATAAGAGATACTCCTGGGGAAATTTCAACCAGATGGACAGTCAGCTGTTTTATCCTTTTATGTGATTGGAGGAAACTATACACCATTATTTGGCAGATTTTAGTTTGAGGTGAATTGTACCAAGTTTAAGCCAATCACAAAAGCACCTATTATCTTCAAGAAATACTGGACAGATACTCTCACATTTTTGAAATAGAGCTGGACAGATGAGAAACGTGTAAGTGAAGCTTACTGTTAAGTCTGAAAGCTAGCCAAAATATTGAAAGCCTACAATTTTGCATGAAGTCTCTGGGGAAAACTTATTTGGACCATGTAGTGAACATTGGATCTTGTTACTGCTTTTATACAGTGAGTGGGCTAATCCCATTGTATCAGTGATCAAGAAGAATGGCTCAGTCTAAATATTTGGAGATTTCAAAGTGACAGTGAATTCACTTTTATGTGCAGACCAGTATCCACTACTTCTTAGTTTTGTTTGATACTCTTAGTGGTGGACAGTGTATCAGTAAATTCTCTTTAAGTGTTTGATTGGGTTTGTGACCTGGGAAGTGCATTTATTTCAGGGGCAATGTTAATGGCTCACATGTTTCATTTAAGGCTGGCCATCAATTGGAGAACAGCAGTTTTGAAAGTACCTAACTTTCCAATCCTATGGTGGGGATCCAGCAATCTATACCAGAGAGATGTTTGTATTGCTTGTCACCGTTATTGCTGATTGGAGGGGTTTGGTGAACTCTGAAGATGGACTCAGCACATTTGTGCTGCCATTGAACCTTAAGAACCAGCTCGAGTTTCTGCTGCACCCTAAATTTGTGGACATTTGGTTATGGAACTGGGACTCAATCCAAATGGAATTGGGCTATATTCTAAGTTTTCAGGCAGAGCTTCCATGCAAGGAGAGAAACAAACCACTGCAAATGCCCAGCCATCACCAAACCAGCCCCTGCACCATCAGGAAATCCACCTAGGATGACCAGACACCAAATGTGAAAAATCGGGACTGGGGTGGGGGGTAATAGGAGCCTATATAAGAAAAAAAGACCCCAAAATCGGGACTGTCCCTATAAAATCGGGACATCTGGTCACCCTAAATCCACCCCCTTCATTCAGTGAAGAGGAAAGAAGATTCCCACAACAGCTGTACTTTGTTCCATGTTTTTTTTTATTAAAACTGCAAGACACTAACGTCCTCACTGCAAAGGAACACTGCATTGTGTTTGTGTAGCTGCCGGAACAGATCCTTCAAACACCCAACCCTTTTCTCCAGGCTTGTATGACATGGCTCCAAGTGGGAAGACACCAAACGCCAGAGACCAGAAATGCTTGAAAACTTTTGTAGTGTGACAGAGGCCTGAAACAAGGGCTAGAAAAGAGCTGTAAATCTGGAAAAAAACATTAATCTTGTACAAATGTTCTGTCCCACAACTGGACCTTTCCACCCCTTCCTTCATGGTCAGACTGTTGGCTGACAAACTCATAGACCCAGGGGCAAGATGCCAGTACACCGATAATTTGTCTATAGCTTCTGACAAAAGTTTTATAGTGGTTCATAACAGTTCAATAAACTGTTGAATTTATAGTTGTGTCTTGGTTGGGTACCGTTGGGGTGGGGTAAGGAGAGGAGGTAGCCTTCCAGCCCAGCATGCAGCCCTGGACAAAAAGGGAGGGGATGCTGGACAGGAAGCAGGGGGCTTAGAATCATAGAATCATAGAATATCAGGGACGGAAGGGACCTCAGGAGGTCATCTAGTCCAACCCCCTGCTCAAAGCAGGACCTAATCCCAACTAAATCATCCCAGCCAGGGCTTTGTCAAGCCTGACCTTAAAAACCTCTAAGGAAGGAGATTCCACCACCTCCCTAGGTAACCCATTCCAGTGCTTCACCACCCTCCTAGTGAAAAAGTTTTTCCTAATATCCAATCTAAACCTCCCCCACTGCAACTTGAGACCATTACTCCTTGTTCTGTCATCTGGTACCACTGAGAACAGTCTAGATCCATCCTCTTTGGAACCCCCTTTCAGGTAGTTGAAAGCAGCTATCAAATCCCCCCTCATTCTTCTCTTCTGCAGACTAAACAATCCCAGTTCCCTCAGCCTCTCCTCATAACTCATGTGCTCCAGCCCCCTAATCATTTTTGTTGCCCTCCGCTGGACTCTTTCCAATTTTTCCACATCCTTCTTGTAGTGTGGGGCCCAAAACTGGACACAGTACTCCAGGTGAGGCCTCACCAAAAGAGGGGAACAATCACGTCCCTCGATCTGCTGGCAATGCCCCTACTTATACAGCCCAAAATGTCGTTAGCCTTCTTGGCAACAAGGGCACACTGTTGACTCATATCCAGCTTCTCGTCCACCGTAACCCCTAGGTCCTTAACTTACCAGTCTCATGTTCTGGTTCCTGCTGAGTCTCTCGGTCCTCTGGTTTGTCAGGAGGGGCTTTTGGTGGACATACATGATAACTTGCTTCTTTTCCTCCAGGTCAAGTTCTGGGGCATCCTCCTCTGAGGTCCCCGCTGCCTCTTTGCCCTGGCTTTTATTAGCATCCTAATGGACAGTGAAGCCAGAAGAGTTGAGGACGGGGTCATTAGTCACATGTGGTAACCCTACCAGTTCTCAGTACAAATACAGCTTAAGTCTGAGCTGCAGGGAGGTGCCTTCCCTTGCTTTGGATTCTCAGCTACAAACTCTATCATGGATATAGCAGCTGTGTGTGTGTGTGTGTGTGTGTGTGGTTTTTTTTCCCCAAGAAGCTGGGAGAAGGAGGAAACTCTCCCTCATAACTTCTATCCCAGTGCTTAGGGTATATGCCTGGAATATGAGCAATCCCTAGTTCAAGTTCCCCCTCCACCTGGAGGGGTGAAGGGATTTGAACAGGGATCTGCCACCTCTGTGGTGAGTGCCCTACTAAATAACTGTGGGATATTCTGAGGTGGGGATCCATCAGTAGCTCCTTTGAAGCTGTTCCACTGTGGGTAAATAATTTAAAAATTCATTGGAACAGGATGCTAAGTCTCCCACCTCCCAGATGAGTGCTCTAACCACCAGACTACAAAGTCATTCTCATGCTTTGTCTCTCTCTCTCTCTCTCTCTCTCTGGACCAACAACTCTTTCATTATTTGTTCATAGTGGAACAGCTTCAAAAGGAGAGACTGAAGGACACGTCCGTCCTCAAAATATCCCGTAGTCCAGTGGCTAGGACACTCGCCTCAGAGGTAGCAGATAGTTCTCCCCATTAGGCAGAAAGGCGACTTGAACCTGACATCTGTCACTTCCCAGGAGAGTACCCTAACCTCTGGGATAAAAGTTATGAGGGAGGACCTCTCCATCTCACTCTCCCCACTCTTTGTGTAAGCAGAAACATAGGAGCCTAGGGAAATTTTACTGCAAAAATGTAGGTGGCAAGGAAGTTAAAGTGCCTACAGGGTCCAGGGGCAGCTGAGGGGTGGTTTTGTGTACTAAAGCGGGCCCTGTTTCTGGAATTCAGACACCTAAAGTGGCAGTTAGGCATCTAAATTCTTTTTGTGATTCCAGCCCATTGATACTGAAGATTTTCAAGATTTTGTGATGTTTTGTTTAAGGCAATTTATGAATTTACATTGATTTCCATAGCCCCTATGTTAAATGCTATTAAGTACTGAACAAAATTGTCATGATCATTATGGCCTTGATTCAGCAAGGTACTTAAGCGTACATGTAACTTTAAGCATGTGTATTCTAATTGATCTTAAGATGACTAATTGTATGCTTAACGTTATTCACATGCTTAAGCAGCTACTGAATGGGGGTTTATATCAATGGACTTCAGAGGGTTTGGATTAGGCCCTTAGCCTTCAATCCTGCAATGAGCTGGGGGGGAGGGGCAGATTCCTGCAACACATGGAGCCCCATTAAAGTCACATGGGCACAGTGGTTTACCTGAATGGAAGCCATTAAAGGATCAGGTCATTCATAAGGGCAACAGGTATCAGACAAAATGGGGTTTCATGGTAAACACGGTGACTTGTTATGGGAGCTGGGTGCCTAACTCCCTCACACTTTGAAAGTCTCAGCTTAATTGAATAGTACCTGGTAAAATAGTGCATGTGGATGTATGTTACCTCTATGTATCCATTAGGTAGACATTCAGACTAATTCAGAACCTAACCCTATGATCCCTTGTCTCCAGTGGGAGTCCCACCAGTGTAAAGACTGGAGAGGCCCTCAGGATTAGGTTGTATGCAGAACTTTTTTGGTTTCTATAAGTCTCTCTTTTCCATAGTTTATTTTGTATTATCGTTACAAAATCTCTTACCAAGAGTCTTTATGTAAACTGACAGATTTCAATGAGTTTTATTTTTTTCACAATACCTATCCTCAACAGAGTAATTCCGAATTACCAGATAGGCCATTGTGCATAATCATACATGCATAATTTTCTCTCACAAAAACGATATCCAAATTGGTACAGAAAAATCACTCAACGAAGAATATAGAGCAATCCTCCAGCATGGAGTTCAGTAATGGAATAGAATTGCTGCCAGAGAGGAGAAATTAGGCTGAAATAGCTGAATTCCAATGATAAAAACAAAAGAGTGAAACAAGAGTAATCACCCAGAATTTATGCATAAATCTTCTCAGTATATAAAGCAAAGAAGACGCAAATTTGTCCAAACACCATATCATAGGTTTTTAATAGTTTATGGGTAAACTTCAAAAGATTCAAATGTGTGGAAAAGTTTGAGTGATGACCTAACCTTTATCTATTTTATCCAGACAATTTGGGAGTGTAAAAATAAGGCATAATCTTGCACACTGGCACATTTGATTTTGAAAGGTTATGGCATGCACTCTACATGGAGATATCTTAGCTGTGGAGATTTCATGTGCAGCAGAGTACAAGGGTAAGTAGGAGGAAGGGAAGGGATTAGTTGAATCAAAGTCAGATAAACTACTGCATGGATCTTCCAGTTCTCTGCTACTGCAGTAGTGGGGCATAATGGAGGGGGTGGTCTACTTCAGTCTATTGATTTATTAGCTGAAGTAGCCTCTATGTATGGCTTCCGAGTTGCTATGCATTTGGGAAGGTAGGAATCCCACCCTACTCAACCACTGTTTATTGACCATCCTGGCCACTCAGGTTGTGTGCTGGCATGAAGATTTGGGGATTTGGCCCTTAATCACTGTACTCTTTGCCTTGCTTTAAGACTTAGTCACATCATCAACTTTTGCAAGTTATACTATAACCCTAACAGATAAATATGGGCCAGATCCTGCTGCCATTGAAATCTGTAACAAACCCAACATTGGTTAAATTTAGCATCAAAAATGCTTAGGATGAAATTTTTTAAATGCTCAGCACTGGCCTCACCCTGTTCGAGTCAGTAGTAATATTCTGGCTGATTTCAGTGGAAGTAGATTTAGGTCAAAACTAAGCCCTTTTAAAAGGCTCTTTCTTGTTTTTTAGCCCAATGATTTACTTTTGCCTTTTTGGGGGAGAAATTCCTCTTGAATTGTCCTTCAAAATTGCCCATGCAGGTGATAACTGAGAAGGCACAGCATCTTTTATTAGATATAATGGGTCACAGTGTGGCTTGAGATGGGAATTTCCAAAAGTGACTTAAGAGCACAAGACTCAATTATTTGCAATGGGATATGTGTTCCTAAGTCACTAAGGTTTGGGCTACAGCTAAAAGCTAGGTCAAGCTAGCTACATCACTCAGGGCTATGAAAAAGCCAACCTGAGTCGCACTATAGACCTAGCTAACATCTATTGAGGGAGTGGCTTAACTACAGTGATGAAAAAACCCATTCCATTGCAGGTGTGGGCGCTATGGGGCTAGAGAGGTACAGATGCACTGCTGCTGGATTATCTGTGGTATAGACATACACTGAAAGCCCCACCCCAAAGGCAGCATTAGGGAGCAGGATGGAAGCCACAAATCAATGGGAACACATACTCTCAGGGAGTTTGGGCCAGAAAGGGGACAGCATGAATACTCTTTCCCACACACACACAGAGCACCCGAGCTAGCTCAGTTCCGCTGTCCTGTGCAGAATGGCACAAGGGCTATGGCCCTGACCTTGCTACTCCCCTCACTCCCTCCCTTGCATCAGCAGTTTAAGCTTGGAGAAGACTGCATTCAAGGAGATTGAAGGACTGGAATTATGAATAGTCTTTGCACAAGAGACTTGTACACAGTGCCGGTGTATAAAGCTTGTTATAGCCTAGCCCAGATGCTACTGCTTTGACCCTAATCTGCACATGAAGCATTGGAATTTGTAACAGATATGTATCTAGTCTGTACCTTAAAGGGTTAATACTCGTGGGTCACATCAAGAGAATGAACACTACAGGGGACTGGCCTAATAATCTAGGGACCAAAATATCACATCTGCTTCCTGTCCACTATTGAAAATAGACTGTAAATCAATAGAGGGAAAATATCCTACAGTTTGGGGAAAGAAAAGTTTAATCCCTATCCTTCAGGTGCATGGCTCGCCACATACCTACTAAACCCACATTAGACAATAGATTATCCAAAGATTCTTTATCCTGACTGTGTTGTACATTTGGCAGCCCAAGGCTAACTGAGAAAGATAACCAAAAAATAGTACTCTCAATACTCACACTTCTTATTTATTCAATTGCAAACTGAAAATCTGTGCATAAATATTGGCAGAATGGGCATTGGTGGTTTATTTTCCCATATCAATACGCATCTCACATGAAATTTGAAAAGGGTGTTATGGCACAATGAGCAAAGTGTCTGCCTCTAGATGTATATAAGGCATTTGACAGAGTGGACTGAGGTGGTTTATGTTGTATACATAATTTGTGGGCAATATTTTTAGAAAGGGTCTAATTACTACACACAAATCCTCTGATATGTATTATGCATAATGGTTGTGTTTGACTATCATTTGGAATCAGTTGCATGACAAATAAGATTGTTCTTAGTTATCTCTGCTATTTATTTTGGCTTTAGAACCACTTGCTGTGGTGACTACAAATAAATAGAATGTTAGAACAAGGGATGAGGAGCATGAAAGCTTTCAATATGTGGACAAGCTCTTGCTTTTCCAGTCACAACTAAAGGACTCACCATAGGTCCCAATTCTGCAGTCTGATCCAGACAGGCAGGTCCCTGCTCCATATGGGTCAAATTGCTTAGATAACAAATGGTGATAATGATTTCTAGAAGATTAATGGAGATTAAATTAACTGGCAAAAATAACTAATAGTGATAGTGATTTCTAGAAGATTGCTGGGTATTAAATTAATTGGTAAAAATAATAAGGTTTTGCTGCTGTCAGAAGTAAACCATCATATAATTTTTTTTTCTCAGCAGCAATTTGAATGGATAACTGGAGGTATGAAATACTCAGGAAGTCTCCTTAATAAAAGCTTAAAATCATTATGAGAGGTAATATTTACCCCCTTGTACAATTGCAGTGCAATGACATAGTAAATTGGAACAAGATGCAGTTCACTAGGTGGGGTAGAATACAAATCATTAGATTGATTACTTCTCCCTGGCATAATTATGCTTTCAGTATGCTACCCTTCTAGATGCCTAATGGACTCTAAAAACAAGTGCAAGCTACAATTAAAAACTTGGTATGGGAAGGTAAATCACCAAGATTAAAATGAGAAATTCTGCCATCCAAAAAGGCAACGGGAGGTTAAATTGCCCTAATTTGAAGCTGTGTTATCTGCCAAATGTCCTCACACTCTGGGAATCATGGCATAACAATGTAATCCCAATATGGTTTAATGAAAAATCTGAGCAAGAGAAAAATTGCAACCTCTTACAAAGGACAAGATCCTCAGCTGCTGTGAATTGGCTTGACTATAGTGAAGTTAATGGAGTTACAGTTATTTACACCAGAGTAGGGTCTGCCTCAGGAGAATTTGTGCTGAGGAGAATAAAACTCCAGTTTTGAAATACAACAAAGAGGTGTGTTATTTAGTTTAAATATAGTGGTAAATTATGAGGGGTAGGCAGACCCCTAGTCCTTCATAGGGGAGCATTTTACCAGCTTGACTAATCCTGAAGATGATCAGGTAAACCCAAAGAGGGCATGGAGGAGCTCCATGATTCACAGAGCTGGATTAAGGCAATCCAGGGCTCTAAGCACACCTATGGCTTCATGCTCATAGCCTTATACTTGCACTGTGGCTTTATCCTCTTATTGGAGTGGCAGTGGGGCCTTCATCCATGCCCAGAGGTATAAGACAATGGCATTTGGAACCCTTTTCCCCCAGGTGCAGCAGAAGCAGTACCAGGGATTCCCCTCTCCTACTTCTGGAGCAGTATGAGTGGCAGCAGGGGGGTCCCTCCAGTACTTACTCCAGCCACCAAACTGTATTTGCTTGAGGGTGGATGGAGTCCACTTCATGTTTCTCCTGCTGCCACACAGAGCCCTCTATTGGGATGGTGTTGGAACCCTCATCTCCTCCCCCACCAACAGTGACTCTTGGAGTTAACATTTTATGGAAATGCATGAGGGAGTCCACACACACATGCACACACACACACACACAAAATTGTTTCAGGCTCTCTTCAAATTCAGGAGGACATCACGGCATTGGTTATGCTTTGATCACATTTTCAAGCTTTTCTTCACAATCAGGGATGCTAGAGATTCCTTTTTTAAAAAAATGAAAGATCAGATTCTGATATAATCACATTACTCCAGAAAGATTGGCCTAAAACAAAAGTCCATAGTGCCTCTGCCTTAATCTGGCCATCATGATTACTTCACACAGAAAGGCTGAAGTGAGTGCACATAGGGCTTGTCTACATGGAGCAGCACTGAGAACTAGATTTATGAAGCACATCAATGTGTTGGGCACCCACTGGCCCATGTAGACTGTGCTGGTGCTACCTAGAAGTTCCCCAGTGCACATTAATATAATACTGTTAGAAAAAGCACTTCTTTAATGCACATGAGGAAACTTTTTTCTAGACTGAGATACTCCTACCTATGTTAAGTAGCATGCAACTCCACTAGTATAACCATTGATTTCAGTGAGACTACCCACTGTAGTTATGAGCTACTTGTTCTTGCATGGCTCTCTACACATTCTAAATATACATTTAGTGGCTTTAAAATTCACTGGGGGAAAAAATGAAGCATTGTTGTTCCTCCTTCATGCACAAATTTACCAGTAGCAGTTTAAATTGATAACTAGTGGAGGCCCTTTCTGTCCCCCTGAAAATTACCATGGAGACTACTTCAATCAAATTTAAATCTGTATTTTCATTTGTTTTTCTGTGTATGTCTTGTTATTATTTAATTGTGTGTGAGTGTTATATGGGCATTTATTATGAGCATCAAAAAGAAATAAAAGATAGATAAAAATTAACTCCTATCCCATATAGAATGCTTGTTAGTTTTTAAGTGTCTGGATCTGGATTTCATACCTCCAGTTATCCATTCAAATTGCTGCTGAGAAAAAAAAATCATATGATGGTTTACTTCTGACAGCAGCAAAACCTTATTATTTTTACCAATTAATTACCTGTTAATTTACCTGTTAATATATATATTAAACTGTATGTATATGTACTTTACAGATAAGGAAGTCAGTTCAGAAACATACTAAAATTAACTTCAACACATGTCCAATTCTACTAGAGATCATGTCTCCCTGAGGTGCATTTCCCAAGCAGAAATAAAAGTCTTTGCTTCTTATGATGTCTACTTGCCATAAATATATTCAGTACATATTCCCCTTTCTCTAGCATAGAGCAAGTACTGCTACATCAGGCCATTGTGTCTGGTACTATAGGAATACCTTCCCTACCTTGGTAATGAGCATCATTGCTAGACCTTGGTGTGCTGACTACTTCCCAATTAATTATTTATGTTCTCACTTATGGAATTTTGGTTTGCAAGACAAGTGTTGGCGGTTCATTCTAGTGTAGAGACTGTGTTTGACTTGAAGGTGTTGCATACTGGCTGGTACCGACAAGTTCTTAGTCTTGTAAATTGGTACAGTTGGCCTAAAATGCCGGGAATCACTGGTCTAGCAAAGTTTCAGAGTAGCAGCCGCGTTAGTCTGTATCCGCAAAAAGAACAGGAGTACTTGTGGCACCTTAGTGACTAACAAATTTATTTGAGCATAAGCTTTCGTGGGCTACAGCCCACTTCATCGGATGCATAGAATGGAACACACAGAAAGAAGATATTTATACATACAGAGAACATGAAAAGGTGGAAGTAGCCATACCAACTGTAAGAGGCCAATCAATTGAGATGAGCTATCATCATCAGGAGAAAAAAAACTTTTGAAGTGATAATCGAGATGACCCATGGAAGGTGTGAGGATAACTTAACATGGGGAAATAGATTAAATTAGTGTAATGACCCAACCATTCCCAGTCTCTGTTTAAACCTAAGTTAATTGTATCTAATTTGCATATTAGTTCAAGTTCAGCAGTCTCTCTTTGGAGTCTGTTTCTGAAGTTTTTTTGTTGCAAAATTGCCACCTCCAAGTCTGTCACTGAGTGGTTAGAGAGGTTGAAGTGTTCTCCCACTGGTTTTTGAATGTTATGATTCCTGATGTCAGATTTGTGTCCATTTATTCTTTTGCGTAGAGATTGTCCGGTTTGGCCAATGTATATGGCAGAGGGGCATTGCTGGCACATGATGGCATATATCACCTTGGTAGATGTGCAGGTGAACGAGCCCCTGATGGTGTGCCTGATGTGATTAGGTCCTATGATGATTAGGTCCAGCAAAATTCAGGATGGCTGAGGAAAACATCTTTCATCAAAGAAGACTTTCATTCCATGAAAGATACCTGTCTATATCTGAGTGCTATGGATATATAGAGCTCAATCCTCAGGTGCATTGAAACAGCACTTGGCATACATGGATGGAGGGACAAAGCTGGCATTCTGACACATTTTGGACCCTCCCCTGCAAATCCCGTGGCCAGCCAGGCCCTGGTTTTGTCTCCTGCATAACCCAGAGCAGCTTCATGGCTGCTCTAAATTCAGCCAGCATATTACACTGGCAGAGGAACATACTCCTTTATGATTAGGTGAGATACAGGACGGTGTGGCCTACAGCTTGATAGCCACCTTGGTGTCAGCTGAGGATTCCCCCATGCAGGGGATTCTCAGTTGCCCGTCTAGGGCAACTTTATGAAATTGGGCACACTTATATAGTACCTACTCTGCAAAGGTTTCAAAGGGCTTGATGAATGAATGAATCCTCATATGCGTTAGATCAATACAACTGTCACATTCCAACACAGAGTGAAAGTGAGACACAGGGAGGCTATAGCCAGCAATTTCAAACATAGGTAATGGGCTTTATATGTTAATTTAGGTGCATAACTCTATGCCCTTTTGTCTTAAGTAATACATCTATGGTCACACAGGGTCTGACCAAGAAGTGAATTAGACACAGATCTTCCAAGCACCCATTCCTGTTTTAACCACAAATTCACTCTTCCCGTAATGGCATCAGAATTTCCTTCAGCTAGTTTGAAAAGGCTGTCTCAAAGTTCTTTTGCTTTGTTTTGCTTTGTTTTATCATCATCTTGAAGTGCAAGACAAAGCATTGCAATTCCTAATTATAAAACTAATTAACACTCACAAAATAAAGGACCTGGACTTCAGCACTTGAGCTATTTCCGTAGGTGTTGAGCACTAAAAGATTCACTATCTAATCTCAATCACAAATATGCTATTTGGAGAGGAGGGACCTCCCCCTGCCTGGCTAATTATAAAGTTGTATAAAATGTAAAAGCAACTGTGTTTGTATATATAGATGTAGATGTTCCAGCTGCTTTTTATGATATTATTCATCACTTTAATTGATCGACATGGAAAATAGTCAAAACACAACTGGCTCATGTGTGTGTATATATATATATGTGTGTGTGTGTATATAGATATAGATGATATTGATATAGATATAGATTAGATATAGATACAGATATAGATATAGATGCTGTGGAAATTTTAACTTTTGTAGACTTAATTTTTCAATCTTAAAGTCGTGTCAATAGTAAAGGATTTTTTTGCAATATACTCCCTCTTCATGCCATGTCCATGGATTCACTAGTCTCCAAGTTGCAAAGACAGGGTCATGCAATTTTTAAAAAAACTCAGGGTGGTATTGATGTCATATCTGG
Organism: Platysternon megacephalum; assembly: GCA_003942145.1. Lineage (NCBI taxonomy): Eukaryota > Metazoa > Chordata > Testudines > Platysternidae > Platysternon > Platysternon megacephalum. The sequence continues at coordinate 1,815,728 of QXTE01000176.1, read as the reverse complement.
TCAATATTCGTGTTGCACAAAATTCTTTAATTGGCTGAAATGTCAGCTCACTGGATGGGATTTCGTCCTTAGGAACCCTTCCCTTGCTTTCTCCTCCTTCATTGACTTCTTGCTTTACAACTTCCCTTTTGCCCTTTCTTAGAGTTTTATGGGGGATGTCATGTTTGTGAATGATGCTGAATTAATAGCCTTGAGGACAGAAATTCACTGTTTTTCTATAACATGGTATGTCCTCCATCTTTTTAATGAATCGTAACCCTGCTTCTCCCTTTACTTTTTTTTTTCTCCTTTGTAGTGAGCTTTCAGGAACTCACACCTAGCACCTGTATACAGACCCTAGAAACATTGCTAGAACTTCACCAATAATTTGACAAGGTAAGTGAACAAATGGACCTGATTACAGACACGTGAGCAGATCTGGTTGAGAAAATATTCTTTTCTGAAAAAAGTTTCCATTCAAATATTTTTGTTTCCATTTTTGTTAAAAATAATCTTGAAATGTTTTGGATTCTTATAAAGAAGTACCATCCTTGCATAGCTTACTGTCTAAATTCAGACATGATTCAGCATGGGTGGAGGGGTTAGATGACCTCTTGAGATTCCTTTCAACTCTACATTTCTATGACTTATCTAATGCAAGATGTGAGGTTCCAAAAAAAAAAAAAAAAAGAGAGAGAGAGCAGGAGAGCAAGGATAAGGGTTAGAAGAACAAGGGACAACTAGGTTACACACTATGGCCATCTCTCTCCCTACCCCTTGGTAGACAGATAGGTAGACAGAAGAATGTTTGCATCAACCTAGCTACCATTGCTCATGGAGATAGAAATTCTACAGTAATGGGGGGGGAAAAAACCTTCCATTGCTGTTGAAAATGTCTACATTATGCTACAGTGGCATAGTTATGGTGCTATAGCTGTGCCACTATATGGCTTAAGGCAGGAGTGAGTTTTGGTGCCATGCAATGCTGAGATTGTTTGTTTGTTTGTTTGTTTAAATACATGTGGTAAGTCATTCAGGCATCAGGGTAAGAAAGAAACCCACTAGAGATCAGTTTTTAATACTAAGGGACAACTGTAAAAGCATCAGCTCTAATCACTGTACACATCTGCATATTTTCCTGTTCTAAATATATTTTTAGGTAAATCCCACACTTACCCTAGTCAAGTCCAAACCAAAAGTCTTAATTTTATTTCTGCTATTTCTTCACTATACTGTGAAGTGGGTTTTTTCTTGTTTTGTTTTTGCAGCTCTTATATTAAACCATTATGTTTCTTGGTCATTTTCTGTCTTGCTAGCTTCCAAAAAATCTGTTTTAAAGTGCAAAAACCGCTGAAATGTCAAATTCCTTTGATTTTTTAAGTAATCTGCAAAAGATGTGCTACAGTCATGACATCTGAGTTTGATTAACAAAGTCACCATAATCCTGCATGACATTCTGTTAAGTATGATTAAATATTATTACATAACATTTTTGATCAAATAATTTACCAGAACATGTTTATTTCCATATAGTTGAAAAGTGCCAAATTTTACTAAATATTTTAAGATTATGATTGTAAGAGCTTTTTTTCCTGTCTCTCATCATCACCCATTCCCTTCCCCCGCTTCCTTTTCCTCCACCTCCCAGCATGACTTTACACCCAAAAGCACAGGCAACCCTTTCCCAAGACGTAGTCCAACAAGGACTTTTGAAACCCAGTCTGTTTCTTCTCCTACTTCACTGGACTTCTATTGCACTGACCTGATTGGAAGCCCAATCTGGAGACAATCTCAAGGATAAGTCATTTGGCCACAGTTTTAAGGGCATTATAGAGGTCAAGAAGAATGACTATGGAAAAAGGAGCCTTCAGACTTCACAAGGGCCTAGTTACAGCTTTAATTCACAACCATGTGGAGGAACTCATGGATGAATTCTCACTCTGAGAAGCATTGTTCTTCCCTAGCACATGGTGGGCATGCAAAACTCCCATTGATTTAAATGGGGCAGGATTGCATCCAGTGTGTCTTCGGCCCATGGCTCACACATAAGAAGTAGATCTTGTGCTTGAGGGAGCACAGAGAAGGTGAATGTGCTCAGCTGTTGAGCAGGGTGTAAGGGAGAGTGGAAGATACAAGCACTCTCCTTCACCACTTGTGCATTCACAGACCAGCAGCAGAGGACAATCTGGTCCCCCATAAGCTGGCTTCAGTGAAGTAGGGAGGATGGAAGACATACTTGAGAAGTAAAGGAGAGCCATAGAGGATGGGAATCAAAGCAATAGGAGTAGATGACAAAGGGCTTGTCTACACTGGCAAGTTTCTGCACAATAAAGTAGCTTTCTGCGCTCAAACTGCAGACGTGTACACACTGCCAAGCCACTTCGTGCGCAGAAACTCCTCAGTTGCAGCGCTGCAAAAAACCCCACCTCGACGAGAGTCATAAGACTATTTGCACAGAGGCTCCAGCGCGCTATTGCCAGTGTGAACACTTGTTTGCTTTCTGTGCTGTAATTGGCCTCTGGAGCTGTCCCGTAATGACTCAAGTGACTGCTCTGCTCATTGTTTTGAACTCAGATGCCCTGGAGAGAAAGATTGCTTTGCAGAGAGCCCAGGGAGGGAGGCGGGGCTGATGTTGGGGTTTCCCCCTCCTCCTGCCTCAGGACTGGTTGCTTCCTGCCGCTGTCTGAACTTATAAGACAGCATGCTGACACACTCTCTGTCCCCCAAAACACACTCTCTCTCTCCCCCGCTCCATATGCACAGACTCCCTGTCACACACTCTCCCCCCGACACTTCAGTTGAAAAGCAGCTGGCAGTGTAGTAGAATGCTCATGGAACAATGGGATTGGGAAACCTGCATCATGTGATGCTGTGCCTGCCCCATAAGGCATTGCAAACCCTTCCCAAAGCACCCTGCGGCCAGTTGCACAGTGCAATCGCTATCATAATGCATTGCTGTCTTTGGTGTTACAAGAACTGCTAATGTGGACATGCTCCAGTGTCACAAGGAGCACAGTTTGGACATGCAACAGCAGTTTAATTCCAGCATTTTAATAAAAGTGGTATAACTTGTGGTACAGAAACTTGCCAGTGTAGACATACCCAAAAGAAATAAGGCTGATGTGTGATTCTTAGAGAAGCAAATGGTACTTTGATCTCTGTAGATGTCCACCAAGGTTCAATCTTCTCTATCTGTTTCATTTATCACTTCAGGGATAAGTCATTTGGCCATGGTTTTAAGGGCAGCATAAAGGTCAAGAAGAATGACTATGGGAAAAGGAGCATTCAAACTTCACAAGGGCCTAGTTCTGGTTTTAAATCACAACACTATGGAGGAACTCATGGAAGAATTCTCACTCTGAGAAGCAGTCTCCTTTAGAAAAGCACAGTGTATGAGTCCATCAGTTCCAGACCAATCTCCAGATGCCAACAGGTAGATGAGGGGACTTATGACCCCACAAGAACATATTTCCTTTCAGGGTTACAAGCACTAATGTCCAACAACACTCTTTCCTTCCATACTTTAATGCTCATGGGCCCAGATTTTTAAAAGCTGTTTAGGTGTTACTGCACTCAGCATTGCGAGGCCTAACTGACTGAGGACCCTAAGTCTATTTTTAAATTTAGGCGCTTACAGGCCTAAATCACATTGGGATTTTGTCTCCTAGTGCCTAAATTCCTTTGGCTTCTCAGTCAGTTAGGCATTGCAATGCTGAGTGCAGCAATGCCTAAATATCTTTAAAAACCTGGGGCATGGTGTACAAACAAAAAGATTCTGGCTATCTTTTGCACAGGTATGCAACAGAGCACAATGGCCTTGAGCCAATGGAATCTGACCACACATTTAGCCAAAATATGTATATATGAACAGATCCTTAAGTAAATATAGCATTTAATCAATTAAGCAAGTGTGTGAGTTCTGTAATGATACTGAAGAATTTAAATACTGTCTATTTTCATCTCTTTACTAGAAACATTTTTTTTCAAAATATCTTGGAGACAAAAGGGCATGCTTACATCAGGTATTGTGAGAAAGCTCTGGATAGGTAGCTCTTTTCCTTTGGTAACTTCTATGATTCAAAAGTAGCTCCAGGCACATAAGGTGTGCAGGAAATCAGAGTTTGGATCCTCCATGGAGAATTTAAGTTCCTATAGTAAAATCCTGATTTCAGCCCAGGCTCTGGGACACTTCCCCCTCACAGGGTCCCCAAGCCCAAATATCTACAATTTTATAGTATCAGAGGGGTAGCCGTGTTAGTCTGGATCTATAAAAAGTGACAGAGTCCTGTGGCTCCTTATAGACTAACAGACGTATTGGAGCAAAAGCTTTTCGCATGCATCTGACGAACTGGGTATTCACCCACGAAAGCTTATGCTCCAATACATCTGTTAGTCTATAAGGTGCCACAGGACTCTTTGTTGCTTTTTACAATTTTATAGTCCCACCGCCTGAGTCCCATGAGCTCGAGTCAACTGACATGGGCCAGCTGTAGGTGCTTATTGCAGTATAGACATGCCTTTAGTCTCCCAGAAGGAGACTTATGCTCCCACGGCTTTTGATAGCTTCTACCCGTCGAATGCTTGGGGCACTTATGTTTATTAGCACTGAGCTTCTTTCTTCTCACTTAAGATTTGCAAATATCAACAAATCCAATAAAGAGAGAGAAGGATACCAATGGGCCCCTGGCTTGAATGAGATGAGTGGTTGGAGGGAAAGATGCTTCTGTTACAATGCCCACCCTTTTGGGAGAATTGGGGCTGATGATGAAAGGCCCGACCCATCACTTAAGAACGTTGGGGAAGGCTGCATACAGCACTGGATGACTGCCTGAAAGGATGCAATCCAGAACTGCCACCTTTATAAGCTAGTGTAGAAGGCCATACTGGGATGGGACTATATAACTGTGTTAATATAGTATCCCCAATACCCTGTATAAATGGCCCAGAAATACCAGAGCTATTAATTCAGTGTATAAACTAGAATAGTGGCCATGAAGGGAAGACTTGGAGTCTTTGTGCAATAGCCCAACATTCTGGACCTGCAACTGGGGTTGGATTTCACCTGCCTGACTCTCTGCACTCCATCCATATCATGGGTGATCCAACTGGTGGCCTGTGAGCCAAATCTGACCCTCAAGACAATTCCATCCAGGCCCTGAGGAATCTACTCCTTCAGCAGAGGCTGCCCAGAATGTCAAGAGCATGCCGGAGACCCACTCTACAACATGGCGTCCTCCGCATTATGTGACCTCTCACGTATGGTGTGTGTGTGAGGTCCCACTGCGTGGAAGCCACCATTTTGTACCACAGCAAACTTCAAAAGCATACTGATGGAACAACTGAAAGTCTGGCTGTGTCTTATGAGGTCTGCCTCAAGCTAGAAATGTCAAAAGCCTTTTAGGCATGGTGATGTGGTAAAAAGGCGGGCAATCAAGAGGGCTGATGCCTTTGGGGATGAACAAAATGGCAAAGAATTTTGAAAGTGTGCCATTGTCTCATCAAACTGTAGCAAGAAGGGTAAGTGATATGAACAATCATGTGTCCTCAACTGAAGACAGTTATTGAAAAATGTAAGTTCTTTTCATTAGCTCTAGATGAGAGCACTGATGTCAGTGACATCTGCCAGCTATTAATGTTCATTGAAAGTACTGATGCGGATTTCTTCATGCATGAGGAGTTACTGGAGCTAATTCCACATGAGTGCAGTACAAAAGGGGCACTTATTTACAAAGTGCTTGCTTTTGCTGTGAGCAAACATGGTGGTTTCCAAAAGTGCTCCTGCACTGTGATACATGTCATAGATTGTCATAGATGATGCAAAAGCAATGATTGACAGAAAAAGTGGTTTAGTAGGTTTGCAAAGACAAAATGGAGTTGAATGTTATACCCTTCATTCTGTCATACACCAGGAGGTACTTTGTGGGAAATCTGTTAAAATTAGTGATATGATGGCCAGTGTAGTACAAGTGGTCAACATCTTCCATAGAGGAAACAGAACAAGGAGGCACAGAAAATGAATCAGTTTCCTTGAGGAGTTGGATGCAAAATATGGGGACTTGCTTCTCCATTCACAAGTTTGGTGGCTGAATGCAGGACAGTGCCTTCAACATTTTTTTTCACTCAGAAAATAGATTCTTACATTTCCGAAAGAAGAGAAAATAAGCAACACCTCCCAGTTTCAAGAGAAGTTGAAAGACCCAGTATTTCTCTGTTCACTGGCTTTTCTAAAAGCTATAACATCTCATCTCAATTCACTCAGTGTCTAGTTTCAAGGTAGAGATCAGAATACTTTAAAACTTATGGGACATGTCAATGCATTCTACAGAAAGCTCAGACTCCTCAATGCGTTCCCTCAGAAGAATGACATCAATCATTTTCCATCATGCAAGGAATTCTCAATTGAGATTGATGTTGCTGATTTTCACAGTTTCTTGGAGATTCTATCGGATATCTCAGCCTAGTTCAGTGCCAGATTTTCAGATTGTTAGAGTTTGAGATCCAACATTCAAATGTTCAACAATCCGATGGAGGTACCCGTTGAGCAGCAACCGCAAGATCTTCAGCTACAGATGTGTGAACTGCAGGCTGATTCTTGTTTTCTTTCCAAGAAGAAAGAACTTCTGGAAACTTGTTCTTTAGGATCATTTTCCCAACTGTTTTCAAAGTTTGAAAGCACATAGGTCTGTAAAAGCGCGTTCTTAGTAATGAAATACATGAAATCAAAACACCATAACAAGGTGGAAAGTGACACCTTTGGCTGCTGTCTCCAATTTGCCCTTAAAAATATTGATCTTGACAACCGGACTCCAGGGAGAGAAAAAAAATCCTCAGTATTCTCACTCAGGTGAGCTATTCTCTGAATTATTTTATTTTATTTCAATTCTTTAATTTAATGTTAATGTCTTATGGCTAAATCCTGACCTAAATAAAAATCTGATTCTAGGATCTGGAATTATATTTCTGTATGTGGCCTGCAGAGATGACCCATAGCTAGCATACAGGCCACAGCACTGAAAAGGTTGGTGAAGTGGATTTTACACGCTGTCTTCGTCTCTCTGCCTCATGCCTTCTCCTCCACACAAAAAGCCCTCTTCCTCCCACAGCCTTGTCCCTGCTTAGCTTTTCACTCACTACCTTACCACTGCAAAGGAAGGGGAAATCATTCCCACTTTCTGTAATCACGCTGTGCGCTGATACTGGAAACACAATATTGCACCCTCAGGTATTTTTTGTTAGTAATGCTCCAGTTAATTAATGCTGAAATAATGTTAGAAATATGTATGACATATTCACTAATAGCAGATGAGCTCATCTTCGTTAATGTTATTACAATAAGTACGAAAGGAATTAATGATCATTGGTCTATTATTTTAAAGTGCCATCGTAACTTAAAGAACATGCAATTTTCACATTTTTTAGCAAATTTTTATGGCAACCCTCTATAACAGGTTACAGAGCATCATTATTTCCTTTGTTATTCATTGTACTAACATTAATCACGATGAATGATTTTGAATGTATGTGGATGCAAATGCCCTAGTGAATCTGTTAGAAATCTAGTGTAATTTATTATCAAGCATTATAATATTCAGTTTCTTTAAATATTTTCTCTGATGCACATTTTGTCTCTCTCTCCTTCCTTTGCTCCTTCCCCTTCTACTCTCCAAATTGAGAGGAAATAAAAAATATCAAGTGGCTGTCTATAGGGGATGCTGTGGCTATTCAAGGAGTGCTATTCTAATCTTAATAAATATACTTGTCCCTCATTTTTTAAAAACTGTGGTGATTTGGGTGGCCCAATTTAGAGACACCTCAAAGTGGCTTTCAGAGGATGGGTGCCCAGCACTTTCAGATAATCTGTTCCTTTTTAGGTGTTTCAAGTTTGGGAACCAAAACTGTGCTTGGTTTCCACCCACCTGGAATTGACGTTAGTGCAATTCTCAAAAGGATTTGGAATTCCACTCAATTACAATAAACTAAGTTAATAAATCCTGTGAAAATACAATTTCTAATTATTTTGTATGCACAATTGCACCTATGCCACAGATGTAGGGTATACACAAATGTGTTAGTTCAAACATTTTGAGCAAGTTCCAAACTACTTAAAATATGATGAAAAAAACCCCAAAATACAATCCATAAATAACCCAGAATGTACATGACTGTCTTAGATATTAAATTAGAGCTCTTAAAAAAAGTAAAGCTACAAATCTTTAAAGTAAAGTAAAGGTAGATGGGAGGACAACATCCAATAATTCTTTTTTATTACCATTCAAAGAAAGATAATGAAAAACTATCCATTTTTGGACTAACAGACAATCTTGCAAAACTTGTGTAAATAAAAAGAGAATTGTCAGTGTTGCAGTAAATCAGAATGTCATCAATATAGCAATGATAATTAAGCCCACAGTGAGTTATGACCCTTGCTTGCCTGAGGCTCAGTAAGGCAGCAGGAAAACCTGCCAAGCCCACCTGGTTCTCTCAGCCTCCAGGCTTGTAAGACCAACTAGAGATGTTCAGAAAACATAGCAATTAAAAAGCTTTAAAAGACTTCAAGAGGCTACGGTGCACACTACTTCAGAAGCTGCAGTGTTTATTCTTTTTGTGTTTGTGACACATCAGAACAGTCATTTGTCTACATCTATGGGTATATGTAGAACATGTGCACCTCTATGGTGTAGTGAGTGTAAGATGGCCCATTGCCATTCTCCCTCTGCCTCAAAGCAAAGAGTAAATATAAAGTTTTTTAAAAAGCTACTGGTATTGTAGTGAACTCCCCAACAGATTTGCCTTCAAAAAGGGCACAAGTTTCCTTTCACATCCATAGCACATCTTATTGCTCAGAGGAAGATCGCATGAAGATATGTGTGTTGTATGGTGAGGACCAACCAGGCAACATACAAGCTTATAAGGATGGTATAGCTGAGGTTCATTGTTTGCAAATAATAACAGACACAAATTACAATATCACATTAAGTATCAGAGGGGTAGCCGTGTTAGTCTGGATCTGTAAAAAGCAGCAGAGAGTCCTGTGGCACCTTTAAGACTAACAGATGTATTGGAGCATAAGCTTTCGTGGGTGAATACCCACTTCGTCAGATGCATTAGTTCATTAGTTCATTCAGCCTGGTATTTCAATGCTAATATAAAGTAAAAACTTGAAGAAGAAAAAAACGTTTTTACCTTCATGCTCTTAAATCCTAACTAGACATTTGCAAAAGAGCCAAAAAGGAACATGTACAATTTATAAATTTAGCATGAAAAGGCTTTTGCAAGGGCATGGGTCAGGTGCAGACTGAAGATGCAAAATCCACAAAAGACAGAGGTGCAATATGAATATGAAAATAATTCAAAAGCTGATGTCATAATTTACCAAATAATGAATTAAAACACAATAAAATATTCAAGATAAGGAAAAACAAGGAAATTTAGACAACAAGATAAGAAAGCTTTTAAAGCATCTCCTCTAAAATGCCTATTTGTAAACTTCACCACAAGAAACATCCTACTTTGAGCTTAAAATATAAAAGACTTCCTTCATTGGAATACTGGGGAGTCAAGCTGAAGGACTTCAGAAATCTTATTCATCCATGTAGACATACAGATTCATAGATTCCATGGCCAGAAGGCACCATTTTGATCATCTGGTCTGATTTCCTGTATAACACAGGGCATAGAACTTCCCCAAAATAATTCCTACAGCATCTCTTTTAGAAAAAGCATTTAATCTTGATCTAAAAATTGCCAGTGTTGGAGATTCCACCAGGACTCTTGATAAATTATTCCCATGGTTAATTACCCTCACTGTTAAAAAATTACTGCTTATTTCTAATCTGAATCTGTCTAGCTTCAACTTCCAGCTATTGGATTTTGTTATACGTTTCTCTGCTAGACTGAAGAGCCCATTATCAAAGATATGTTCCCCATGTAGGTACTTATAAACTATGATCAAGTAACCCCCAAAACCGTCTCTTTGTTAGGCTAGATATATTGAGATCCTTGAGTCCACCACTATAAGGCACTAGAAAAACATCCTGTAATATTTTGAGATGCAATCTAGACCAGTGAGAGGTTGTGTCACCTCCTTTCTGTAACATCGGGGGCCTCAAATCCTCTGCTGCTGTGGCTCACAGCTTGGACACCAATAGACAAAAGACAAGCATTTGGTTCCCTGAGTGTCTATGTGCTGTGCAGCGCTGGGTCAGCGCTCTGACCCCAGCAGCCTGCCTACAACACAACAGCCGCACCCTGGTCTCCATCAGTCTTGGCTGCAACGGGCAACCCCCAACACATTCCCAGTCCTGAATTTTCCCCAAACTATCTGCCCTGAAGTGTCCAGCCCTTTCCTGGAGCACTCAGGGAAATAGTAAGGTCATTTGTTCCTTTCATGAGACAAAAGTATAGCTTATCACTTTAATCGGAGTTAACAATCACTTTAATTCAAATATAGCACTGAGTTGGTTTACAGGAAAAATAAAACACATTTGTTAATGAAAAGGCATAGGTTAAGTGATACCAAATGGAAGAAATTGAAGGCAGAACAGGTTACAAACAAATACAAGTTTAAATATGCTTTGTAATGGCTAAGACATAACTTAAAATGCTACAGACTTTGCTCAAAGTAATTTTGTCACTATTTTTTCTTTTCCCACCATAGGAGACCAGACCCTTTGGCCAAGAGCCAATACATGGAGCACAAAATGCATGGCTCCTTTGTCTCCTCAGGTGTACGACAAAGGTGGAGTCTCTCTCTCTCTCTCTCTCTCTCTCTCTCTCTCTCTCTCTCCTCTGTATTCCCAAAAGGAAGTCTTTGTCAGGAAGGCTCCTGAGGATTCAGTCACCTGTGTCTCTCTGGGGTGCAGGAGACATATTAATTCTCTATCTTTTGTGTTCACTTTCAGGATGAACCCCACTGGTTTGGTTTGCTGGCTTTGTTTACTGCTAATATGTAAATCAAGGTAAGCATACATTCCTTTATCTAGGACAGACCCATCTGTTTATCACTGTTACATATATGTGACAATGATATTATTGACCAGTGTGTTATTATTTTTCAAATGATACCTCACAAGACTTATTTTGTAGAAAAAATAATTGCAAGCATGTGGAGGGTGTGAATACAGGGGTGTCTACAGTCACACACCTGTTCAGTTATGATTCTCTGTTTATAGTTATATTTTCAGACCTATTAGTTAGACAGCATTTTAATATATATGAAGTATGCTATGTTGGTTTTATATTGTTCTAGTTTTTTAATCAAAATATTGCACGGTACCAAGTCAAATGCCTTAAAGAAGTCTAAGGATATTATATCAACACTATTACCTTTATCAATAAAACTGGTAATCTGATTAAAAAAATCAAGTTAGTTTGACAGGATCTGTTTTCTATCAACCCATGTTGATTGGCATGAATTATATTACCATCTTTTAATTCTTTATTAATAAACTCCTGTATTAGCTTCTCCATTATCTTGCCCAGAATCAAAGTCAGACTGACCAACCTTTAACTACCCAGGTGATTCTGTTTACCCTTTTTAAATATTGACACAACATTAGTTTACTTTCTGTCTTCTGGAATTTACCATTGTTCCAAGATTTACTGAAAATCAACATTAATGGTTCAGCAAGCTACTCAGACAGTTCTTTTAGAATTCTTGAATGCAGGTCAACCAGACCTGCTGATTTAAAAATGTCTAACTATACCCAAGATTTGGCACTTTAAATGAGAAAATAGCTCTGTCAAAAGTTGAGAAGGGTAAAAGGTGCTGCCTGAAGTGTTCCCCAAGTAGTGCCTTTGTTGAATAGTCTGCTTCTAGTCCTACATGACTATGCAATTATTAGATCACCAATCAGCGTAGCTTAGGTGCTAATATGAACTATATTTGAACTTTCAGATCCTTTTGTGTGTGAAAAATGTGACTGGCGATTAGAGCTGGTCAAAACCTGAATTTTCATCTTGCAGAAAATATTGATGTTTTAAATGTTTGTGGGGGGTCAGATAGGGGCAAAAAGCCAAAATTTCAACATTTTTAACACAAAATAGAAAATGAACAATTTTATATCAGAGTTGTCAAAACAATTTATTTTGACATTCTTGATTAGAGTCATAGAAGAGTCATAGAGTTTTAAGGCCACCAGACCATCTAGTCAGACCTCCTGTATATTACAGGCCACAACCACCCAGTACCACACACTAAACCCAACACATAGAATTAAACCAAGGTCTTTCAGCCCTCAGGAGAATAAGCAAAACACTGAGGAAATGATATAAAATTCTTCATCATTCTTGAATATTTCATTTTAGTTTGTTGAATCACACTGAAACATTTCATGCCAGCTAGACAATGAACTACATCCACCTGAGCTGCTGTGGTGCTTCATGGGAGTTGTAGTAAAGACACCCCATTCTCTCCTAAGGGCCAGGCTCCTTGACGAGACTACACTTCCCATGATGCACCATGGTCATAGTATTTCCCTGGTGCACCTGGGCATTTCAACCAGATGGTAGACTGAGGTCCATCATGGGAGATGTAGTCCGGCTGAGCTGCAACCCCCATGATACACAATGGCAATTACAGATTAATGTTAAAGTGACTTCAAAAGCAAAACAAAAGAAAACATTTTGATTCAGTTTGACAAATGAAATTTTTATTTTGGTTTTCTGCCATTCCGGCCACATCAAATTTTTCCCCAAAAAATTTCACAGAAAATATGTTTTCCATCTAAATTTTTTTTTCTGGAAATTTCCTGACCATCTTTACTACCTGGCTAAAGCATGTTTTAGTAATGTTTCCAACTTATGAGAATTAAAATGTGCCTACAGCAACTGAATTTAAACAAACACACAACAAAATATGTTTCAAAATACCTCCACAAAATATATGGTAGTGTATTCAAGAAAGGGAGAAAATGTGCAAAAAGAGATTAAGAAAAAGTATGTGTAAAAGCATAAAACACACTGAGAAGATTAACTTCAGAATTTCTTGACAGTTTCACAGAAAATAGAAGTTAGAGTTATTTCATCTCTCTGCCAATGAAGTATTTTCCGCTACTATACATTCTCCTGTGCTTTGTTATGTCTAGTGTTCAAAACCTCAAGTGATGAATCTTCCACCAGTACCCTTAGGACACTATTCCACATTCTAATACACCTCCTGTCAAGAAGTCTTCCTGATATTTAGCCTAAATTTTCCTTTTCTTAATCTCATCTCATTACTCCTAGTACAGCCCATGGTCCATAGCAAATAATTCCTCCCTCCTGTCCCCTTTAGGTATCATCTTAGCTAAACTATCTATATTTAGCTTTTTTCCTCATTCTGCTGAAGTCCTTTCCTTCACTCCCTGGATCACTTATGTTGCTTCTCTCTGACATCTACCAATTTGTTGTTATCTTTCTGGTAAGATGGTGCCTAAAACTGAATGTGATAATCCAGCTGTGTTCATACCAAGTTTCTCCAAGCACCTATTATACCATATTGTTCAAATCAGCCAAAATGAGTGAACCAGTGGTTAGTTATATGTCCATCTCAATTCACATGGCAATCCAGTCACTTTCTAAGTAAATTGAAAAGAGTACAGTCTATTGTATGAGTTGCAGCAGCAGTTTGGATATATCATGAGGATATTACAATGAAAAAATACCCATTTAATTTTTTGAGTTTATGACTGGCCACCTAGAATTTCATGCCAGGGTAATATTTCAAAGTCATCTTCAGCTCACTAATTGGAATTTTATAGTCAAATCCCCATCTATGGTTTTGAACATGTCTTTAAAGCCAATGTTACCATCATATACACAAAGACAGAGAGATTATATTCCTACTGAAACACCAGGAGAAGGCACTCACGTGGCAAATCAGGGAAATTTAATAATCTAGAAAACTGTGATTCTCTAGGGCATTTTCCTCCTAATTTTTTGTTGGTTTTATAATCAATTAATTTTAAAATCTTAGTACTTTTGGAAAATTAGTTATTACATATATGGTTCTAGAAACAAGATATAATTTTTGGACCATGATCTTGTAAAAGATACAGTATTTCTGTGATGATGGGGCTTCTTTGCACATAAAAAAAATCTACCATATTTTATTTCCATGATCCTAAAAGTGTGCTTAAACTAAGAGCAGCACTACAGCGTGTGCTTATGCCTAAAGCTAATATAACTTGACTTATTTAAATCTCCTGTTCTAATCAGATTAAAGATAAAATATCGTTCTATAAATGAATTCATGAATCCTTTAATATATTTGAAATAACCCTAGAAGATTTAGCACAGTTTGATGAATTATGTCATATTGTTGTACAACAGTGGTCATACAGACTAGACAAACTGTATATCCATTAAATGTCTGATTCATCAAATGAAGAAATAAAAGAATACTGCTCAGATTAGTTGGAAAAAAACAATGTAAAAAACAGATGTAAATTAGAGACTTCCAATTGGTTACACTGCATTTAATAATGAGGCCAACAACGTAAAATCCTAGACAGCAAATTAGTTCACACTGGCTGCCTCTTTAAATAAAGTTAACCTGCTGCTAATACCAAGATTTTTAACTACAGGTAAAGCAAAAGTTCTGATAATGACATGACTAAACACAATGAGGACATCTAACTGTAAAACCAACAAAGGATAGCTTGTGTTTCCAGGCTCTGCTGTAATGAAGAGCATAGAGCTTTTCAGCAAGACTCAGCTCATTTAACCCAGTGAAAGAAACTCTGATAGTGATCTAATCCCATTACTTTCCATGGAGTGGAATGAAGACTATGATGTTTTTTTAAAGCTGCGACACCTTGGAGTGCAAGAAAGGAACACTTTTTCTACATTGTGATTTCTCCGTGGCAGAGAACGAAAAGAAACTGTTCAGACTGGACACAATGAAGCAAGGCCTGGGAGTTACCAGAAAATGTCTTGTTTAAAGCAATTGTAGAGCAAGAATTATACTCAGACTTTTTCTACCCCAACCATTTTGCTTAAAATTGATTTGAAAGGTGGATATTTGATTTGTTCATAGCACTCTAAAAGTAGACATTTCTTTAAATTTAATTCTGCTGTCCTTGTCTGTTGTACTATTCATACTATTACTATCAGACTTATATTTTTATCCTATTTGAAGCAGAAAAATCTAAAAGGAGCAGCAGTGATTGTTTTGTGACTGTGGAAATAACCCTTGAAATTCATATTGTACAGTAATGGAACTCTTAATTGTGATTTAATATGGATTATTGTGTTGCATCACCTTTAACAAATGTAATAAATATTTTTCCTTAATACTGTTCTTAAAGTTTGTATTGCATTTGCATTGTGCTAAAACACACTGTAAGGAACAGTAGGTTAATGACAATGAGTATATGAGAATTTAAACCCTGGAATAGAGCATAAAGTGATCAGGTGCAAGGAGAAAATACAATTGGAGATCAAATGCCGCTGGAGACCTCTATAACATGGGCAGTTAGTAGCACTGTACACAGCTAGAAGCTGTGCAGTCAAACTGGAAGTAAGAAACCCAAGTTCAGATACATACAGTAGAGCCAAGCTGTGTGAGGGCTTACACTCAGCAGGTCAGAAGATGTTTATAAAATCCTTATTTACTGTTACAATAGTAACAGAGGGAAATATGTCTGGTTCTATCGTAACTACCACTATAAAATATTTTTAAAATCTTTTATTAAACACAAGAAAAGAAAGAAAACAATAAAGATTTGGAACTTAAGGAATTAAAAAAGATTTTCATTATAACAATTTCCCATATTGCCTTTTGCTATAGGAAACCTTTATAAGGGAAAACTCCTGCTTGACAGTCTTTTGAGATGGTGTTAAATATGGTATTAACTGTCATTTTGGTGGGAAAAAAGAAAGTCAGTGTAAATGGTCTTAAGCTGTGTTTGTTATAGTCAGATCCTGTTTCCCTGAAGAAAGAAAGAAAGAAAGAAAGAAAGAAAGAAAGAAAGAAAGAAAGAAAGAAAGAAAGAAAGAAAGAAAGAGAAAGAAAGAAAGAAAGAAAGAAAGAAAGAATGCAGCTTCTTTGTCAGAAGCTCACTCTTGTTAGGAAAACATAGGCATAGCACAGACTTGGCAAACTTTTAATTTGCCTTTTCTAGCCACAGGTGAAGGAAATTAACATACCTGGGAGAGGGTAAAAGCAGGCCTCGGGTTCACATTTTAAATGCTGTCCAGAATTTGCTGAAGATGTTGGAGGTCATATGTAAGGCTGCGTATCTGTCACAGAGGTCACGGAAGTCATGGATTCTGAGACTTTCCACAACCTCCATGACTTCTGCAGTGGCCAGTGAGACTGACCCCACACGTTTTGATTTCAGGCATTTTGATAAAAGCAAAGAAGGACTAGATTCACAAAAATGACTGGGGTTGTTGGGGGGATGGTAAAGCCTCCCTTATAACCTTTAGCCCAGTGGTTAGGGTAATCACCTAGGATGTGGAGACTCTCATTCAATTCTTAATCTCTCCTGTGAAGTTATTTCACTTTACAATAGCTGATTAAACAATTATCAGCCCCGGAACTTTAACTGGGGACTTCTATCTCCTAGGTGAGGTCCCTAAATACCTGGCTATAAAGTTATTCTTGCTTTATTTCAGTTGGCCTAGTGATGTATTCATTGCAATTTATAGTGGTAATGAATAGTTCTCATTGAAGTCCCTGCTCCAATGACTGTTTAATTAGTTATAAAAAATGAAACATCTTCAGCAGGAGAGATTGAGAAAGCCCCACCCTAGAATATCCCATTATCCAACTGTTAGAGCTCTCACCTCAGAAGTAGGAAACCCAAATTCAAATCCCTTCTTATTATCTGATATAGGAGGAAATTGAAGCAGTGTCTACCACATCCTGGATAAGTGTCCTGACTACTGAGCAAAAGGCTATAAGGGAGGCCTTCTCCCAGCTGTTTTGGTGAATCTAGTTTTCCTTTGCTTTTGTCAAATGCCAGAAATAGAAAAAAAATAACAGTTGGGTCAAAACAAAACATTTCGCTTTGACATTTCCATAACATTTAATGTTTTTGGTTCATTTGAAATTATTCGGCTAATTCAACATGAATTCACAAATAGTTTTGGTAGGACTGAACTGTATTTTTTGGCAAATAAACTATTTGCCAAAAAAAAAAAAAAAAAGCCCAGTTCTAGTCATATGGTGCATTCCCTCTGGTTCAGTCTGGTCCGGACTGCAGCTGGTGGGAAAACCAAATTTCAGTTCTGCATTATTTTTTGAGTTGTTGGAACGTTGTTCATCCCAAATTAGGACAAAAAGTCAAAACTTAAAAAAAACAAACTTTTTTGTGCAACTATATGAATCATTTTGATTCAGATACACTGAAGGCTGGTATTTCTGAAATGAAACATGCTCCACAGGAGCTTGGTGAGCTGCGTCAGATGGATGGATAGAGAACCATGGAAGCCCTGGCAGCCACAGCATGAAATAGACATGATTCCTGTCCATTTCACTACTGCCCACCACTGAATGGCAGCAGTGACACTAAACAGAAAAAAAAAAAATTGGGTTGAATGAAATTGTTTGTTGACTCAAGCTGTTTTTTTTCTCTAATTATTATCATTTTCATTTTGTGTCACTTTTGGGGGGTTAGGGTAAAGTTTTTTTAATAAATCTTGCTAAATTTGCAAACAAAACATTGTTTCCAAATTAAAAGTCAAACTTTTTTGTTTTGGAAATGCCAAAATGAAATATTTTGACTTTTTCAACTTTTTTTTTTTTATTGGCTGAAGCTATTCACCTAATGCAACACAAATTTTCAAGTAGTTTCAGTTGACTCAAAACTTCATTTTTCAGTGAATACAGTATTTGTCTGATCAATTTCTCCCAGCTCTACTGCTAAGTAGTATTATTAAATCAAGAGTCGAGAGCACTAACTAAAAGAGGACAGAAGCAGGCTTAGAGCCCAGAGTCAGTGGTTTAGTGTGGGAGGATATATCATTCTGGGAAGAGCTGCAATATCTCCATTAAGCTGAGCCCTTGGAAGTAAGGCCTTTAGCATTGTCATAGAAGTGATTAGCTTAGGCAGGTTTGACAATGATGGGAATGAAGAATGAGGAAGATGCCTGCCAGGAGCCGGCAGCATAAGGACTAAAAGAACTTACTGTTCTAACAAAGAACTAAACAGCAACTGAGAAACACATGACAAACCAACCAGTGACAGGACAGAATGCCCAATTAAGAAGGAGGCCAGGCACAGGTAATAGCACGTATACTACATAATACTATAAATCTACTACATAGAGAGGAGAATGTCTATGGAATTAAGTAAGCGTTTTGCATATGTGAAATCTTATCAAATCACACAAGGTATGTTTAAACTGCAATGTAAACCAAGGGTTAGTGGGACTCGATCAGCTGACCTGTGATAGGGAACTCTGGGGTTGAGCATCTACATTGTGTTTTAACCTAGGTTAAGAATTTTATGACCCATGCTTTGGTGTCCACACTGCAGGATCTTGGCCCAAGTCAAAGTAACCATATCCCAGAGTCCCTACTGGCCCCCCGAAATGTGGCCACTATAGCCCTAGGACCATGGTGCACTATGGAAATTTTTTCTGCCTGCCCTGCATATTATTAGGAAGCAGCTCACTTTGCAAAAGGCTTGATCAGTTCACTCTCCATTGCAAATCCAAGAGGCTCTCTGATAGCGTGCTTGCAAATCGGTGATCAGAACAGAATGGGTTAACACTGACCTGTGCTGCTGCCGTTTGCAAATGGGGTGCGGCTTCCATTTCAATACAGTGGATAGCAGGTTGATGGGATAGAGAAGACTAAGGAAGTTGTCCTATGGAATTGTGTGATACTTCTGGATGACTCCCGGGACCTGCATCAAGCAGGGCTGCATCTACACTGCAAAAGCAATAGGGCTCAGATCCTGGGTCCCAGCTTGACTTGAACTTGGACCCTCCAACCCTTCCAGGTCCTGGGACCCTGTATCCAACCCCTGGGTTAGTACAATTGCAGTGTAGATTTAAGGGGGGTTAGCCTTGAGCCCAGGCTCAAGCGTGGGCTTACATTGCAGTGTAGACATACCCATAAAGAGCTGCATAGGAGCAGGATAAAGTTATCCATTTTGGGAAGACCCTCAATGGCTTTGTTTCAGGCAAGCCTTTATTGTTCAGTTCTTCATAGGCAAGGTGGTGGACTAGAAAAAGATTTGGTGGTAGATAATCAGCTGAACATGAGTTCCCAGTGCAAAGCTGTGGCCAAAAGGGCTATTGCCATCCTTGGATGCATAAGTAGGGGAATCTCAAGGAGGAGCAGAGAAGTTATTGGGGCACCGGTGCAACTGCTGCTGGAATACTGTGTCCAGTTCTCATGTCCGCAATTCAAGAAGGATGTTGATAAACCAGAAAGAGTTCAGAGAAGAGCCACAAGAGTGGTTAAAGGACTACAAAACATGCCTGATAGTGACAGGCTTAAAGGGCTCAATTTATTTAACTTAAAAAGGAGAAAGTTAAGGGGTGCCTTGATCACAGCTTATAAGTACCTACATGTGGAAAGAACATTTCATAATGGGTTCTTCAATCTAGCAGATAAAGTATAACACAATCCAATGGCTGAAGTGGAAGATAGACAAATTCAGACTGTGAATAAGGTCTAAATTAGGGTAATTAATTATAGGAACAGTTTACCAAGGGTCATGGTGAACTCTCAATCACCGGCAATTTTTAAATCAAGACTGGATGCTCTAGGAATTATTTTGGGGCAGTTCTATGGCCTGTATTATACAGGAGGTCAGACAAGATAATCACAATGGTCCCTTCTGGCCTTTGAATCTATGAATCAGAGAATCTCAGACAGTGAACTGTGGTCCCCAAGGGTTTTACTATATCTTTTCTCTAGCTAGTCCACAGTACAACTGTGTCCGTGTTCCCATGACTAGTTATCTAATCTATTTATATCTCCTGTTTGTCTATCTATGAAGATTACCTAACAAGAATTTTCCAACTATATATTTTATTATGCAAGCAAACATTGTGAGGAAAATTGTTTCCCATCTTAAAAACAAAGAAAAAAAAACACACCAAAAAACTCACACAAACTTGTATAATATGGGCTTTGGTAATACACTCAAATTTGCAGTTGAATACTGTGCATCTTAACCAAGTCTCTTCAATAAGTTATTGTAAAGTGCAAAAAGTGTAATGATTTTAAAGTATCTTCACAAGTCTGATCTAGTGTTTCTTAAGGAAAAAATTAAAAAGCACAATAGGGAAAACTAGTAAGACATCAGATATGCTCAGTGATGATATAGCATGTTGCCCAACAAGATAATCAGTGTCAAGCAGACTGCATCAGCCACAGGCAGAGTGGAAAAGCTAAAGCATGCCATTGTAAATCAAACATCAAATTTCTTGCCAGTTAGCAAACACAGATTCATGGGGCACCAAAAGCAGATGACACATTTGAACCAGAGAGAAACTATTGTCTTCAAGGCAGTGCCAGAACAGGAGAACTGTTTGAAAACTAACCCATCACATTTCCAAATGTTCAAAGAAGTATATGGAGTAGTGAAACATCATGGAGCATTTCTAAGATGCCCAAGCATGTTGCCAGGGCAACTGGGAAGGAAGAAGTCATTGGGTTGAAGATCAGCCTGTTTCTATTGGGGAGAAAGGTGTGGGGTTGCTTTTTATTTTTTCTTTAATCCAATTTGAGTAAATACCTTGATCTAACAGGAGTAAAGATTATATGAAATTATACCAAGGAGCTTTCTTGGAAACACCTTCTAGTAGCCATTGATCAATTTAATAAACAGGTAGAGCTATGCCCAATTACATCAGTTGATTCCTGAAAATAGGAACAGATTCCTTTTAGTTAGTTATAGGTTCCACAGTAATTGTTCTCCTAAGCAGGCATCATTTTATAAAAGAGCTTCTGTACTAGCAAGGATAAACAAGTGAGATAGATACCTATGCTATTACTAGTATAAGATCCTTTTCTTTTTCTCACTATTACTGCTATTGTTGTGACAGTGTGTATGCTTGTAATTGATTTTTTGTTCATGTCAAATTGAAATTATGCAGTTACAGGACATGGGCAGTAAGGAATAGTCACCATAAGTGATATTTTTTATAGAAGGATTGTGGTATGAAATAAATGTATTTAATGAGAGTAACTATATCTTCTTTTCACTATCTTTCACTATCCACAAGATCTGTAATATTTTCTATAGCTTTAGTGATCTTGTATACTGTATTTTCGTATAATGTCGTTGCTTTCCATGAGGATAAGATGACATGCATATCCTATTTTAACCAATATTTTAGCAGATAAAAGATAAATTGTGCAAAGTTTGGATAATCCATCAGAAGAGTAGTTTCATTATCCACTCAACCTTTCTCCAGCTACCAAAAACTGTTTGACAGGCAGCAGGTACTAACATATATACTCTATTCGTTATTATGAAAATGTATTTTCTTTCATTTCTATTGAAGCAAAGTAAGCATATATGGCAGGGGTGCTGGACCAATTTTTATAGTAGGGATGCTGAGAGCCATTGAACCAAACTGTAAAGCATGTATATAACGGAAACCACTTCCAGCCAGGGGGTGTGGCATCTAGTTCCACCATCTATGATATATAGTATATTAAAAAAGTTAAGAACTATTTTCCACCACAGATATTAGTAACTGCCTGGGTGGACCTATAATACATGGGCACATTTAATTTTTAATTCATATATAAAGGTCAATCTCCAGTGATAAAGGGTCTAAATATTTTCCTTTCACTGTAAATCAGTATAAAAAGGCCACTAATAATCTTCTTTTAAACTTCATTGGAGACAAGGTATTATGTATTTTAGCACCCCATTAACCTAATTCACCTACCAAATCTCCAGTTATGAATGTCACATTCAGAAGTTGTTTCTTTTAAGTTTGTAGCTATTCAGTCATCCATTTAATGCTGCACAATTGCCTATATTATTAAGTTAGAATTTGAAGTCTTTGCTTAAAGAGCTTTTTGGATGTTTTTTATTGTATTTATTTTGTATGGTACACTGCATTTATTTAATTGAATAGGCTAAATAATTTGTACAGTATTACACCATGTGAGACAAAAGTGTCACAGCAAAATATTTTTTGTAAATTATGGGCAGTTAACTCTATCAATATAATTTATGCCCAGAAGCATAAAGGGGAAAGATTACCAAAGACAAGTCACATTACCTTTCTCTGCATACAACAAAATAGTTTGCATGCAGCTGGGAAGATATTCCCTAAAGTACCAAAGATACTGAAGCTACATAGAGAAGCATCAAAGACATTAGAAGTAATTTTTATTGCTGCATAGAAACTGCAGGAAGCCGTAATAGTCAAGATTTCCAACACCACCTTTGTCTTTCAAATAATAAATAACCCATTCTTCTCGTCAAAGAAACACACTCAAAGGAGATGAAAGCTTAAATATAACATCTTTCCTGCTGACAGAAGTATTTTTTGGTATAAAGATCAACCTAAAAAAAAGAACATGCACACACTTTGTTTCCAATGCATTATTCAATCACTGAGCTGTGCAATAAATTAGCAGCATATAGTGTTCTGTTAAAAAAGAAAATAATTAGAGAACTATTATCTTCATAGTAAGAATGATCATTTAAAAAGGAAAAAAAAGTGTTTGTGTTAATTTCAATAAAGCTTTTTTGGGGTGAGAGGTAAGCATTCTAAAAATTCTCATATTTATCACGTAAATAATATATGGCTTCAGGGACATTTGGACCCTTATGCTGAGTCTCAGCAGGAATGAATTCACTGGCATTTACCTGAGTTTTCATTTTATAAGTATTTGAATACCTTATTGTTTTTGGTGACTGACATTATTATTTGCTAAGCATGAACAATGTACTTGTCACTCCATAGGCCTGATCTGTAACCCATTGGAGTCAATAAGAATCTTTCCATTGACTTCAAATGGACTTTGGAGCAGGCCTTTTAAGAACAAAATAAATATGGTCGCTGGTCCTAAGATCTTACTGTCTAAAAGACGGACACAGACAAGACAGATTTCTGGGAAGCCCAGATGGGGATTCATTTAGTGGGGGTTTTATTTGCTTCCTTTGATATTTTAACTGTTGACTCTTTCCTGTAGACAACTTGGAAGAAGTGAGTCTTTAGGAAGAATCCAAATAAGGCGAGGAGTGGTTATTGTGGGAGAAGGGAGAGATTTGAACTACGAAAGGAGAGAGGTAACCTACATGATCATTGATAGGGGAGACACTCTTTGCACAGGGGATGTCACAGAAAAAGGCACAGATAGGAGGGTGGGAGACTGAAATGAATGGAGAACCTGGGCTGGCATTGTTGGCAGAACAGAGAGTATGCATGGTATTCAATAAGACCTGCTCAAAAGGTTTATTTGGCAAGAAAGGAGGATTTGAAGTGTTTTCCATTATGGATTGATCCATAGATGACTGAGAATGCTGCTGCTATGGGAAGGAATTCATTTGTCCACCAATGGCTACCTCATTTCATATGTAAATCAAGAAAGAATATGTTGAGAATTACTAAAAAAAATACAGGTTTCAGAGTAGCAGCCGTGTTAGTCTGTATCCGCAAAAAGAACAGGAGTACTTGTGGCACCTTAGAGACTAACAAATTTATTTGAGCATAAGCTTTCATGGGCTACAGCCTACTTCATCTGTAGCCCACGAAAGCTTATGCTCAAATAAATTCGTTAGTCTCTAAGGGGCCACAAGTACAACTGTTCTTTTTTAAAAAATACAGAAATTATCAGAAGGTTATAAAGTTCAAACAAAATGTGTTATTAATTTATATATGCAGTGTAATTCATATCTAGCTATGTTGGTCCCAGTATATTATAGAGACAAGGTGGGTGAGGTAATATTGTTTATTGGACCAACTTCTGTTGATGAGCGAGACAAGCTTTTGAGCCACACAGAGCTCTTCTTCAGATCTGGTTAAATTCAGAACTCTGCTAAACTTTAAATATCATGGACTGAACAGAGACACTGGATGTATGGCTTATTACAACAATCTGTAACCCACTAACCCCTTCTTTTTGTCTTATGACTGCAGAGTGATTAATGGGCAATTCTACCTTGAATGGTCCCTTAGAATATATACTAATTACTTATGATAAACAATCTGTTTCACCTTGCATTTAGCTGTGGTGCTCAGAATACATTTCTCAGATCAGAAGAAGAGCTCTGTGTGGCTCGAAAGCTTGTCTCTCTCACCAACAGAAGCTGGTCTAATAAAAGATAAGACCTCAGCCACCTTGTCTCTCTTACTAATTCATATCAAGATCTACAAATCTGTAAAATTCTTGCAAAAATTACATTTTAGTTGACCACTCAAGCTCTTGAAGTTAGCAAAGCACTAGCATAACTTCACTCTCTTGAAGTCAATGGAAATTTTACCACTTCACCAGGAAGCTGATTTAGACCAGACTGAGCATTCTTGAAAATCTCACCCTAAATGTCTCCATATGAGCGTTTGCACCAGAAGTTGTATTATAAACCTCCAGTGATGGTGATTCCACAACCTCTCTTGAAAGCCTATTCCAGTACTTAACTACCCTTATAGTTAGACAGTTTTTTCTCCTAATATCTATCCTAAATCTCTCCTGCTGCAGATTAAGCCCATTACTTCTTATCGTACCTTCAGTAATGAACAATTGATCACTGCCCTCTTTACAACAGACCTTAACATATTTGAAGACTATCAGGTCTCCACCTCAGTCGTCTTTTCTCAAGATTAAACATGCCCAGATTTTTTATATTTCCTCAGAGATCAGGTTTGCTCAACCTTTCATCATTTTTGTGACTTTCCACTTTCCAATTTGTCCACATCTTTCTTAAAGTGTTGTGCCCATAACTGGAGATGGTACTGCAGCTGAGGTCTCACCAGTGCTGAGTAGAACAGGACAATTAACTCCTGTGTCTGTTAATACACACCTGAATGATATTAACCTTTTATTGCAACTGCATCACATTGCTAACTCATATTCAGTTTGTGATCCACTATAACTCCCAGATGATTTTCAGCACTACCAATGCCTACCTGTTATTCTCCATTTTGTAACTGTAAATTTAATGTTTTCTTTGTAAGTGTCGTACTTTGCACTTGTATTTATTGAATGTCACTTTGTTGATTTCAGAGTAATTCTGTAATTTGTCAAGGTCACCTTGAATTCTAATGCTGTCTTCCAAAGTGCTTGCAACTCCTCCCAGCTTCTTGTCATATACAGATTTTCTAAGCATACTTGCCATTCTATTAGCTGAATCATTAATGAAAATATTGAATATTACCAGATCTAAGACAGACCTCTGCAGGACTACTACACAGCCAACCATTCATAACTATTCTCTGAGTATGGGTCTTTGAGTGTGGAATTGCTCGTGATCATTCATAGAGTGTGTGTGAAGCAACATACAAGAACAAGGCTGGACACTGCAGAGGAACGCTTCAAGGGGGTTTGGGTACTGGGTGTACCTAATATTAGCCTGTAAGGCAAAGTAAGGACTGGCAGAGCCCTGAGGACAGTGCTTGGGTGGATAACAGATTGGTGGGGTCAGGGAGCTGACACTCAGTTAAGCACAAGCAAGTTTATCTCTTGCTGAGACAGGGAGATAACAAGGTGACTCATAGTCCTTGGGTACCCCAAGAAAGCATCACAGCTGGGTTCTTGTTATTTGCCTACCAGTGTGCATGCATTTAGGGTTCAATTTATTAAATATTTTCTCCACCACTCTGAGGGATAGAATTTTTTTTTTAATGAAAGCTGAGATTCTCCATTAGTAACCTCTTCTCGTCAGCTGGGATTCCAAGAAAACACTACATGTTGCGAGACTCAAGATAAAATCACAACATTTGCTGTGGAAATCTGAATAACAAATACAGCCCAGGAAATCATGACCTGCTTATGGACTTTCTGCAGGAAGGGAACTTTCTGCAGGAAGGGAACAGGCCAACTATACGAGTAAACTATTTCAGCAATTTCTTTGCTCAATTCTAAGAGTCATTTAAATATCTGAACTTAATGCAAACAGCAGAGTACTTTACTGTGATAAAGTTAAATCCTGAAAATGTAATTGTTGACTGACATTAAAGGGAAAATTCACCCCCATTTTCAGTAGCTGCAAAGGGATCCCTGGCAGCAGAACTACTGCAGTTCTGGTGCATAAGGTAGCTGAATGGGAGAGGGAAAGGGAAGGACATTGAGGGCAGGATATGCAAGAAACCCACCCTGTGTGGCACAGACCCCTGCCCTACTGCAAGCAGTGGGTAATATGTAGATCGGGGAGGGGAAGGGCAGAAAGATTAACACCTTTGTTGATCCTCCCATCCTCCCCCACTCAGGCTTTTTCTTCAGTATGAGAAAAAGGTGTGTTCTTAACTCGAGTTAGCTAACTTAAAATAAACCCTACTGAAGACAAGGCAGTTTGTAGCTTTCTCATGAATCAGCAGGTTGAGTTAAAGGTCTCGGGGGGATATAACTTGGCCTGCTAACTTGTGTAAAAACAATAAACTGCCTTGTCTTCACTAGGATTTTACCTCAAGTCAGCTAACTCAAAGTAAGAACACACCTTTTTCCCCCTAATGAACAAGGCACAGGGGGTTGCATGAGGATCTGCATAGTCTACTCAAGCCTTTGTATTCACGTCCTTTGGGATGTTGCTGCCACTCATTCACCTGCCAAGCTCATGGCTCCATTACTAGGGCCAGCACTGAGCCTCAGGATTTGGGCCTACGAGAAAACAAACAAACAAACAAATTGTCATAAAAATGCAATGTATACAGGATTTGAATGTTCAATACTATTACATACAACAATGTGACTGCTTATTATGCTGTTACCAAATGTTATGGTGCAAGAAACAATTAAAGATGTATTTTCCTGACCATGTGATTAAAAGGGGACTTTGGTGGAAAAGTTTCATGGCAAGGGAAGAAATGGGGCATATTTAAGCAGTTGGATTTGTCTGAGACTGGTGCAAGTCCTGGAGAGAGAGAGAAGCCCAAATCAGCTACTTCTTGGGACCTGATGCTTTTGCAAAATGGAGCTGTCTCTGTGAAGTCTGTTACTACTTCTGTTCAAAGGAACAGGACTTGGGGACATTTTTTTGTAAATAAATATATTACCTTAAGAAAATACTTAACTCTATTTCATCACGTGGGGCCGGTTTTGTTCAATATCTTCATTAATGATCTGGAGGATGGCGTGGACTGAACTCTCAGCAAGTTTGCAGATGACACTAAACTGGGAGGAGTGGTAGATATGCTGGAGAGTAGGGATAGAATACAGAGGGACCTAGACAAATTAGAGGATTGGGCCAAAAGAAAAGGGTTCAACAAGGACAAGTGCAGAGTCCTGCACTTAGGATGGAAGAATCCCATGCACTGCTACAGACTAGGGACCGAATGGCTAGGCAGCAGTTCTGCAGAAAAGGACCCAGGGGTTACAGTGGACGAGAAGCTGGATATGAGTCAACAGTGTGCCCTTGTTGTCAAGAAGGCTAACAGCATTTTGGGCTGTATAAGTAGGGACATTGCCAGCAGATCGAGGGTCATGATCATTCTCCTCTATTCGGCATTGGTGAGGCCTCATCTGGAGTACTGTATCCAGTTTTGGGCCCCACACTACAAGAATGATGTGGAAAAATTGGAAAGAGTCCAGCGGAGGGCAACAAAAATGATTAGGGGGCTGGAGCACATGACTTATGAGGAGAGGCTGAGGGAACTGGGATTGTTTAGTCTGCAGAAGAGAAGAATGAGGGGGGATTTGATAGCTGCTTTCAACTACCTGAAAGGGGGTTCCAAAGAGGATGGATCTAGACTGTTCTCAGTGGTACCAGATGACAGAACAAGGAGTAATGGTCTCAAGTTGCAGTGGGGGAGGTTTAGATTGGATATTAGGAAAAACTTTTTCACTAGGAGGGTGGTGAAGCACTGGAATGGGTTACCTAGGGAGGTGGTGGAATCTCCTTTCTTAGAGGTTTTTAAGGTCAGGCTTGACAAAGCCCTGGCTGTGATGATTTAGTTGGGAATTGGTCCTGCTTTGAGCAGGGGGTTGGACTAGATGACATTTTGAGGTCCCTTCCAACCATGATATTCTATGATTTTATGATCAGTTTCTGCTCTAAAGGGGAAACAGACCTGCAAACCCTGAAATTATCTACCACTCAGCAAAAGGATAACAAGACTATAGGTTGGAGCAGAATGTGGCTTTTTCCTGGTATTGTGTAAGGAATGGTGCACAGCTGCACTAGCACATGAGCAGCTCAGTGGAAGAATCATGCCTCAGAAAACCACAATCCCTCTCTGCTCCCACTTTGCTCCAGGAGGTAGTAAATTGCTACTGGTCTATACCAGTTTCAAATTACATTCCCCTCTTCTGTGTCAGTTCTACCAAGGCTCTGCCCATACTCTGTCCCTCCCTGACCACTGGTACAGACAGGAATGTAAAGAAGAGGCCGTACTTCCTCTTACTCTTGCATAGCCCAAGGCAAAAATTTCCCTGTAAGGTGAATGCTACTTTCTAAGATTATTCTATTTCTCCAAAACTAAAGCAAATACTTCTCAAAACCTTGAGGGAGCATAGTTTTCACTTAATGTTAAGTGGAAATTCTAAGTGTTAAATTGTTGAAAGAGGAAGCCCGAATTGTTCTGTGAATCGAATAGAGATAAATAAGAAAAATGAATGAAGCACTTTACATAAATGCAACAAGATACAAAGTATATTCCCTAGTTAATTCCAAAAGCCACTTCATGAAAAACAGGCATAATGCTGAAAACTATGTTTGATTCCTTAACAAAAAAGGTTTAAAATATTTCCATTAGGTACGGATTATTTTTAGATGATAAAGATAATAGTGCTGAAATTGCAGTGATCCATTTGACCTCAAGAGTAAAACATAACGCTAAGACTTTCATATAAAAATAAAACCTAAGAGGTTTCCATTTATGCATCTTTTTGCAATCTTTTCACTGTATACAAATTAAATAAAGTATCTCAATATGAAAATTATCACAGTAAACGTTCTTAAAAATATCTATGTTTAAAATAAATAATTGTATCAGGGTTCCAAATGGATTTCAAACTATTTTCACTTAGGTATATTATTTGTGAAGTTGAAGGTTGTCCTTTGAACCAAATTAAGAACATTTTAAAAGTTTATATACATAAAAAGAAAAAAGTTCAGTCTGTATTATAAGTAATGAAGAGTAGCCCAGCTTCCAAATAATGGCAGTAGGCATAATTTTTCACTTAACCTTTTCGCCATGGCTAAAACTTCCCAAATATTGGTAAACCATTTTACTGAATGTATGAGTAGCAGACTAATTTTTCCAAAATCAGTAGTGATTTGGGTCCCTATTTAAGACAGTTTTAAGGGGTCTTATTGGCTGAGGGCATGTGCCCAGCATTTCCTGAAAATTAGGCCCATTTTAAGACATCTCAACATGGCCAGGCATGGTCATTTCAGCCAAAAGGGGAGGCACCCAGAATCACTGCCCACTTTTGGAAAATAAAGACTATGTTTTTTCTCCATGAAGAAGCAATAATAATTATTAACGGGGGGGAAGGGTAGCTCAGTGGTTTGAGCATTGGCCTGCTAAACCCAGGCATATGAGTTCAATCCTTGAGGGGGCCACTTAGGGATCTGGGGCAAAATCAGTACTTGGTCCTGCTAGTGAAGGCAGGGGGCTGGACTCCATGACCTTTCAGGGTCCCTTCCAATTCTATGAGATAGGTATATCTCCATATATTTTATATTTTTATTTATTTGTTGGTACTCAGCACCTTTGAAAATCAGGCAATGTAGTTAGGCACCTAAATATGGAGGCGGATGCCTAACTTTAGACACCAAAGACTGGAAATGTTGATGTGATGATTTGGGGAGTCTGTCATAGGTGATGACGTTATGAATTCTGGGTGATGCTATAAAGTTGTTCTTCTGACATTGATATATTTTGTATACCTCTGTGTATATCAGTTCTATCTTTGCTGACAAGGGCTGTTCCGCATCCCTCCCAAACCAGGTACAATGGCTGGATATTAGAACTTAATGGCCACCTGTTCAGGTAGAAGTGATTTGAGACATTGGGTTAGCTCAATCCTCAAATATCCAGTTTTATCTCTGCAAGGGGCTGGTGAAGGGGAGGGAGAGTGGAAATTCCCAAATACCACCAAAATACAGAGGTGTCAAAGCAGGGATTTAAAAGGGACTCACAAGGAGAAGATTCTCAGAGCCATACAGGAGAAGGGAAGAGACCAGCAAGTGTTTGTAGCAGGGAGGGCTGGTTTACCTACAGGACTAGCCAAAATCAAGGTGTGTGTGTGAGAGAGAGAGAGAGAGAGAGAGAGATGTTCCATGACACAGAATACAAGCCATGTACTGGAGGAGAAGGCTCCCAGAGGACCCTCACCCCACCCAAAGTATGCTCTGAAGTTGTGAGAAAACTGAGACAAGGAAATGTGTGTAGAGTTTATTATTTTGGACTCAATCTGTGTTTTAATCACGCTATTAATTAAACAGCAATGTATTTTAGAAACCTGAACAAAGTGTGTGGGTGTACGGGTGTGAGCTACACCTATCATGTTACACTTATCACGTGACTTCCTGGTTGGAGATCTGGGAGAGAGGGTGTTTACATTACAGGGTAGTCTGAGGAGTCAGCACTAGACCCAGGGCTGCTGAGAGCAGGTTCGGGCTCCAGTGAAAAAAAAATTTGGGGCCCCCCAGCAAGGGCGGACCAGCTAAACAGGGCCAACGAGGAGGGGGGGAGGGCGGGCCCCCTTCCGGACTGCCAGGCCCCGGTAATTTGTACCGGCTTCCCCCCCGCCCCTCGTCGGCCCTGACTAGACTCAGGGGTTGGCAGTTGGACCATAGGATTGCAGTTCTCAGAAGGGGGTGCTAGAGAGAGGAGCTGCACCCCAAGAGTGTGCCTAGAGACCCCAGCAAGGAGCAATGCCTGGAGTGTTCAGATTCTGGAGGTTTAAAGCACATGGGGATTGAGCATTTGAATCCCCTCACAGCAGACTGGTGAGTGGCCAAGACAGGGTGCTCAACTAGATCTGAGACTGTGTATAAATGGTACTGGTTCTACGCTCTGCATCTACCTATTTCCATTGCGAACAATAGCACCTGGTTTTTGAATAGGGTGTAGAATTTGGCAATGACTCAGCTTTGGGAAAAGAAGTAAGAGTAGGTAGGAGAAACATAGAAAAAGTGTGTCTGTTGCTCAACTATTCTTTTGTAAAGGTTTGTTATGAAAGGTAGTGCCTTTATATGTAGATTATTCTTTCTTTGTCTGAAACAACAATAAAACCTGACCCCTAACTGACTAGCAAGCAAATGCAAACACCTGTATGATATCTATGCACAGTTGCCACTGCTGATTCATATGCAGGGCATGCTGCACACCGGTTGCTCATCTTTAGTTAGGATTGGAGGAGAGGATTCCAACAGGCAGAGGGTAAAAAGAAAGTATGCAGCAAAGGGCCTTGAAGCATTTTTCTGCTCACTGCTCTCTTTTTATCTTCTCTCCTTATGTTTTTGTGGGTTTTTTTTCTTTTCCTCAAACTGTGGCAGTGCTGCTGAATACTGATGAGACAGTATGCAATGTAAACAACTCCAGGCCATCATTTACTGGTTCCAGGAACCTGAGCTGCATGGTGATGGGTGTGAGGTAGGTCCAGTTACCTAAGTACACGTGAACATATCAGTAGCACCAGTGAATAATTACTTAAGCTGGTTGAGCTTTCTTAATAGCTGGCTCAACTACAGCTGGATGAATACAGTAAAAGAGTGTTAACAAATATTCTTGGGAATAAAGCCCTATGATTGGTTTTGCTGGAATTCACAACATTCACACAGAGCAAAAAAATATTATGAATAACCCGTTAAGAAATATTTGTGAAGGTTTTCCTACCATAACTATTTGTGTGGCCTTTTTGAAAAGGTCTTTATATTATTGACACAATAGATCTATTGAAAAATTTGGAAGGTTCCCATGTAAATCACAAACAGCATAGGGATTTCTTCCAATTGACGAATCAGAGGACAGCACAAATACAGTTTGCCTTAGGTGACATGTCACACAAATAATCCTTCCTTTCTCCCATCCGTTGTCTTGCCTATTTGTCTTCAAGGCAGGGCTGTGTGTTTGTACAGCACCTAGCACAATGGAGTCCCACCTTGGTTGGGATCTGGGGATGTTGTTGTAATATACATAATAAATATAACAACAATAGATAGATTTGTAAAAATCGTGACCTGCTTCCAAATAATTTGCAAACCTCCAAATGTATTATGTGGATTGAATAAATTGCTTGAAGAAATGAGTTTGCCCAGCTTTCATTTCTACATACAGTAAGGGGGGGGGGGGAACAGATGAAGTACAAATGTCACTGACAAAATAATCCCTTAAGAGGAATAGAATGTATTGATGACAAACACTTCGGGATACTAATTAATTTGATGGAAAACAGGACATGAGTGTGAAGAGACATCAGCATGTAACTTCTGCACGTCAGGAAGCCTTTAAAAAAACCCACAGAGGCTATCTGGAATATGAAACAAGCTGTCAAAGTCAAGCGTGGGAGTAAAGAGTGTAAATCAGCTCAAGAGGGACAAATTATTGGAAAAAGAAGATATAGCCCCCAACTAGATATTTTCCCACAGATTTGCAAAGTGTTGCACAAAGTTTTAGCCGTATGACTTCCAATAAAGGCAACAGGAATCTGGCAGCTAAAACATTGTGCAACTCTTTGAAAATATATAGCAATAATGATGTATAGGCTGACAGTTATTTAATGGGTTTATAAAGATAAGCATTATAATGTAGTATGGGGTCATCCTCAGGTCTTCAGTGTTTCTTTCTAACACTGTATACTGTATAGATATTCAAAGCAAAATAGCAGGACAACTGTAAAGGGGGAGAAGGATTTCCAAAGGGATGAATCTGGGAAATGGTTAGGGAGTTTAGAAGAGGCTTTTAATACACCTGATTGGGAATTTTTCAATACCTTTTTCACGAGAAAATGCCAATTCATGGAAACTGGTATTGTGGGGATGGGTTGGTTTTGCCAATTTCCTATTTAAAAAAAAAAATTGAAACAAAGTTTCAAAACTGCCAAAATGCCCTGTTTGAACATTTTCAAAATAAAAAAGTTTTTTGGTTTGAAATGACTTTTCATTTCAAAGTGTAAGTTATTTTATAGTTAAAAAAAAAGTAAAATAAAATAAAGGTCAAAATCAAACATTTTGATTCAATCAGATTTGTTTCAGATATTCAGTTTGAAAATTTATAAGATTTTGATTTTTTTGTCCTCATTTGGGACTTGACATTTTTTGACATCTCAAAAAATCTCTCAGAATGGAAAAATTGTTTCCTGCCTAGCTCTGTGTTTTAGCAGCTAAAAAACACGAGTGGGAAATTCAAGATATCAACATGTGATAGATCTGATAGGCTTAGGCCTCGAGTTGCATGTTATCAACAAGTTGTCAGTTTCAACAGCTCAGATTGCAGGGGTTTATAGAAACAACAATAAAGCATTGTTGTTATTCATAAAACCAAGAGGGATACGCTCTGAAATCAGGGACATCCATGGTTTTCAGGGATACAAAGTCACCCAGCATACAGTACATTTTTAAATGTCACTAGAGACTTTGGGTGGCTCAGTTTCTTAGTGTACAATTTAAGACTACTTAAGGAGGCCCTTTTTTCAGAGGGCAGATGCTCAGCCCTTTTCAGGTGTCTCAATGAGGGCATGCAAAATCCCTAGTCTTTTTTTGAAACTCAAAGCCTATGATATATAGCAAAAGTTCCTTCAAACCCTCAGTTCCAGAAGAATGTCACAACATTTATGTACCAGAAGTCTGTTTCTATGAGTTGCTCTGCTACAGCTCATTTGACAGAGGGGACTAACATCTCCTTAAAATATAGCAGCTCCCTTTCTAGAACTGCAGCTTGGGAAATTTCAGTCCAGTTAGGTAGCCTTAGGGTATGGCTATACTACTGCTGGGAGTGAGCGTCCCAGCACAGGTGGACAGACTCACTCTAGCGGGGCTAGTTTGTGTGGCTTCTTAGAGTTGGAACTGGGGTTGAGTTGAGATCATATGTCCCGCCTTATATATCTTTGGCCAGTCCTGAACAGGGTGGAAAAGGAGATGTGACAGCCAGAAAGCTGTCTACTTGAATCTCCCAGGTTGGACATTCCTTAGGAATGACTATTTCAGAGAAACCTTGATACCTATGTGGAGGCCATGGAAAACTCTTTAAAATCCCATAAGAGTGCCCAAAATTTTAACTATGTCACACTCCATCCCCTATGAGTGCACAGAATCCAGGGTGTTTGAAGACTTAAGAGAAACTAAAATTAGCGACCCAGAGATTATTCATGAATACAAATGTATAGTATTCTTATGGAGGGCCTGATTTGCATTTACACTAAGGACTTGTCTACACAGTGGGGATGTGATTTGTACAATACACTAACATTTTGCACATTAATTAGTCTATGTAGACTCTGCTGGTGTGACTAAAAGTTCCCTGTATGTTTTAAAGTAGCACTGTTTCAAACAGCACTATGTTAAAGCATAGTAGAAAATTTCCAGTGTGCACCAGTAGGGTCTACATTAATCATTTAATATGCAACATGTTAGTGTGCTGTACAAATCTCTACCCTGGATTATGCATTACCCCACCATATAGACATGCCCTAAAGCCACTTGCCCTGCTCTGGTAGCTCAAAGAAGCCTCGAAGTGGACGTAAATATATATTACTTCCACTTTAATCCCTCTTTACCCTAACAGAGTGATTTAAGTGACCTTAGTGTAAATGATAATTAGGCCCTTATTATTTAACCAGTTGTGCCCCGTGACCCCTGTCAGGTTCAGGGCCCCCTATAAAGCTAGGTTTCTCTACAAACTTATATAAGAACCTATTCCATTACCTGAAGAATTATTTTTAAAAAAGACCATTAATACCTCTTCCCCCTGAATGAGGCTACAATTGTTCCCAGTTTCAATGGAAATTAAATAAATTTAAAAGCACACTTTTGTGGACTTCCATCTGCGACATTAAAGAGAAAAAACACTTGCAAGTTATAGGGTATCTAAAAAAGGAAAGAATTCTAATGTGGTGAACAAAGCTGAATTCCGAATGATTAATTTGTTTAGACCGCTTATGCAATTTCACAATTCTTCCTGCATACCAGTAGTTGTTGCTATAATATGAAAGTAGCTATTACAAATATACAATAGAACTTTTGTATTCTGTTGAGGGTTTTCCTACCAGGTTATTTGAAAGAAATACAATAGAATATTACTTTATTGCAATAATATTTTCTCTTGCAGAAATGTTCATGGTACAATAGCAAAAGACAAGTCTAAATATTTCAAGAAACTGATGCAGTTTTATGGAACATTAACAAGTAAGGTAACACTTTACATGGAGTATACAAAATCATCTGAGATAGGTTTTAGTACCTTCTCACATAATGATACTCCCCAATCTACATTTAGTGCAGATATTCATTTGTAACCACTTATCAGGCTTCATTTGGAATACCGTGTGGAATTCTGTGCACTGACATCAAAATGAGGCTAGTCCATAGGGGACCAATGTGGCCTAATGCCTCATAGTATCCTCCATCTCTCCTGCCTCGTCTCTACAAAACATACAAAATCATGCCATCTTTTTCAATGAGAAGTTCAGCAAGATCAGTTGTGACTTGATCCTTACCCTGCCTATCCTGCTTTATTGATCTCTGTCCTTCCCCTTCTTCCTTCACATCTTGTCATTGTGTGATCTCATCTACTCAAGTTGTTTCATCTACCATCCTTGCTCCGGTAACTCACAGATCTAGCCCACCCTGTCTAACTCTGTCCAATACCACATTCCACCCTGTCTCTCTTTGTGAGCATAATACTCTGCATTGACATAAGCAGATTGAAAAGGGACCTGCTTATGGCATAGGTATTCAAAGAAGTGTAATAAGAATCTAAGTACGAATCTGTTCACTGTATATGTTCACTGTACAGGTTAAGGCAAATATATATGGGGATTAAGCCAGTTTTGAGGAAAGGGATATCCAAGTTGGACATTAGGTGCCTCACCACCTACCCTATTACTTATATCCATGCCAGGAGGTTGTGTAGTGTGTGTCCTCTGCATGCAGCCAAAAGGAGTTTGCCATATAGATGAACCTTAAGGCACGTAAGGGCATGTCAACACTCTCAGCGCTACAGTGGCATAGGTGCAGCACAGGAGCCCCTTCTGTGCAGAGGTCTGCGTCTCCTGTCTGGCAGCATGTGAGCCGCTTGAACAGCAGTCAATCAGCCTGGTGCCTGCCCCAGTGGGCAGGGCTGGGCTGCAGGTGGAACCAGGGCCGGCTCCAGGCACCAGCTGAACAAGCAGGTGCTTGGGGCGGCCACTCGGGAGAGGGGCGGCACGTCCAGCTATTCGGCGGCAATTCGGCGGAGGGTCCCTCACTCCCGCTCGGAGCGAAGGACCTCCCGCCGAATTGCCGCCGCAGATCGCAATCGCGGCTTTTNATGCCAGAGGAGCTGCCGGTGCGGGGCGCTGGCTCCTGGGAGCGGCAGCCTGACATGCTGCTCCTTTTGCCGCTGCAGTTCCTGGTAGAGCCCTGTACCTCTGCGGATACCGATTTATATCAATTTATATCCGCAGATATCTGCATTTGCAGATATACATTTGTGTCCACGCAGGGCTCTACAGATGAGTGCCCTAATCAGAAGGGTATAGAATCACCTTTTTTCTCTCTCTGTCTGTCCCAATGACTATTTAAGTATTTATCCAATCCTGGAGCAGCTTCAGCAGGAGAGACTGAAGGAGCCCCACATCAGAATATCCCATAGCCCAGTGGTTAGGGCACTCACCCTCTTTAAATACTTTCTTCCCATCAGGCAGAGTGGGGAATTGAACCTCAATCTTCCACATCCTGTGCTAAAAGTTATAATGAGGGCACCACTTCATCCTCCACCTGTATTTTGTATGGGCCCTGATCTGATAGGCATGCTCAGAGCACACTTACCAGATCAGGCTCCACAGGCAAAATAGGCTGCACCCGGTTTGAGGATCCCGCTGGGGCTTAGGCATGAGACAGACATCCAGACACCTAGAGTGAGGCATAGCGTGCATGCCCAGAGGCAGAAAGTTAGGTATGAGGGGGGCTTTTACAGCAAACATTTAGACACTGAAAGATTTGAGGCACTTACAGCATTAGGCAGCAGCTGAATGGGAGGTTGGGAGGGCTGAGGTTCCCAGTGATGCCTACATTTTGGACTTAGGTACCTAAAGTGGGGAGCTAGGTGCCTATGTCCTTTTGTGGATCTGGGCCTACGTGACTGTTTTGACTTCTAGTAATTGGAGATGGGTACTGGGAGTCGGGAATTCTGGATGATATTCTAGGCCTACCGTGAATTTTCTGTATGACATGGGACAAATCACTTGATCGCTCTGTGTCTCAATTTCCTCCTTTGTAAACACTTTACTGTGGATTAAGTACAAAATACTAGAGTTCCTGCTGATTGCAGGATTGAGCCCCAATAGAGTTATCATTCAATGCACTTATACGACAGTCTTTGTAAAAGTGATCAGGTAAGATCCGCGCCACTGGAGTTTTTTAAAATATTGAATCATTTTTAAGCCAACAAAAAATTAGCTATTAGTGTTTAAGGTTGTCATTGGTTCCTGTGAACTGTGGAAATCTTTTCTATTGAAAAGTAGCCTTAACTAATGGTTGCCATTAAGTAGCTATTAAAAGTCAATATTCAGGCCCAGCATGTAAAATCCTCTTTAGCAATTCCCATAGACATTATTTTGTATATTACTTCCTGGGACTTCATTTTGAAGCTCTATCATGTTGTATAGTGTGAAAGTGGTATTCCATATACACAGTGATCAGTGTTCTTGTTCAGTCTTGGAAGTATAAACTGCTTCACCTCCCAGAAGATTTTTCAAAAATATATGGATGTGTGTGGTGGTGGAGAGGGGCTGTATAGGGGAGACACTGAGACTTTAGCTAACACAGCTTTAAAGGTACTCTGGAGCAAAAAAAAATGGTACAGTTTGATTGTTTCACAGAATCAAACTCTACCAAATCCAAAAATCTATCTGGATGCTTTTGGTAGTTTCATCTTCCAAAATCATCTTTCATTTCCTTTATAGTGAAGTTGCTGGTCTTGTCACTGAACTGCATCAGTACTACGATGCTCATTGTGTTTGTGAGATCCTGAGAAATAAATGACAGCTGTATCAGGAGATCAGCAAACTTCTCCTCAAACCGCTTCTGCAGGGTTTCCATTGAGACTGACACACACCAACCTTACACAAAAGGTCTTACATGTAATTGTGGAGGAGAGGCAAACAAGCGAGAGTGACAGTTCTGAGTTAGTGACAGAACAAGACTATGTGGTACATTAACTTCACTCTAACCCTTGCTCTTCCAGAATAGTACAGGGTTTTCTTTTCAGTAGGCTATGCAGAAAACATTCTAGGTGGGGCAGGTAGCAAGAAACAAATAGAAAAGTTTACAATATTGAGTTATGCCTAACGTGGGTCACCCCACTGTAGTATTTGGGAACATCCTACGTATTTAAAAGCAGAAATAAAACTAAAAGTCTCTCTCTTTCTTCCTTCCCAGCCAGTCAGAAAAATAGTTTGATTTGGTGTGCTTGTTTTTATGCTGTGTGCAAGTGAGGAATATATGAAGAGAGGCTAAAATCAAACAAATGAGTTTTGACCTTAAATCAAACAAATGGTCATTTTTTATCTTCAGTGGGAATGGGTTCTACAATCTAGATCCATCTGCTCTATAAATACTGCCTTCTGCACCCATCAGCCACCCCTTTCAGGACCAGTGGGACAGAGTCAGTGTCGAGAAGTCAATGTTATGGAGGGCTTGGAAGATAAGGACACAGAACTTGAAATGATCCATGTTTAATGGAGAAACACTGCAGAGAGCAGACCATCAGGGTGATGTGTTCATGACACTCTGCTCCTAAGCCCATCCACGCTTGCATTTTGTACCAATTGCAGCTCTTGCAGGGTATATGGCATATGGTAGGTGGAGGAAGCATGGCCCAGTGGATGTAGCCTGTTGTGAAACTAGACGAATAAAAAGCACTAGCAAAGTCAATACAAAGTAAAATGTCATACAATGACTTGTTTATACTGCTCTATATGCTATACACTGAAATGTAAGTACAATATTGATATTCCAATCAATTTATTTTATCATTATATGGTAAAAATGAGAAAGTCAGCATTTTTTCAGTAATAGTGTGCTGTGACACTTTTGTATTTTTATGTCTAATTTTGTAAGCAAGTAGTTTTTAAATGAAGTGAAACTTGGGGGTACACAAGACAAATCAGATGTAGTCTGGAAAGGTTGAGAGGCACTGTGGTAGGGTGTTCACCCCACACTAGCCACAGCTGAGGGGAATTCAGGGGCCTAAATAACCTCTGAATGATGGTGCCCAGCAGAGAAGGAACAAGTAAGATATGTATAAAGCCAGCAAAAAAAGGGCTGCCATGAGAGAACCTGCAGCTACTCTTTGGGTGTTAGAAAGGGAAGGAAGGAAACTGAGAGGGAGAGTAGAAACCCCAGGGGATGCAGGCCCCGAAGGAAGGGTTTGTCCAGAAGGGTGGTGGAGTAGAAAAGGACTCAGGGAAATGGCAGTAGGGTGGGACATTGCAAATCTTGGCTGCTGATTAGAGGGTCCCTGGCCTGGAACCCAGTATAGAGGGTGGGTCTAGGTTCCCCTACCAGCCACTGGAGAAGAAGTACAGTCTGGGAAATGATGTAAAAACTGCCTGAGATAGTTTGTAAGGCGAGACTTTGATATCCCACTAGGGGAAAACACATAGTGATCTGGCTGGAAGGCCAAGCCACAAAGAGAGAGCACCCTGAATCACAGAGTGGTAGGGCAGGCAAACGTGTGACAGTGTGTCAGGGGTGTCAGACCTGGAAAGAGCTATGAAAATTGAAAGGTGGATATGGAACTGGTTAAAGAGGAATTTTCCTCCTTGGCAGATTGGCAGAGGCCCTGGGGGTTTTTCACCTTCCTCTGCAGCGTGGGACACGGGTCACTTCCTGGAGGATTCTCTGCACCTTAAAGTCTTTAAACCATGATTTGAAAACTTCGGTAACTCAGACCTAGGTTAGGGGTTTATTACAGGAGAGGGTGGGTGAGATTCTGTGACCTGCGTTGTGCAGGAGGCCAGACTAGATGATCATAATGGTCCCTTCTGACCTTAAAGTCTATGAGTCTATGAGGGTGGATGGCAGCTTGTCAGAAAGACTTTGATATAAAGAAAATTCAGGAAAGCCAGTTTTGGCCAGTCCAAACTTAGACAAAATCTTTGAACTGTGCACTGATGCATTGGACACAGGCCCAGGAGCAGTATTGATGCAAACAGGGGGAAATAACAAGAAGCACCCCATTGCTTTCTTATGTTAAAAAAATAAAACTGAGACCCACTGAACAGAACTATTTGGTTATAGAAAAAGAATGTTATGCATTTATGTGGGCAATCAAGCAGCTAAGGCCTTACCTATTTAACAGAAAATTCCTAAGACCACTTTCCATTGGTATGGCTGCACAGGACAAAAGATACCAAGTTCAAACTGCTACATTGGAGCATTGCCCTCAAAGAATGTAACATGGAAATTGTACACATTAAGGGTAAAGAAAATGTAGTAGCTGATGTTTTAACCAGGCAAGAGGGTCCTGAGACCATGCCTTTGGATCAGCCGATGGCTGACCCTACTGCGTCAATGGAAGATGGTCTGACCCAGGGACCTCCTGATTCCAGCACGTGTAAAAGGTGCATAAGGGTTACAGGAATCCCCTGAGTCTGGTATTTACATTCTAGTTCACCAAAAGGGATCATGTGAGGTCTCTAATAAGAACCCGCGCCAGACTGGTCATCAATATCATTGCAAAACACATGTACATATGTTGTGTAAGGAGTTATGTCTCTACACTGAAAATAACGTTCTTAAGGTCTGTATCTGGTGAGTGATTACCAGCAAAGGTTAAAAAGAGGTTTTCTTTCAGGCAAGACAGAAATCTGTCTGTTTACATGAAAATTAAGTACTGTATGGTTCACAGGGGCTTCCCCACACATGTCTGAACCAAATGCTACTAAGTGATTGTAAAATCTCCAAAGAGAGTAAATTAACAGGAAGAGGTAAACAGCAGGAGATATTCTGTTTAGGGGTAATACAATGAACTTTGGAAGATATACATTGTATACAGATGAACCCCTAGTTATCCCTTCAGTTTGTGAGAACAAGCTGTCAGCGGGGTTAATCTTATGAGAAGCGGTGTCAAACAAACTGGTTGAAAATGCTGGGGAAAGAATTTGGGTTAAGCTTTCTTGCAGTAGATAGGGGAATGCCTGGTTAGTCAAATGTAGTCTCTAGAAAGCAGATGATGATTTTGTTTTATTTGTAAACATTTGTTTCCAATATTATTATTCATTATCTCCTGAATCTCTGTTCTTTGACAATACACTTATTTTTGTTTTCTCTATAAATATATCTCAGAACTGTGTTCCAAGGTATAACTAATAAGCTGGTGTGTACTGTTCTTTTGGGAATAGCAGGCCTGGTAATTCTGTGAGTGTTCAGTGGATAAGGGCTGGACACTACAGCAAACTCTCCAAGGACTCACGGGTTGCTCTGTGTGCCTATCGTTACCTGTCTAGGCAGAGCGAGGCCTGTGAAGGCTTAGAAGGCAGTGCTTGTGTTTCTGGTGGTTCTGAAACTGGTGGTTTCAGGGAACTTATCCACAGAAGGCAGAAACAAGACTTCCTCTTACTGAGGGCAGGTGATGGCGAGGTTCCTCACAACACTGGGTGCCCCCTGGAAGCATCACACACGGCTAATATCAGGTCATTTACCTGGTATTCTTGAGCTTTCTGTATTAAAACAGAAGCCATCTGGAATAGCTCAGATACATGGATCCAGCTTCCTGCGTTGCTAAAATCTACCTTCTTTAGCACTCCCGTTTTCACCATGGTCTCCACTACTGTGCTGAGACAGGGCTGTGCCTCTTCCTGCTGCAGCTTTCATAGGTCTTATCCCTGATTTTCCACTTTCCTCCCTCATTCACCACTCTGGCAATCTGAGGGTCTCTTTTCTTTCCTTTACTCCTTTAGAGAGAAGGAGTCACTCACTTCTGACACATGTAGTATGACAACATATACAAAAAGAGCCATACTTTAAGCAACAACTAGAGGAAAACTCAGTGGCCAGGATGTCCCCATGTTTAGTAAGTTCCCTACAACACATGCTGGTCCTCTCTGGTAACTGGAGTGGACCAAGAATCTTACTCCTTTCATGATTTCTGCCTTGGTGTTTTTTCCTGATGTCCTCCCAAACAGTATATAGGATCTTGAGTCCAGCTTGTTAGTATTAGGGTCAAGAAAATGCAGTGGATGACTTACACTAGAAAAACTGGATTCCTATCAAGCTTGCAGGGTTTCCACCTCCAGTCTATCCAGGCATTTACTGCTTTCTTTCTGGGTTTCAAACCAGTGCGTCTGATTTCCTGTTTCCTTCACTAGAGCTTTTTTGATGTTTAAAGTTTTTCTGGTCTCAGCTATAAGAACAAGGATTTCCCAGATAAATAAAACTACATGAAGCGATCAATATATTCTCAGGTTTATACAGGAATTTACAACTGTGGTTAAAAGGTAAATCATCACCCTTTCTGCCAACAAGACACTTTTCTTGGCTAAAAACAAAAACAAAAACAGTTCAATGCTGAAACATAGCAAAAATTTGACAAATTTGCCCCAGGCAATGGTAATTTTTGGAGATACTTAATTGTCACCATTTTCACAGCAACTTTTGACTGCAAAAATCTCCTCTCGCCATTGTGACCTTTTTTTTTTTTTTTTCCGTAGTGGCCAAGTGTTAATGTGCTAATTATTTCACATTTCTCTAGCGGTGTTCTTTTTGTTTCATCCACAACATCATGTGGCACCAAGCAAGCTTGTAGCCTTCCAGCAGTGAATTTAAATTATATTGAAAATGAGTAGACAACATATTCTTCTGCCAAAAATAGACTCCCAAACAAGAAGTAAAACTACTATTTAATTTATTAAGCACTATATAATCATATGGGTTATGCTAGAAAAATAGATTATAATACCCTTGATATTTTTGCAAGTACTTTTCCAACAGAAGTGCCTAACGAAGACAAACAATGAGTAAAAATTCAAATACATTCATAAGAAATTTGAAACTCCCAATTTCCATAGCAAAGCAGCAAGCTTTGAAAACATTAACTGCCAGTCAGTTTCTAGTCCTTAATGATCTGTTTTATATTCCCATGGGATCAATGTTGTACAAAGTTTAAAAAGCATGAGGGTGGCAGTTTATATAAATCTGCTATGGTACTGTAGACTTTAATTTTCTGTTTGATCCAGACAAATTTAATCTTTCCTTAAATTCAACATTTTAGTACTCCAGTGAGATCATATTAACCTAACATAATAGTCCTAGTCCTGGTATGAATAATAATTTTATAATTAGAAATTGAAATAAATAAAGCAATCCTCTGGCATTCCAACAAGCTTCTGACCCAAACCATTATAAATCAAGTAGATTCTGTTCATGTATGTTACTTCAGTCCTTGTATACTAAATCTTCTACTGAAGTCGACTTCATTTAAGGTAAGGAGAGGTTTGCGTGACCCTGAATGCAGAATGGGGTCTTTAATGTTGGAATGCAAAATGATTTAATCACATGATGGCTTCAGTGTTAAAGGATATGTTAGAGGAACATGAGCTTGCTAAAATGATGCACATCACTTCTAAATTAAACATGTCAGTAATTGATATTAGAGCCAGGAGAAATTAGGCAGAATTGCAGATCATTTAGACTGGAATGTTTCACAGATTCATGTCTGTTTCAACATTTATTTTTTTGGTGTAGGGGAATGAAGCATTTGGTTTCAACTTTTTCCAAAGTGAAACCTTTTCATTTTTCAATAAGGTTAACAAATAATCAAAGCCAAAATGAAATGTTTTGTTTTAGATTGAACAAAAACGTTTTGTGTGACCTGAAACTATATTTTTTCCACTTTTGGATTTGGATTCAGAGAAATGTGCCAAAAAAAAAAATATTGCTTTTTGTTCAACTTAAAATAATTTATTTTTATTTTTTTCAAAATTAGCAGTGA
Source organism: Platysternon megacephalum (assembly GCA_003942145.1). NCBI lineage: Eukaryota > Metazoa > Chordata > Testudines > Platysternidae > Platysternon > Platysternon megacephalum. The sequence goes on along the minus strand of QXTE01000176.1, from coordinate 1,771,544 downwards.
AACAAAATATCTGTTCAACCAACTATATTCAATATGCTTTATAGAAATAATCCAGAATTCTACATAATAATGATCCAATGGGCTGTAATGTTTTGGAACATTACTGGAGAAAATAGGGACTTTTTAAAAGCAACATCCAGTTCACAACAATGGCTTTAAATAAACATTTTAAGTGCGTGTATATTCACAGAGAGTGTTAATTAAAGTTGTATGTGTTTGTATTTACATAAAGAGGTGGTCGGAAAATGGCGCTGGGGGGGGAGGGGGAGTTGTTGTTTTTGTTTTTATTTTTTTCTCTGTGGAAAATTTCAACTTTTCAGTGAAATATTGAAAATTGAAATGTTTGTCTGAAAACTAAAATATTTTCAACCAAAGAGCAGAAACATTTCAGTTTTCAGGCATTACATTTTTCAACAAAATATTGAAATTTTCTATGGAAAGCAGACACTTTGGGGAAAAAATGGTTTGTCAAAAACCCAATTTTCCATCAAAAACAGTTTTGGCAGAAAATGTTCAACCAGTCCTATATATATACATATTTAATACACACACATATTTAATACATTTAAAAAAAAACTATGTTAAAAAAAACAAATGAACTTGGCCTTACAATATTCTTATGTATGCACAAGCCAGTATCATTATCTTCATTTTACCAGCAAGGTAGCTGTGCTCTTACATTCCAAATTTCCTAATTAAGCAATAATTTAGCTAGATCAAAAGGAAGCAATCAGTGTTTTCATAGCCTTATAAGGGTTCTGGTTACCAGCAAGATAACTGAATCACAGAAAGGGTCAAGGGAACCTATGACAAAATCAAGAACAAAACCTGCATCTCCTAACTGACCAACTCCATGCTTTAAGCACAAAAACATGTTTTTTCACACATCAACTTCCTGATATAAAGAGTGTACAAAGTGCTATTGCACCATATCTTGGAAATAGTACACAAATAGCATGCAGATCTAAACAATGGTAAATCTGTCTGGAATAAAAGGCTAGAGGCAGTCAAGATGCTGAGCTAACTGTATTTTTGGAACACAAAATATCTTCACTGAAATTAAGTAAGGCTTATAAAAAAGAAGTGATCTTCAAAATGACACTTCAGTCACTTACAATGAATGAGAAACAAAGATTAATGTAGTGTTCTCTTCCTTCATTCAAGAACTCTGAAAACACAAAGATAAGGTGGCACCAGAAACATTCGTGGACAATTTCTCTGTGCTCTGCTAACATCCATGGCAATTGTAAATTATTTCTGCATAGCTCATTCTCTTCATATAGATATAAGGAAAGAAAATTAGTCAGACTCATGAATGCTGGGCAGCTGTCAGCAATTGAACATAATACATGAATAATCCTTCTTCCAAAATTAAATATTTGTAATGTAATTAAGGGTTTAATTCCTGTCAGCATTCATTGTCTGTGGATTTTGCTATGGATCCTCTGGTGGGTTTTCCTAACTCTGCTTCATGGAGCTTAATCCTGATTCTGCTTAATACATTGTTCTACATTACTTACATATTCAGTCATCAGGTCCAGGCAGTCCTCCCGCAATTTGCACAGTACAAGAGTCTCCTGCCCACCCCCAATGCTTTAAAAAGGAAGGTACAGGCTCACTAGAAAGAAGTAAGAATCACTTATAGAGTCATGGGCCCGATGATCTCCTTTGCTACAAGAGATGGAGGCATCAATTGATAGACAAGGGGTGAAAAAGACCTCCAAAAGCAGGAGAAGAGGGAAGCAGCAGCTCCATGTTTTGTTCTGCTCTCCCCAGAGCTTGAGTACAGCTCACAGGTCTGGAGCAAGAAAAGATAAACAAATAAACAACTGAAAATAAGAGTTACAAACAAGTGAATTACTAGCTAGCAACTTGCCTCCACACTGGTCAGGGCCCAGCCACAGAAAGCACTGCTAAGAGGCCTCATCCATGTATGGTTAAGGTTCAGTGAGGCTTTACCCTCCCTCCACCATCTCTTAGCACATGGATTATAAGGATGTGCCTCCACAGGAAGCATCAGCACAAACTCTGCCCGGGATGAACCATTTCTCGGACGAATTCGCCCTTACTGGAGTATCAGTCCTGAGCATAAGCCATGCCTGTTAGTGCTTTCAACAGCCTTGCCTAAGGGGGGAAAAAAACGTAAATAAAGTAGAACTCCAGACATGACATAGAGACCGGGAAATGTGATGTAGTCCCCACACATCCCCAACACACTTCCTTTTGAGACACCTGATAAGGATGTGAAAATTGTGATTGCTTTCTTTTGATCTAGCTAAACTATTGCTTAATTAAGACATTAGAATGTAAGAGCACATTCACTTGACAAAATAAAATATTTGTAAAATACAACAGAAACAATGGAGAACAATACAGTAATATTTACATGTATGGTTTTGTGCTTATTATACAATTGACTCTGAATGCACTATTTAAAAAACTGCTGTCTTAGTGTATTTTCAACTCATCATTCCATACTATACATTTGCAAAACACATCTTGGACATCTCATTAGTACCCAGAAAATGGTAGTGATACAAGCATCTATCAAAGGGCTGCAAAAAAACAAATCACCTACTTAGCTAGATGATCCTGACTGACGTGGCCATCAACAAGTTGCACTTCTACTACCAAAAAACTCATTGATGGAGCAGCAAGTGAAGCTGCTAATCTATGGTACAGTCACAAACAATAGCTTGGAGACAGAAAAATCATATCCACAGAAAGTCTAAAGTTGCAAGAAAGTGCTATACTGAGGCTGTACTTTTCCAGTTCTATTTATCTTCTTTTTGATTTCCAAAAGCAGTTTTTTTTCAATCAGCCATATATCGTGCATTTACTTGCATTCATGTCTGTCCTGATTCCTGTGCTTTTGGGGTTATCATCTTTCAATTTGCTGCCAGTACTAAACTTTATGACCTATTTCTGTCAAAAAAGGCAACAGATGAAATTCATGATGAGCATGGATGTGTATGTCTAGACATGAGAGAGTTTAACAACAGCTATCTACAATCACTAAAGATTCTGGCATTTCTAATATGTTCAGGAGTTTGTCCAAGAATCTGAAAATTATTTCTATTACACATGCCGAAGTTTGACAAATTGGTGCTCCAAGTTAGGCATCTAAATCTATATTCAGTCACTTAAGCAACCATTTTAGACACCTAAGTGGTAATTTAAGTGGCCATAATGGATATTTAGGTGACTACATTTAAACATCCACGTTTTCAAATTGGACCCAATGACCTCACCTCTTTATATAAAATGAAAGCTGACCTTTATCTTATTTGGAGAATAATTTCCCCATGCAGTACCTGTGCCTTTGCTGAAGCAAAGTGAAGCTTTATAATGCACACACTTGTGAAAAAGATTACCTGAGCTTCCCCACTCAGAGGAAGGGAAAAAGCCTCAGATCCCTTTACCACTTTCCCCTAGGCCAAAAGAAGCAATCTGTCTTCCCCTGTCAATAGGGCTGTCCTTAAGGACAAAGGTATCCATTCCAAGAACCTCCTCAGATCTCCCTCTTCTATCCTTCCCTAATAACCTTGTGTTCTCATCTCAGGCACACTGCTTCATGTTGCACCAACTGCAGCCTTCTTGTGATGATTATGTTCACCCCACGTCAGAGTGATTTCGAGTAGTCTAAACCCGAGGAGACATATGTGGCTAGGTCCTCTTCTGAGAGCTCTTCTGGCTAGCTGAAGATAGAGGGAAGTATTCTTACTCACTATGTCAATCTGCTTGCCCATCAGTGATAAGTATAACATGGCTCTCAGGCTTCACACACTTTGATATCTTTGTTTTTCTGTTTCTGATAAATGGCAAACTTCATCCATTGGCTCCCTTAGTGTTACTCCCTTCTTTCTAACATCACTTCTCTGGGACTGAGCTTGATCAAGCATACAACCATCTATCTCCTGTGTCCTTCTCGACCCTAAAGGAGCCTCCTTGCCTTATATCAGGTGACCAACTTTTGCTTCTGACAGCACAGTCTTATGATTTGCTTCCAGTCCTTCAGTGGCCCGAATACTCCCTCTCCCTACCTTACCTAAGATTATCATTGTGGGCAGACAAATGAAGCATCTTTCTCTGAAATCCCATCCAATGTTGGCCATATTTGAATATGCAACAAGGAGGGAGATGGAATTTTTTCTAGGGCAGTAGTAGCACAAACTATTTCTGCTTAGATTTTTAATGTGCATGTCAGGGGTTGGGGGGAGCAGAGAAAGGAAAGGCCGGTTTCCCTAGGTCACCTTCTCTCTGTTTATATGGCATGCCCTCTTTTTTGTAGATATGCACATCCAACACACTGTGCTGCTTGCCCTGCTCTGTGCACTGGAGCAGCATGGTAATATTGTTCTTTTGGTTGTAAATTTGACTACTTTTCCTTCACACAAAATGACTGTTGCCCCTTTGCGCTCTGCATAAAAGATGGATGTTTGGGCCCTCGGTAAGTTAATGCCCATTTTGACAATGTAAACTTCCAAGAAAAGTGGAAAAAAAGAAAAAAAATGCTAATAATGTCTGACTTTAATTAATTCCCCCCCTCCCCATCACACTAGGTTTCCCCTCTTCATTTTAAAGAGTTTTGCTGCTGCAAAACTAAATACTCAATTAAGATAGAAACATGTAAATAAAATGCAACTACAGTGCAGCTGTGATTCTAGAGACAATAATCCACAACTGGCACATTCAGCCAATTTTCACCAGTTGGGAAATTGAGGGACATTCTGTTGTCAAGGAGCTTGCAATATTTCAGTAATGAGATGGCCATAGCTAGTGCTGCAGTTAGTGCTACTAATGACCCTTTCAAAAGCTTTTTATCAGTTCAGCCATTGACATAGGAAGATATTGGTTCAGTAGAAGTATATCCCTTCCAATATTTTGTCTTATTTTTCATATTATTGCTTGGTATATCCATTAATTGAGCTGTTCATGCCTGTTCTACACAAACCTGAAAATAGCAACGTGACCTGGTATTCTTCTTCTTCAGTCAACTAGATGAGAATGTTTACTGTGAAGAATTTTCACCCATAAAAACATATATTACCTGTTTCAGAGTAGCAGCCTGTTTCAGAGTAGCAGCCTTCTGTATTCGCAAAAAGAACAGGAGTACTTGTGGCACCTTAGAGACTAACAAATTTATTTGAGCATAAGCTTTCATGTGCTACAGCCCACTTCTTCAGATGCATAGAATGGAACATATAGTTAGGAGATATATATACATACAGAACATGAAAAGGTGGAAGTAGCCATATCAACTCTAAGAGGTTAATTAATTAAGATGAGCTATAATCAGCAGGAGGGAAAAAAAACTTTTGAAGTGATAATTAAGATGGCCCATTTCAGACAGTTGACAAGAGGTGTGAGGATACTTAACATAGGGAAATAGATTCAATCTGTGTAATGACTCAGCCATTCCTCAGCCTAGACCAATCCACACAAGCAGTCTATTTGCTGGACACTACTGTGCTAATATGCGATTGTCACATAAACACCACCCTATACCAAAACCTACTGACCGCTATACTTAACTACATGCCTCCAGCTTCCATCCAGAACACACCACATGATCCATTGTCTACAGCCAAGCTCTAAGATACAACCGCATTTGCTCCAATCCTTCAGACAGAGACAAATATCTACAAGATCTCTATCAAGTATTCATAAAACTACAATACCCACCTGCTGAAGTGAAAAAAACAGATTGACAGAGCCAGAAGAGTACCCAGAAGTCACCTACTACAGGACAGGCCCAACAAAGAAAGTAAAAGAATGCCACTAGCCGTCACTTTCAGCCCACAACTAAAACCTCTCCAGCGCATCATCAAAGATCTACAACCTATCCTGAAAGATGATCCCTCACTCTCACAGATCTTGGGAGACAGACCAGTCCTCGCCTATAGACAGCCCCCCAACCTGAAGCAAATACTCACCAGCAACCACACACCACACAACAAAAACACTAACCTAGGAACCTATCCTTGCAACAAAGCCCGATGCCAGCTCTGTCCACATATCTATTCAACTGACACCATCATAGGACCTAATCACATCATCCACGCCATCAAGGGCTCATTCACCTTCACATCTACCAATGTTATATATGCCATCATGTGCCAGCAATGCCCCTCTGCTATGTACATTGGTCAAACCGGACAATCTCTATGCAAAAGAATAAATAGACACAAATCTGACATCAGGAATCATAACATTCAAAAACCAGTAGGAGAACACTTCAACCTCTCTGGTCACTCAGTAACAGACTTAAAGGTGGCAATTTTGCAACAGAAAAGCTTCAAAAACAGACTCCAACAAGAAACTGCTGAACTTGAATTAATATGCAAACTAGATACCATTAACTTAGGCTTGAATAGAAACTGGGAATGCCTGAGTCATTACACAGATTGAATCTATTTTCCCATGTTAAGTATCCTCACACCTCTTGTCAACTGTCTGAAATGGGCCATCTTGATTATCACTACAAACGTTTTTTTTCCCTCCTGCTCGTTATAGCTCATCTTAATGAATTAGCCTCTTAGAGTTGATATGGTTACTTCCACCTTTTCATGTTCTGTATGTATATATATCTCCTTACTATATGTTCCATTCTATGCATCAGAAGAAGTGGGCTGTAGCCCACGAAAGCTTATGTTCAAATAAATGTGTTAGCCTCTAAGGTGCCACAAGTACTCCTGTTCTTTTTATATTACCTGTATAAGCCGGTTTATGATTTGATCTGATGCAGATATTGCAGATGTTCAACTTAGAAATGAGAGAACCGCAAATGCAGGTGCAACTGAATTTAAGTATCAGAGGGGTACCCATGTTAGTCTGTAGCCAAAAAAACAATGAGGAGTCCGGTGGCACCTTAAAGACTAACAGATTTATTTGGGCATAAGCTTTTGTAGGTAAACAACCCACTTCTTCAGATGCATGGAGTCATCTGTTGTAAATAAATAAATCAATCTGCTCGTCTTTAAGGTGCCACCGGACTCCTCATTGTTTTAACTGAATTCAGTAGTTTCCATGCAAGCATTCAGTTCTATCTGTTGGGTGTAATAGAACCATAATGATCTCACGTTTGAAGGCTGGTTGCAGGGTGATTTCAGGTTTCAAATTATATTTGGCAGATTAGCAATCAGAAATTGACCACTTACATTTCTCACAGCACATTTTGGATGGCAAGAGCAGGGGGACTGCAGGTAATTGAGCTACATTGACAGAGCTGCTTGCCGAAACCTGTGTAGCCCCTTCTCCCTGCCTACTTGACTTTAGCCAGGGCTATTAGTGCCTATCGATTCCTTTCAAAAGCAATACATTTCACCAAATTCATCCCAACACAAGAAAACAGGAAAACACATAACACACATTTATTGTACATTTTACTGTTGTCCCAACTCAGTGAACCATTAAAAATGAAGTGAATCACTGAACAAAATTGAGCTGAACAACAAAAACCTGAAATCAGTAAAAATATGTTGAGACTAGCAGCTTTTATTTCACTTAAAAAGAAAAGCTACTTCTTCTGTGATGTCCATGACTATGGACAAATAATGGTTCTGAATTTTTTTCACTTCCTCCTTATCTCCTGACCTTAACATGTGGATGGCTTAGGGCTGTCTCCAAGGCATAGTGTGGGAGAGCTGGTTCATTTTTATGAAGATAAGCCTCTCCATAGTGCTGTTAGACAGATAAATCCTTTGGTTAGTGACAATGGCCCTGATAGACGAAAAAACATTTGTGTTCACTCTAAGTGGCTGACCTTTATTTCCAGGAAAAAAAAGGGGGAGGGGAAAATTCCCAGCTGTAATATCAGTGGCACAAAAGAAATAAGAAATTCCAATCGATCTAATGAGTTGAAGGGAACTACTGCATCTGTGAAAAAAAATCTCCACAGCATCAAATATATATATATATATACAAACTCCACAGCATCAAATATGTAAATATATATTCGCACTGACTACGAGCAAATTTAGCACAGTTTAGCACAAAGCTGAAAAGGGAGCTAATTTACTAAGGACTTGGGTCTGAACTGAAAGCCATGAGTGTAACCCAAAAGATGAAACAACCTGTGCATTTGAGGGGTTAACTGTAATTACCATATCAATATGGGATTGAATCTGCTCTGGTGTAATCTTGTATCCAAAGGACTGTTAGGAGCATTACAATATGCATGTGTTATACACCTGTGGCTCAAATATTCTCAAACAAATAGGAGAGGATTTTTTTCTAATCAGAGGCCCTATCACCTCCAGTGCTCAGAATATTGTGCAGTTACTTGAAATGCACCATATGTAGCACAGGGGGAAAATGTGCTGTCTGTTAGCATCGAGAAGCTGAGCAGCACAACTTAAGCCTGGTTTGCTGGGGGTTATAAGTGGAGGGAAAAGGAGCTTATTAATTACAAGTATAATCAAGAGAAGATAAGGTCTCAAAGTTGCCTGAACATAGGGTATTCCATGGTAACACAGGAGGTCAGAAAATTACCTTATGTATATCTCCTCAGGATGTCATAAATGAACTCAAGAAAACAAAACTGAATAGTGACATAGGAGCCAAACAGAGCCCAAAACAATGGTGCCAGGGAGGAAAGGTTAAAATCACTGTCTGGGTGATACGAATAAAAAGTAATAACAAGAATACTTACCCAATCAGTAAAGCAGAATATAATTGTGGAAATGGCCTTACCCCCATTCACTAGAGGCTAGTTCATCTCTTGCTATCCCAGGGCCAGATTCTACTACCCTTACTAAACTCTGAGTAATACCTTACTTCAAGAGAAATCACACAGATCTGAAGAGGATTTTTATGGTACAGGTCTCCAAGTAAAGCATCAGTGGTTGTGAGTAAGCATGGCAGAATTAGGGCCTGAATGACTTGCAATGAGCCTTACCCCAATCATTGATGGATACGCATGTTAAAGTAATCATATCCTCTATAAAAGGAAAATCAGTGGGGTATTAGAGATTGGGGGACAGTCAGAATCCTCAGACGTTGAGGTAATGAATCAGAATTAGAGCTGGTAGAAAAATGGAACACATCTTTCACGATCATTTTCTGGAAAATGTATCCCTTTTTTGAAATGTTTGACCAGCTTTCACATTTTTCATGCTCAGCAACTCTACTGCAAGCTGGGGTAAAACTTGTGACAGCTCCTAGCAGGTTTGGACCCTGCATCTCCCATATACACCTCTACCCCGACATAACGCTGTCCTCGGGAGCCAAAAAATCTTACCGCGTTATGGGTGAAACTGCGTTATATCGAACTTGCTTTGATCCGCCAGAGCGCGCAGCCTCGCCCCCCTGGAGCACTGCTTTACCACATTATATCCGAATTCGTGTTATATCGGGTCACATTATATTGGGGTAGAGGTGTATATGCAACACACCCATTTCCTTGGGAAATGATACCTCTTTCCACTTCCAACCCCTTCAAAATGTTCATGGGTGCTTTCCCATCATGCTTTTTCACACTGCGCTGCCCACTAACACACAGCAGACTTATTTGACATTGCCCCATTCATTGCACTGCAGGAAAAAATGCTGCATAACATTTTGGATTCAGCTTTCACTTCTTTGATGATTGCCCTCTGCCTTAGTGTGTGCCACACTTTTAGTGGGATGATAAATAATAAATAATATTTTATCATTTTATAACATACTATACTTATATATTGCACCTAGTCCTACCATCTTTGTTCATGCTGAGTAGTACCTTATGTGAGTGCTCCCGTAGACTTCAGAGGACTACTCTGAGTACTGTAAATTGTTACGCAATATAGTAATTTGCATCCACAGATCTCAAACTGCTTTTCAAAGGTAAGTATCGTTATCTTCATTGTGGATGTGAGGAAACTAACACACAGAGAGCTTAAGTGATTTGTCTACTTTCAGTAATATCAGTGACTTCCTCAATGTTAAGTTAGTAGCGGAGAAAGGAAATAGAACTCAGATCTCCTGACCGCACATCATGTGTCTTATCCACCAGCTGCTCCTAACACACCAGATTTGGGACATGTCATCTAAAATATGCATGACTATATAAGTGTGTGTGTAGGGAGGGGTACAGGACGGTATAATAGAGTGAGTTATGGATAGAACATGGGCACTACTATAATTGCTTATATATAAATAACTGAAATAGGCATAGGTTTAAGCCCTGCTGTAGGCTTGAATTTCCTTTCTTTTGTGGGTTTTAGTCAGACCCTTGCAGCATGTTGAACAGAATTGTTTGTAGTCTAATTTGCTAGAATTATTGCTAAAGTTCCTCATGAAACAAAGAGCCAAACAGAAATATCTGGGGAGAGGAACAACAGCCAGAAGGTGAGACAAAGACAGAACAAGAGAAGTAATCTCAGTTGGCAGGTCCAGCCAGCCACAACAGAGCGAGAGTGTAGAAATTTGTTGAGAGATATTTTCAGGACACCCCTGTCCGCACAGAAAACAGGGTATGCATTATGCAGTTCAAAGCACAAGATTCGCTGTTACTGCTGCTGGCAAATGTCTATGCATGGCAGCAATGGATTGCCCCTAGTGTCATTTATATTTCTATCTCAACAATAGCCAACCATCTTTATACACTTAAAATCTGCAGTAAGGACAGGATTGCTTTTTAAAAACATTGTTGCTAGCAGTATTTTTCATGTGAGATTAATAAATCCCACATTCCAGTGTCTGACACCAAAATATAACCCTCTGTTTGACATGACTATGACAGCCTTCAGGGAAAAAGAAAAAGGTCTTTTCAGAAGGCTACATGTGGAAATTATATGCAAGTACACTGAGAGGACTGGGGAGAAGGATGCATACCTGATTTTCAGTAGTGAAGAATGTGCATGTGCAACTGTGAAGAGTACCAGAAAGTTGTGTGCCCACAAAACGGGACTTGGGCCTATTTTGACTGCTTTCAGTATCATATGTATCCATTTTGTGCACTTTCAGACTTTTCTAATAATAGCACATGCAGATTGAGTGGCCCTGGGAGGAGTGATTTAACAACAACTCCCAAGTGGCTGTCTGGTCAGCAACTATAAAATAAAAGCACAGCAGCTGACAAGGGCAAATTCTCAATGCTTCTGACCTGGATTGAGAAAGAGAGAGCAAATCTGTGAGGAGGGAGAGAGCACAGAGAGTGGATCCCTTGTGATAAATTGAAAAACCTGCAGAAGTAGGGAAATAAATGTTACACCCAACTCTGTAATGCAATGGGAAAATGTACAAATGCTAACAGAAGGGCTTTAACAATGAGAACCTGTGCCCATCTCAAAGAACCAGTAACCAAAATGAAGAATAGAAACATAATCTGAAATGAAACAAGAACAGGCAAATGATAACCAACTAAAAAAGGAATAAAAGTGACAAGAAAATGCTTGCACATAAGGAAGGCAAGAAGGTTAATTCTGTCTTCTCAATCTCTTTTTCGCAAGCTGGCTGGGCTTTTCTATAATTGTCTGAGAGCATGTCTTTCCTTATGTAAGCACTGAAACATGCTGCGGTCACATGGAGGTTTCAGGGGCAGGGAGAAATTCTACACATGGTACAATCCAGATGGATCCCAATTGTGTTCCAGAGATTGTAAATCATAGCAGAATTTGGCCATGTACCCTCTGGGTAGGGGAGTTATGCACATGCACATTCTTCGCTACTGAAAATTAGGTATATATTTAGATTTATCCAGTCCATTAAGACATCTTTTATAAATAAAAATAAAAGCAGCGCTAGTTTGTTTTTAGGGCTCCTATTTCTTCAATTACAACATGTACAGCTTACTCTTTACCCATAAAGTCCTCTGGAGAATATGCTCCTTCTAAGATTTTTCTTGCGCTTTTAAAAAGTTCCCTCTTGCGCTATTTCTATTATCTACAGTATCACTCACTCACTCATGCCCGTCACCCCAAACGGGGTATGGGCCGCCAACCACAGATCTCCAAAGTCCTCTATCCTGGGCCATTTGCTCTAGCTGGTTCCAGGTATAGCCCATTTTTATACTATCAGCCTGAAGGTCGCGTCGCCAGGTGTTTCTTGGACGGCCTCTTTTCCGCTTGCCTTGGGGGTTCCACCGCAATGCTTGTCTAGTGATGTTGGTTGGCTGCTTGCGTAGTGTGTGTCCTATCCAGCCCCACCTTCTCCTTCTAATTTCTTCATCTGCTGGGAGTTGACAGGTCCTCTCCAAGAGGTAGATGTTGCTGATGCTGTCTGGCCAGCGGATCTGGAGAATCCTTCTAAGGCAACTATTTATGAAGGTCTGGATCTTCCTGGTGGTTATTTTAGTTGTCCTCCAGGTTTCAGCTCCATACAATAAAACTGATTTCACGTTGGAACTGAACAGTCAAATCTTTGTTGCCAAAGACAGCTCTCTGGAGCTCCAGATGTTTTTGAGCTGTAAGAAAGCTGCTCTTGCCTTACCGATCCTTGCTTTGATGTCTGTGTCTGTGCCACCCTGTGCTACCACTACAGTATGCTGAACTGAAAATTGTGTTTTGGGACCCTGGCACTTGTTTTTATTTTGATTATTTCTTTCATCTTTATGTTTTTTATAATGCTGTACATACAATAGCATATGGTATGCTTACTCCCAGAATCACTCATATTTCCCTTTGTATAAAGTGTCATAATGTCTTCTAAAAATTGTTTTGCTGTTAATAGGGGGAAGCTCATGTTAACTTATGGTTTAGAATATTACTTTTAGTTTGCCAGATGTTGGCTCAGTTACAAGACAGGTTAATAAATCAAAAGATGTGTGGTTGGTTTATTATTTGACCCAATGGCACTCTCAAAATACCCATACCTACTGTGGCATTCTCTGTATTTGACATTTTACCTTTACATTTTTCAATATCTAGCGAGAAAACCTGGCCCTATTGAAGTCAGTGACAAATCTGCTATTTATTTCAATAGGACCAGGATTTCATCCCTAGTGTAAACAAGGCTTGTAACCAGAAGAATTGCTTCCAGACCAATCATCTTTCACAGCCAGTGAAACAGCAGCCTGCAAATTAGCTACTTCCACACACAATAGTCCAAGGGTCCACTGATACTTGGAAAATGACCCATTGTTGACAATCCTTGTCAGCTGTCACCCTCGATTGTTCGTCAACCGATGGTGAAAACTGTTTGTCTGATAGAGAAGACAGGGCTAACCCATTTTGAATTTTGCAATGCAAAAGAGGCTTTTAAACCAGCTTAACCAGACTTGAGGAATCTCCCCAGCTGAGGAACTCTCCAGACAGTATAGAGGCAGAATAGTCTAGTGTGGCAGTTTGGGAAATTTATCTAAGTAAACCTTACGAATGAATTTTATGAAATTGCTGCATCACTGAACGTCTCACTGTATACTGAATCAGCTCTTTGTGTCACGTACCCCCCAGACCTGGGCTAGGGACATTCTACAGGAACAAATAAGATAATTAACCTGACTGGTCTTCAATTCAAAGAGCTACATGCTAGAACAATGAGAAGGCTGCAGCTTAAGAGAAATCAGTTCTTCTCAGGTTGTCTGCAAGGTGTGGGGTTGCAACAATGGAAATGACTCAGCAGAAAAGAAGGGACAAAGATAAAAGGGATTAGAATTGCTGTTAAAGAGGGACATGCTCACTGAGCTAAGATGGAGTCTTATGACTGGTGGGCCTAAAAAAGCTAAGGACAACTTGTTGCAGGAGTTAGAAGAGAGTCCATGATGACAAAACTGAGCCATGGGAGTGGGGGTGAGGAGAGGGAACCTGAAGGCACTGACTGAAACACAAAGAACACTCAAGAATGATGAAAACTCTAAGGGATGGAATTGCATGCAGGTGTTTATTGTTTTTTGACTAAGAATTGTGCAACATTGGGGCTTTGCCTTTGAGTAAAATATGATTGGTTTAGAAATCCCTGTGCAAAGTCTGTGGGTTACTTACTTCAACAGTCATGTGCCCATGAAGGGTTAAAATATAAACTGGAGTACCCATTAAGGTGGAGTTCTGGGGAAGGTATGCTGGGGTATCTTAGGGGATAAGCACTGATCCTAGTTGCCAGGATCTGAGTAGAATGAAAGTTAAGGTCAAAAGGCATCAACTCCTCATAACTTGCCAGAGGGGAAGGGAGCATTGGGAGGGGGCCAGTGGAGGGCTACTGGGTCCAGGCTTGCATGGGGCCAGTGATCACTAACCTCCACATAACAGGTACAGTGGATCAGCAGATGTTACTCCAGATGTAAGTCTGCAGTAATGGCTGCACCGACACAGTATTCTATACACCATGATTTCTATTATTGTTTGTCTTCTATCACTTTTTATCATTTACATTTATACAAGATATATTTATGAGGGAAGGAGTTTATCCCTTTGTGATTATTGGCTTTCCAAATTGTTTTCTCGGGGCACTGTTGTAAGGATCTATTAGCTGCTCCACAGTTAATGTGCCACTTACTGTCTGTTAAACAGATTTTCTATTATCGTCTATCCTTTGCCAAAAATAAGAAACAAAAAAACACAGAGGGAAAAATAAAAGTTTCTCTAATGTCCAAATGCTATTCTCCAGGTTCCTGGAAATGTCATTTAACTTTCTGTGCTTAACATGGTGACTACCCAGGAGCCTGGTAAGCCTGGCAGCCTTGGCAGGTATTCATGACAGCTTGTCAACCCTGAGGCAACAGCACACAGTCTTTCCTCCCCATAATTAATAATTAATTATTAGCCATTATTTTTTAATGACTGGTTCTTTTGAATTCACCGGTATTTATTTTACACAATTTGTTTTGTTGTTTGTTTTTAAATAAGAGAGGCAAGCAGTGTGCAATCTTTCAAACAAAGGACAAACTAGCTTACTGCCTTCATGGAGGAAATAATGCGCAGATTTATATACATACAGACCTACATACACACATCCATATGTGGTATGCACACCTATATATACATAGGGAATCTAGCCCTTATTTCCAAACACAAGTAACTTGAGCACCTTTTTGCAAGCCCAGAAAATTAAACACAGTCTAAACCACATCATTTAAGTTGTCTACTTTACAAAAACAGAACCATAACAGCAGTGTTGTTTCTCAGGCTATGCCTACACTTGAATCGCTACAGAGGTAATGCTGCAGCTGCACTGCTGTAGTGCTTCAGTGTAGACCCTCACTACAGTGACAGGAGGGGTTCTCTCATCACTATAGTTAATCCTGAGAGGAGGTAACTAGGTTGAAGGAAGAATTCTTCTGTCAACCTAGTGTTGTCTACACCAGGGTAGGTTGGCTCAAGTATATTGCTCAGGGGTGTGCATTTTTCACACCCCTGAGCGATGTAACTGGATCAACTTAACTCTTTAGTATAGACCTGGCCTTAGTGATTTGGAATGACATTCTCAGGAAGTGTAAAGAAGTCACTCTCCAGAATAAAGCAACAAAGAGTCCTGTGGCACCTTAAAGACTAACAGATGTATTGGAGCATAAGCTTTCGTGGGTGAATGCCCACTTCGTCAGACGCGTCTGATGAAGTGGGCATTCACCCACAAAAGCTTATGCTCCAATACATCTGTTAGTCTTTAAGGTGCCGCAGGACTCTTTGTTGCTTTATACAGATCCAGACTAACACGGCTACCCCTCTGATACTCTCCAGAATGCTGTCATGTGATCGGTATGAACTTCCTCCTCAGAGACATCACAAGGACTAGTAGAAAGCCGGCTTAGGTCGGAGAGAAAAAAAGGTTGATGGAATCATTTTAATAAATGTGAATTATAAACATTATTTGTATCAGACATGTGCTCCATTTAATCACAGTCACCAGTTATAATGACAGTAGGTTAAATAATACTCACTTGATGCAGAGCAGCTGGAGTACTTTTTCCACATGTTGACAATTGGATAAACACACACACACACACACCCTTAGAGCTTTCACATAGCTGTCTGCTCTTCCACCACTAAGTGAGGCTTTGTGGTTGTATTTATGAAATGGGGCACAGATCCTGCAAACACTTAGCATGTGAGTAACTTTACACATCTAGGGTTATTCACATGACTAGCGTGCATGTTGGCAGGAATAGACTCAAAGGGTTTTATTCTCTTCTAGGCTGGAGCTCTGTTTGGCACAGGAGGACGGGGCAATGTCAACAAGCTGGTTCCAGTCCCCTGATTCCCAGGGCCATCCCTAGCCCCATCTGGAACTGAAGCTGCTTCTGGGCAGCTCTGACTTCTGCTGCTGGCGAAGTGAAGCTCTGATATGCCCTCTTCTCACTCTCTGTGTGCTCCCCTCCTATCTCCTATACCTAATGTGGGGGATAGAAATACAGGGCCCAGATGAGGCATATGTGTTCCAGAGAGAGGTCCTCTCCATCAAGGGAATTTTCTTCTGGGCATTTGCACATGAATTGTGGCCCAAGGCAACAAGGAAAAACTGAACTACAAGTGTGCCTGATAAAGTATAATATTCCCTAAGATGGACTCACCTAAGCAAATTACATGTGTTGAAATGTCTGCAGGATTGAGACCTAACAAGGGACATCTCAGGATAGAAGTAGAGAGATTAAATCCGATATAAGTGGGCTTGGCAGAATTCAATTTTTAATGTTTTTTATATAATTTTGAAAGATAATATCAGTTTGTCCGCATTTTCTTCTATTTTTATTCATTTCAGCTTTCACAGTTAAGAGAAACTAGTGACAATAGATTTTGAGATTAAAATATTTAAAGCTTTTCTAGCTGTTAAAAGATAAATTGTTAACATCACATGTCAAAATATACAAAGTAAATGTCCTGAAATCAAATTCCAATAAGTTATTGAGCAGCATGTTTCTTACTTTGCCTATCTGTATATTACAATTGCTATTGATAGAAATATTTTTTGTTCAATTGTGTGGCTACAGTGAAATGAACATTATTGATAAAAATATGATCCTTCCAAGCCTAGATGTATATATATTTCATAGGGCTGTCGATTAATCACAGTTAACTCACGTGATTAATGCAAAAAAATAATCGTGATAAAAAAATTAATCGCGATTAATTGCACTGTTAAACAATAGAATACCAATTTAAATGTATTAAATATTTTGGATGTTTTTCTACATTTTCAAATATATTGATTTATATTACAACACAGAATACAAAGTGTACAGTGCTCACTTTATATTATTTTTATTACAAATATTTGCACTGTAAAAATGATAAACAAAATCAATGGTATTTTTCAATTCACCTCATACAAGTACTGTAGTGCAATCTCTTTATTGTGAAAGTTTAACTTACAAATGATTTTTTGTTACATAACTGCATTCAAAAACAAAACAATGTAAAACTTTAGAGCCTACAAGTCCACTCAGTCCTACTTTTTGTTCAGCCAATCACTAAGACAAACAAGTTTGTTTACATTTACAGGAGATACTGATGCCTGTTTCTTATTTACAATGTCATCTGAAAGTGAGAACAGGCGTCTGCATGGCACTTTTGTAGCTGGCAATGCAAGGTATTTACGTGCCAGATATGCTACACTTTTGAATGCCCCTTCATGCTTTGGCCACCATTCCAGAGGACATGCTTCCATGCTGATGACGCTTGTTAAAAAAATAATGGATTAATTAAATTTGTGACTGAATTCCTTGGGGGAGAATTGTATGTCTCCTGCTCTGTGATTTACCCGCATTCTGCCATATATTTCATGTTATAGCAGTATTGGATGATGACCCATCATGTTGTTCATTTTAGGAACACTTTCACTGCAGATTTGACACAATGCAAAAAAGGTACCAATGTGAGATTTCTAAAGATAGCTACAGCACTCGACCCAAGATTTAAGAATCTGAAGTGTCTTCCAAAATCTGATTGGGGCGTGGTGTGGAGCATGCTTTCAGAAGTCTTAAAAGAGCAACACTCCGATGCGGAAACTACAGAGCCTGAACCACCAAAAAAGAAAATTAACCTTCTGTTGTTGGCATCTGACTCTAATGATGAAAATGAACATGCATTGGTCTGCACTGCTTTGGATCATTATCGAGAAGAACCCGTTATCAGCATGGACACATGTCCTCTGGAATGGTGGTTGAAGCAAGAAGAGACATATGAATCTTTTGCACATCTGGCACGTAAATATCTTGCGACGCTGGCTACAACAGTGCCATGCGAATGTCTGTTCTCACTTTTAGGTGACATTGTAAACAAGAAGCGGGCAGCATTATCTCCTGCAAATGTAAAGAAACATGTTTGTCTGAGTGATTGGCTGAACAACAAGTAGCACTGAGTGGACTTGTAGGTTCTAAAGTTTTACATTGTTTTATTTTTGAATGCAGTTATTNTATGTCTCCTGTTCTGTTTCACCCACATTCTGCCATATATTTCATGTTATAGCAATCTCAGATAATGACACAGTACATGTTCATTTTAAGAACACTTTTACAGCAGATTTGAAAAAAACGCAAAGAAGCAATGTGAGATTTCTAAAAATAGCTACAGCACTCAATCCAAGGTTTAAGAATCTGAAATGCTGTCCAAAATCTGAGAGGGACAAGGTGTGGAGCATGCCTTCAGAAGTCTTAAAAGAGCAACACACAGAGGCGGAAACTACAGAACCTGAATCATCAAATAAGAAAATCAACCTTCTGCTGGTGGCATCTGACTCAGATGATGAAAATGAGCATGCGTCAGTCTGCTCTGCTTTGGATCGTTGTCAAGCAGAATCCATCATCAAGGTGGTTGAAGCATGAAGGAACATATGAATCTTTAGCGCATCTGGCATGTAAATATCTTGTGACCCCAGCTACAACCGTGCCATGCGAATGCGTGTTCTCACTTTCAGGTGATATCGTAAACAAGAAGCAGGCAGCATTATCTCCTGCAAATTGCAACCAAACATGTTTGTCTGAGCGATTGGCTGAAGTAGGACTGAGTGGACTTGTAGGGTCTAAAGCTTTAAAAAAAATTATTTTTGAAATTATGTTTTTGTATATAATTCTACATTTGTAAGATCAACTTTCATGATAAAGAGATTGCACTACAGTACTTGTATTAGGTGAATTGAAAAATACTATTTCTTTTGTTTTTTACACTGCAAATATTTGTAATCAAAAATATGTATAAAGTGAGCACTGTACACGTATTCTGTGTTGTAAATGAAATCAATATATTTGAAAATGTAGAAAACATCCAAAAATATTTAAATAAATGGTATTCTGTTATTGTTTAACAGCGCGATTAATCGCATGATTAATCACGATTAATTTTTTAATCACTTTACAGCCAGAATATTTTACATACATGTATGCATTTACCCCTCTAAAAATATATTATAAACTGACAACATAAACATCAACTATCCATATCTGTCCCTGACCTAGCCATCATAAATTGATTTATTTCTCATGTGTCAGAGCAATGGTGTTTTATGAGGACTGAATCTGAAGATGTGGCATGGTTTAGAGCAGGGATTTGCAACCTTTGGCATGCGTCCCATCAGGGAAATCCGCTGGCGGGCCAGGATTGTTTGTTTACCTGAAGCATGCGCAGGTTCAGCCAATCTCAGCTCCCCCTGGCCGCGGTTCACCGTTTCAGGCCAATAGGAGCTGTGGGAAGCGGTGCGGGCTGAGGAATGTGCTGGCCGCCGCTTCCCGCAGCCCACATTGGCCTGGAGCGGCGAACCGCGGACAGGGGGAGCTACTATCGGCCAAACCTGCGGACGCTGCAGGTAAACAAACTGTCCTAACCTGACAGCGGATTTCCCTGACGGGCCGCGTGCCAAAGGTTGCTGATCCCTGGTTTAGAGGTTTCATTGGCAGGAGTTTGAGAAGATTATATTATTCACATATGACAAAATCACAGATGAGTTATGCATCTCACCCCAAATACCTGCTAATTCCAACTTTCTACCATGACATCATGTGTTCTATGACATGAATGTTACAGAAAATCTATTTTAGAAGTTTTTAGAGATCTAAAAAAGTGGTATTCTTTTCAATATATTACAAAATTACAATCATTTCAGTGCAAAACACTACCATGTAAGGCTATGTCTAGACTTGGAGGTGTGTGTATAGGGGGGGTGATTCCCAGTTCATGTAGATGTACTTGTGTTAGCTCTCATTAAGCTAGCAAACTAAGAATAGTAGCATAGCCCCGGCAGGATAGGTATGTACTTGGGGTGGTTAGTCCATGCTGACCCGTTACTCCTGCCTATGCTAACCGTGGCTGCACCACTATTTTTATCATGCTAACTCAATGGGAGCTTCCACGAGTATGTCTACATGAGCTGGGAATCACAATCCTAGCTCCAAGTACTGACACAGAATGTAGCACTAGGGCATGTTTGAGCTCGGGCTCATGGTAGTGTATATGTGGAAAATGTTGGTATAAGAAAAGCAATCTCACCTCATGCAATGTCGCAAGTGTGACAAATTCACAACCTTTATATAGGCACAACTGCTGATATGCTCGTGTTATAACCATTTGAAAATATTTTAAGGTCTAGTGAAATTATTTCATTCTGTTTTTACCATTCTTTGAAAAAACATAGCACTGGAAAGCAATTAATAAGGGATTAAAGGTGAAGGTGAACTTTCTCTTTGTTCCTGCTTTATGCATGTGAAGGCTGCTGTCTTCAACTAAAATAATAAATCTAATATTGCAACCTTAAAAAAAAATCAGATATCACAAGAGGGAGTAAATACATCCCAGGTACGAGCATTAACAGTCATATCCATCCCAAAACTGCTCAGCTTTCATCTAATATGTTGCTTCAGGACAGAAGTGGCAATGTATTGCCAATATTTTAACAAAGGACTTCTACAAATATATTCCCTATAGCCTGTGAAAAATTCTGTATGATAACCAGAGGTACAAGTGCTTGTAAGGAAGATGGGTAATGAATCCAAAGATCTATTTTTGATTGTTTGTTTTGCTATTGTTATGGAAGACATCACCACATAGCCTTCCAAGTCATTTTTCTCAGTGTGTATGAGCAAATTTTGACTGTTGGGAAAATATGTTGTGTTTTTGTTAGTTTTAGGTTAATCAAGGTTGTGTGTTAAAGACATCTTGGAGAGGGAGTTGTGTGAGAGGAAGAAGAGTTTGCTGTCTAACTTGGGCTCTGATTGCAGTAAATTTTTGAGAGAGAGTTACTCTTTGGGAACTGGGGGTTGGTATTGGGCTGAGATTCCTGGCCTGCATACTATTTGGTCTCATTTCCAGAGTGGGATACATCTGTAAATAAAGCAAATTACACTTGGAATATACCCAGACTGTGTCACTGATTTCTCCTCCATTAGAAAGCTATCCTGCAAGCCCCCGTTATCTGTCCCCCCCCACCCCCCCACCCCCCGATAGAATGACAGCACTGGTGTTGAAAGAGAGGGCAACACTACTCAAATAAAAATCCTTTCTGAGATGCATAACCAAAGAACGTGTTAAGACTTTGCTGGAAATAATTACACGTTGTCCCTGAAATTATGCCAAGTATCATGATAGTATAATGCTGTATTCAACTTGTGTACTTTAATATTGTGGGTCTATGAAGAATTTGTAGAGCAATGCCAGGAGTATCCTCCTTTTGGAATTTTACTTTATAAAATACTTTATACTCAGTGTAATGTGTTCCATTCCAAAAGGGGGAGGAAAAAAAGCAGCTTTTACAGGAACATTTTAATGAGCCGAAAAGGTAAATAGTATTTGGCAGGGCTAATTAAGTAAGCAGTATTAAAAGAGGGAATATATTCCCCTGGAGGCAGGGAAACAACCCTCCCCTTTTATTTGTTCACACTGGATTTTAAACAAGGGGTTGCCAGGGTGCAATAGGGTATGTTAGTTAATCTAATAGGTCTTTTTCAGCTCTCACGTTGATGATTTCCCCTCCCCCAAAATGACCTTTTCTCAATTATAAATTAATATAAAGATTCAAAATAGTGCACTGTGGAGGATAAAAGTCTTGAATTATTTTCTTTGTGACACATGTAATATTAAAGAAACATAATGGAATTCTGCAGAAAGAAAATCTGTAAAGTTTTCATGGTTATGAGAGATCAGCTGTTTGCCAAAGTAGTTTGTGTCTGTTTTTTTCAGGACTTAAACCAGTGAAAAAGCACATGTACAATATTCAAGAAAGAATATCTCCAGAGGATCAGATAGCTAAATATCCTTGATAATTGAAATCAAGTACTTTTCTTCATTTGCTATCCAATAACCTTTGAAATCCAGGAACAAATCAAGGAGAGGTTAAAGGCTATAAAACAGCTCTTGAATATTACTTTTATGCATGGGGAAAAGTACCTAGTTATAGTGCAATGGGCAAAAGAATGAGCTTATTCAGGTGCACCATTTGGATCTAATTTTCAAAATGAAATTTGCTCAATTATATGTGCAAAATTGTACACTCAATGCATGTGTTATTTATACTCTTATACTCCCTACTAATTGGCCTGACATACCTAGCTGTCTTTAAACTGTCCCGATGGTCATTTAATTTGTAATCCAGAAGGTTTAGTGCAACCTCACATCCTCACCACACCCCGTCCAAGCCAATGGTTGGGAACTAGCTTAAGCTGCCAATATCCTATAGAACCATTTCTCATGAGAGTACTGAGAGGTACAGTATTGTCAACTCCAAACATTAAATTATCATGAGATTGACTTATAAATAATGAGATTTAAATTAAAAAAAAGGTTGGATTATTTTTATTTGTCTTCAGATTCTGAGTTTTAGGGTACACTCACTTCATATTTTCTAGCTTTTCTCAAGCTTTGTCTAGCAAGGGCTAGACATTCACTTTGACTTTTTTTTAATGAAAACTAAAATTGTCATATAACCACATTAGTCCAGGAGGTGTAGATTAAAAAAAAAAAAGGACCAAATATTGCATGACTTGTGATAAAATTGTAAGAGTTGTCGACTTTAGAAATATCCAAATTTATAGAAGACATAATGGCCTAGCACTTCCATCCTGCTGAATGGAAGTCAAAGACAAATTTGTTCTCAACACAGCCATATTTCTGGCCTGCCAAACTAGCCCCTTGACAACCAGCATTGGACCCATGACAATGCTATGACGATTAAAACAAAACAAACAAACAAAACAGCTCCCCTGACCAGATCTACAGGGTGCAGACAGGAAGGCAAAACCCACTAAAGGAGCATGCCATCTTTGCTTTGTGAGAAAAAAAGTCTTTCCCAATGACAAATGACATTCATCTCTGCCCTCAGCGCATCCAGAAGTCCAAGACAATAACAATCTCCAACTGAAACCTAACTATTTAGGGAGGGAGAGTAGTTAGCACAAAATGATACCAACTAAAGCAGCTTTGCTTAAGAGGAAGAATATAAGGTGTTGTGGGGACAGAAGCAATATGGGCCAATCAAGCCCTTAGTTGCCTGCAAATGGCTTAGTCAGCAATAGGAGAGAAGGAGTATGGCCAAGACTGAAGTCTGCCACTCAACCAATCACTCCTCTTCCATGGGTGTGGCTCCATATGGAGGCTACACTGCCACATATCCGGGAGTGGAGGAAGAAAAGAAAGAAGGGTCCTATCCCAGTAGCTCAAACTGTGAGGAGTGTCCATAACCCTGATGGCTGAGACTAAGCTTTACTGATTAGTGGAGTAGGCATTTTCGTTATTTCAAACAGAAATAAAAAGAGACAATATGAAACTGAAGGTATTGGTACAGGCCCCAGTTCTACAAAAGCAAGCAATAGGGTAACAATGACAGCAATGAGCCAATACAGGACAGACCAGTAAGTGTGTTAGCAACAACAAACTAGCAGGTGCAATATTAATGGAAGACACAAGGGGACCCAGAACTTTGTGTGTCATGTCATCAATTCTCAGACTTGCAGAGGATATTGACCATAAATAAATAATTGTTCCATTCTGCTTTTGATTAAAATGTTAGTAAAGATACAGAAAGACATGTGCAGAATCTAAAATCTACCCGGGACTGAGAAAAATCCATAAAAGAGGTCAAGGACGGTTTCCCCACAGCTCAGTCTTCCTCAGATTAATACCTATTCCCTAGAAGATAGAATTTCAGAAGGATAAGGTGTTTGAAAGAAGGTATTGTAACTCACTGTACCCACATTGCTGTACATACTTGTGCTACACACATTATTACACATACAGAGAGCTTGTCTTTCTCAAGCATAATATTAATATTCACAGGAAAGGGAAATCACAAAGAAAATCTGAAGTGAACTAAATAGCAGTACATGTATTAAAAACAATTTCAGAAATCAGGAGTAGGACATAATGCCACTAAACATGGACAAACCAGTTTTTGCACAACATTTGACTTGAACCCAGCAGAATGCTTTTTTGAAAATTGAGACAAACTTATTTTCGTAATTCTTTATATTTTCTCATACCTTTGCATTTGCTGGTTCCCACTTCTCAAGCTGGGTGCTAGGTTTCTGTGTTTGGTCAGTTTAGTACACAACGATAGATAGATAGATAGATAGATAGATAGATAGATAGATAGATAGATAGATAGAAAGAAAACTTCTTTTTGTGTCAACTTAAAAAAACCTGATCTTTATACTAAAAATGTGATAATGTTTATAAAAGGGGCATTCATACAAGATTAATATAATTCTGCACAGAGTACTTAACTGATATGTAAATTTAAAAAAAATCAGTTTACTGAATTTGTATTTACCTTTTAAATGTGCCCATCTGCCTAGAATCTGGTGGCTCACTTATTAGGAAAAATCTGAGTAACATCCAATGATTGAATATTGAGGTATAAATGGTTTTAGGCTTTCCTCATTTAAAGAAAAGGTAAAAACACAGATTCATACCTAGGTAGGGTATATGAACTGAACTGAACCCATTTTATCCTTGCATATTGAGCATATTTTTTTTTAAACTAATCAAAACTTAAAGGAAGCTTATTTTGTTTGTTTTGGCTGAGTGAAAAAAATGTCAGGCTTTCTAAAAGGTGATGAAATAGATGATACTTTCCTAAAAAAAAAAAAGGTACATTGATTTGAAGATAAATTTCTTTTTGATACCCTTTTTAGTGGGCTCCTAGCAAAATGCAATGTATGGGAAGAAAGGTATCATCAAGAACAGGGGAAAACTAAAGGTTGTCCTAAAATGCAGTATCACGAGTCATTTGTTTCAATGAACACACAAAAAATGCTTCCTCTGCCTTTCTAATCATCTTAGGAAAGAGATAAAAAGATCATGTATACTGTGCAGCTGAATTGGTATTTCTACTCTTCCTTCTTCATATGTAAGATGTTTGGAAGATATAAATGTGGACATCACTACAGCCTAACTGCAAATTGCAGACTGCCGCTCACTGATTTCAGTCTGCTCTATGGCATCTCCCTTTAAACCAACAAGCATGGGAATGGGACAGTGATGGAGGTTCCCCCTGCTCTCCATGTACCCTCCAGAGTGCGAGCTAGAGATGGCTATTATAGCCTACACTACTGGCCACTGACCAAGCTTTGTGACCTGGGATGAAGAGAATTCCCCCCACAGTTCCTTGTGAAATTACTACTGCCCAGCCCAACTAATTAGAGAGACTGATGATATGGACTAGGTGGTAGCTGAATGGGCAGTGGGCTGGAATTGTAGCAGCTGTTTGCTGGGCATGGGGAAATGGGATTAAAGCAAAAGGAGATTCTACTGGTGAGTAGAGGAAAGGAAGCAGTATTATGAGAAACTTTCACTTGGGGAAAGAGGGCAACAAGCAAAGCACAAGAGTGACAGCTAAACTGGAGACAGAGTTGATGGTTATTTTGGAGAAGAGAAGGTCAAAAAATACAGATTAGGCATCTGGAAGGAGGAGGGCTGAGAATTTGCAGAGCTAGGAGAAGACAGAATAATCCATGAAAATAGAGAAGACATGTGGATCATTACAGATTTGCTCAAATATGAACCAGATCCTTCTGGATTTTAAAAACTCTTTTAGTATTTCATAGATTGCTTCTTCCTTGTATTGATCTATTCAGCCTCCTCTTTTTTTCTTTCTAAAGAAGGCAGAATTCTTCTCCAACAACTAACAACTACCCTGCCCCTGTCAAAATAACAAAAGACACATTAGTGATAATCTTCAAAATCGACGTAGTCATGAGGCAGTCAGAATGACTGACAATTTTACATAAAAGAGGATAACTTTTCCATTCATTAACAGTGTTTTTCTTCACTACCACACTACTATATCCATTGTATACTTAAATTAAAATGAGAGGAAAAAACATGTTGAAGTGTTTTTGTCATAAATGTTTTCCTGTTATCACCTAATCTATTTGTGATATCTAGTTTTGTTTTAGCTTTGTATTATTTTAATTGGACAAGGACTGAATTGGGCTTTTATAATATATACAGTCTGTAGTCACCACGGTGCTTTATTTCTTGAACAAGATACTGATTTTACTTCTTTAGAAGATATGATTCATGTGTCCTGAAGACACTGCACCTTTTACACTAATTATTATATGCCTCTACTTTGAGTTTTCTGTATATCTTTTCAGTGTTTGAAGCAGTGATGTGGATTTTCAAGCAGAAGAATTTAAAAAGTGTGAAATTCAATGAGCAAAGTTGTGGATTTTTCTCTCTGGAAATACCAAAAGTAAAATCTGCCTATATTTCTTCATAAATGTAATGTTCTGTGGGTACTGGATAATTCTTGACCAGTTCAGTAAAGATAAAGGGAAACATTTGTCTATGGTGATTTTATATCTGTTTTTGTTCTATACCAAAAACATTGTTAATTTACAGTTATGGCTGCTCAACTGCACATCCTATCAACACCATCACCAAAAATCCAGGAAAAAAATCAATATCAACCACACAATTTGCACATCTAGTTCCTCACGGTCACACTCACAGACCCAATCTGAATGTAAATTTCTTACAGATGTATGTGTTGGGGTGAAATCTTTAAAATGGTACTTTTAAGTTGAAAAAATGAAGTTGGAGTTCAGTTTCTCCACATGAGTGAGTATGTGAGGAAATGGATGTGAGTAGTATTGCTAACCCAAGTTGTTAAAAATTCATGAATATGCCCAGTCAGGAGATTGGCTGTGTGCTCCGGGTAGGCAGTATCACCTCATGGTGAGAGTCCAAAAGTCTGTTTCCCTGGCATTCATGTCTTGAGGTAGTGTCACCCACTGGCAAGAGTCCAAAGACTGCTTTGCCTAGTGGCAATAGCTCAGGGTAGTGTCACCCAATAGTGAGGGGTTGAGCACTTTCCACTGCCTGAGGTGGCCAGCCGCCAGTCTGCCCCTCTATAGCAACTGGCTCTCCTTCCTCCTCTGGTGTTGCTGCAGTCATCTGTCGTTGGCTAGATTCTTCCATCCCAGATGTTTCTAAATGCATCCTGTCAAAGAAGTCAGTGATGCTACAAAGACAAGCCACCTCCTCCTGCAGCTCTCTTACATGTTTCTTGAGGGATTCCAACAACAGACACTTCTCACACTGGGTAGTTCCCCGTGTCTGGCTTTTGTTGGCAGGAACATGCATGCTTCATTCCCAGCAAGTCAAGACCAGGGCCCAGGTCAGGATGCCGGTCTAGTAGGGATCTCCAGAGGTGCAGGCAGGAGAGCTAGCAGTATTGTTGGTGATACTGTTTTCCTCCTTGGCAGGTTCTTCCTTGGGGACAGCTGCAAGTTAAGGAAAGGAAAAAAAACCCACAGTACTCTACTTCCTCTGTTAGCAAACTCAACCTGCTAAATCCCTTAGCCTCCCACCTCCCACCTGCCTTCATCTCACCAGCCACATGTCAATATTATTAAGAGCTGAACCAGTGATGCTGTATTGTCCAATATTGCATGACCCAGATAGATAAAAGTGGGGGCTCTATGCCATTGGAAAGGGAGATATCCAACTTCCCAGTCATACGTGGCACTCACTTCTCACTCCCTGAAGCCAATATGACACAATTTTGTGTTTAGAAATTGTTCCTCTTTCTAAAAGGTTTTTATGGATTCCTTTAAGCCCCCTACCGTTGCTCTCATGGGGGAAGATTCAATATTGCCAACCCCCAATGTTAAAAAAATAATAATCAAATCTCAACTATTCATGAGATTGACCACAAAATCACGCACTGGTCACTGTGGAGGATGAGGGACAAACACGGGCGGCTCTAGCTTTTTTGCCGGCATGCCTGCGGGAGGTCCCCAGTCCCGCGGATTCGGTGGCATGCCTGAGGGAGGTCTGCCGGTCCCGCGGCTTCGGCGTATCCGCCGCCGAATTGCTGCCGAATCCATGGGACCGGCGGACCTCCCGCAGGCATGGCGCCGAAGGCAGCCTGACTGCCGCCCTCGCAGGGACCGGCAGGGCGCCCTCCGTGGCTTGCCGCCCCAGGCACGCGCTTGGTGCGCTGGTGCCTATAGCCGCCGCTGGGGACAAAGCATGTGGTGTGTGAGTTCAGTAAACCCTTACTTACATGAGCAATCCTTACTTACATTATTATGTTGATATATTATGTATTTGTATTGTATTGCAGTAGTACTTAGGGCCCCCAACTGGGTATCAGAGATCCTTTCTGGTAGGAGCTGTACAAACTCATAGCAAAAAGATGGTTCCTGCTCCAAAGAGATTACCTATTAAGGACATTGGGGCTACTCAAATGTAGAAAGGTTTCTTGGAATGAGCCCAACATTTGAATATCAGTGTATATAGGTGATCCATAAACTTACTGTACTGCATTATTATTATAGCCCCAATTTTAATCTTATTTCGGCAACATACATGCTATAGCAACTTCCTCTTGGTTATTGCACTTTCTGCTTGTGTTCAGTTTCTTGTACATGTGCAATTGTACCCAATTTATGATCTTTCTTAGACATGAAAAGTAAACATAATGGGCTTTTTATGTGTGATACATTATTCAAACTCTCTGATAACTTCATAATTGGAGGAGGACATGATTGAGGTCATTTTCCCAAATCAGACACATGTAACCTAATAAATAAATAAATAAATAAATAAATAAATAAATAAATAAATAGACCTTCTTACACCAACCTCAGACCAAGAAATAAAAAGAGCCAGAGGAAATTACCATCAATGATTAAAATATATTCACAGCTCTACCATTAAGAATACTTTCAAAGACATTATTATTAATCACAGCATTTCTGAAATCCAGATATTTTCAGTCATTTTAAATTTAGATAGACAGACAAGAAAGAAGTACAAACGACATCAAACATGGCATCAATGGGTTCTATTAACCGGTACATTAGACATCAAGCTTTGTAAAGCAAAAATTGCCTATTTGTTGGTTTTTAAACACCTGTTCAAAAGCACTGGTTAATAATAACAGAACAATGACATCTTAATGAAGGGTATAACTTAATGAGCTGTTACAATAGATACAAAGTTCTGTTTATACAAAAAGTTTTTGTTTTAGTTTTTCTAAATTTACTTATTTGTTCTAACTTAAAATGACGGATCCGCATTACTGTTGATAGATTAACACAGAGGTTAATAGTGGGAACTGCCTGTATACATGGTCTTCATTAACACCATATAATTAAAATGAGATTCCTTGAGCTTGACTTGTCAGACAAGATCTTATCTAGATGAATGGTTTTCCTTGCTTTGATTGCTTGAATGATTCTGAGAGTCATTTGACACTTGGCAGCTTACATTATGACATGTTATCAACCAAGCAGTGCAAAGAAAAATTAATTATTTCAGAGTAGAAATACATGATAAAAATATTTTAAAATGTAACAATAGCAGTGTTGGCTCTGAGAAAAAAAATTACAAAGCAGAGACAAGTCCAGTGAAGAAGAACATCTTTCTTCAGAGAACTTGCAACAAGGTTACCAATCAGTGAACACAGCTGTCAACTATCAATCCCCTGCAGGAACATTATTTTGAGAAAGTTAAAACAATTAATCAAATGTATTCATTGTACTCCTCCCCATAAATTATCATAACCACTTTTCCCGTTAATACATTGTCTTGGGGCTATTTCTTGACACACTTTCACTCAAGGGCAGTCAGAAGATAAATTTCATGTTGAGAGAAAATGTTGGAATGCCATTTCTGTCAATTCCACCTTAATTTCATCCTCTTTCAATGAGCCCCTTTCCTACAAATTGCTGTGTATCTTCAACTTCTAAGAGCTCTCACAGTTCACCAATGAAATTACCTTTAAAACTAGCTCACTCTTGACAGGAAGGGTGGTCTTGTGGATACAGAGACTGGATGGGACCCCCAAGATTGGCATTTAATTTGCAGTTCTGCCACCTTGCTCAGGTAAATTGCTTAGGGGTGGTAGATATTTCGAAAGTTCTACTGACATAACTATGTCAGTTTGGGTGTGATTTATTGCCAGCATAGTTGTGCCAGTAAAAAACCCTAGGGGAGATGCATTGATACTGGTATAGCTTGTTTTGGTTCCCAGATCAAAATAAGCTACACTGGTAGAAGCTACACTGGTAGAACCAGTATAACTGCATTTACAGTGGGGGGTGGGAGGAAAGAAGGATGCAATTTTTACTGCACAAGCATAGTTAAAGCAGTAAACATCTAAGTGTAAACAAACCCTTAATCTCTCTAGTCCCCTCTGTAAAGAGGGGGTAATGATACCTCCTTTCTCCCATCCTTTGTCTATTTAGAATGTTACCTTTTCAGGGCATCGGTTATCTCATACTCTGTGTTTGTACTGTGCCTATGGTTCCTGTATTTTTGAAGTCTCTAGATGTTACCACAGTAGATATAATAACATCAATTTTAAATGTATTAAACACAGAGGTAATACAGGTAAATGTCCTACCCATGGCAAATGTCAGCATTCTGGCAGTGTGTTTCCAATATGGCGTTACTGATGTGTGGCATTTTTATCAGAAAAACTGTAACTTGATAATGTGTCATCATGTAGTCATTTCAAAATTGAAAATAACACATACGCGTCCTATTATTATTATTATTATTATTTAGTCCTTGGGTTAATTGCTTGGGAGTGATAGACTCAGACTAAGCTACCAGACCTTATCCTCTTGAGAGGCTACTAATGCCCTTTTGTCCTTTAATTTAATGCACAGCATATTTTATGGATTCAAAGAAGCAAATACCATAACAAAAGTTAGAGGGTAATGTTGCTTTTGTATACTTTAAAATTCATTAACACTTATGACTCTAAGATATCTCCAACAAATTGCACTAAGGTGCTGAGGATGAGTGAACTTATCCTGGAGAACTTGAGCTCACAATGCCTGCACAACACATACTCTATCCACCATAACACAGTTCCCTCTCTCTGCTTACCCCTTCCAAAACTTCCCCTAGTTACTCATATGTATATGGTGTAGTTCTCCACTGCCTTGCTCCTTGTGTAGTGAGTGTAAAATATTACCAAATCAGAATGGTGGTGTTTTACGCCTACTTTCCCCCTTGTAATTTACTACATAAGGTGTAAGACAGTGGAGAATCGGGACTATCAAAACACCACTTTGGCGTCCATGCAAAGAAATCCTTGCCCTGTAGGCACTTACCATTTCTGCCAGCTGCCTCCTCAGCTAACAAAGCAGAGGGAGGTGGCTCTCAATGTGCAGNGCGTCCATGCAAAGAAATCCTTGCCCTGTAGGCACTTACCATTTCTGCCAGCTGCCTCCTCGGCTAACAAAGCAGAGGGAGGTGGCTTTCAATGTGCAGTCATAGCATCATAGAATATTAGGGTTGGAAGAGACCTCAGGAGGTCATCTAGTCCAATCCCCTGCTCAAAGCAGAACCAACACCAGCTAAATCATCCCACCCAAGGCTTTGTCAAGCTGGGCCTTAAAAACCTCTAAGGATGGAGATTCCACCACCTCCCTAGGTAGGTCCAGCCAAGAAGAAGAGGTTGGATATGGGCGTGGGAAATATGGCAGAGTGGGACTCAACTGCTCAGAGTAGAATTGAATCAGATCCTCAACCCAGCAGCCACATACACTTCACCTTCAATTTCAGAAGACACTTAGGTAACTTTAACAGAACTCTGAAAATTAGCCAGTCCTCTGGTTTACTGAGTAAGTGACCAGTTTCCTAGGGCTAAATGTGACTCACCAATATCACAAAAAGCTCTGCACTATCTGTGGATTCCTCTACCCTAGAAGACTCCTCAGATGAATGGTTAGGGCAGTTTTATGTCCCCTGTGCACTGATGCAATAGCACAGAAGGGCTGTATTAGGGCAAGAATCTGTCCCAGAATGCAAAGATTAATAATGATGATGAGGTCAGTGAGGAGAATAGTACTGATCATTGCAAAAGCAACATAACTTTAAACACTTTTACATGGAGAAATCTGCTTCAGTAATGTGAAGACAGACAGAAATTAATAGAAGACAGCCTGAAAGATCTGTTAACCAATACTACGAATTGAAGATAGCTAATAATAAACAGTACTTGGCATTTAAATTATATAGCATTTTATAAACAGTGAACAATTAATCTTTCAACATCTTTTCAACAGCTTTAGGAGATAAGTGCATATGTTTATCCTGAGTTTACAGATGAGGAAAATGAGGCAGAGACAATTCTACACTTATTGGAGTATCCCATTGACTGGGATTAGGTAATTTTAGGATTCTGCACTTTACTGACCTGGAAATTTGCAAAAATGGTGAGTAAACATTGGAAATGTGCTCTTTGCTCCCAGATTGTGTACCTTTGATGTATGTTTTTTTGCCAATTTTCATCCTAATTGGGGACCACTCAAGTACATGAAAATACTGACTACATTAAAAAAATCCAATATATTAGAGTAGGGTGGTTAGATGCAGGATCTTAAGGTTGAGTCAAGAATAGGAAAATAAGTCATGGGAAATCCTGGAAATTATAAAGATCTGTTAGCTGTTCTAGTACATGCCCCTATTAGTGCAGGATATTGTCCTACAGTTTTGTTTTGGGAATTTTCTCTAATCTATAGAACTATCAACTGGGTCAAGGTCCCAGTACTGAGTAGTCCTTAAACATGTGCGTAGTACTACTCATGTGAGTAAGGATGATTTAAATAAGTAAAGTTTACAGGATCGGGCCATGGTTTTGTATCTCTATTAAGTCTGTCAGGAAGAATTTTCCATTATTTCCTGTGCTGATTGTTACTGATAGTTTCATTAGCCTCTAGTTATTTGATATTTGTTACCTAATGTTCCATTATTTACTATGGATGCATATATTGTACTGGATGGTAATTGTCAGGAAAATAGTTATTGAAAAGGCAGCAAATGAGATTTTACAAAATAAAGTCTTGCAGTGACATAAGTCCGAACAACTCCCTGTGACGGAACTGGTAAGATAAGATGATAAATATGAAATAATTTGAAGACAAGAAAAGAAACATTAACAGCATTATATATATATGAAATTTCAGCTTCAAATCTGACTCCTGGTTTTATTGAATTTTATCTATTTTCACTGAGTTATGGAACAGTAGTCCTATTTTTATGCATTTGCATCTTCTTGAAATGTTGAGATTTTGTATAAATGTGTTACTTATCCTGACAAAAACCAGATACATACATTTTTTTCAATACATACAACAAAGATTCCTTATCTCAGATATCAAGAGATAAATCCTACTCTGCTTACTCACAAGAGTAGTTTCATTGACTTCAGTGAAACTTTTCCTGTAAGTAAAGTTAGTAGGAATTAGCCCTACAAGCCAATCATTAATCCTTCAAAATGTAAGAAAGATGAGTGTTATAGATTCACTTGGTGACGAAGACTCCCAAGGGCTTTCATTTTACCAGAATTAACCCAAGAAAAATACTGCTTCTTTAAAAGAGAGGGGTTGGGTTTTCACTACCATTATTTTCAAATATCACTAGGATGTATTATTCATAGCAAATAATTTACTTGAGGCAGACTTTGAGTTTGGCAAATGTATTGATATTTTTAAAAATGTTTCATGGATGTTTTCTGTGAACATATTTCAGCTGACAAGTTTGCTTTGATTTGGCTGAGACTGCCCCAAAGGTGCTAGTTGGTGTTAACTCTGATAGCGGTTTATGTCATGTGGCTATCAATCACTGGGCGCTGGCCTGAGACCCACACCTATTTTTCACAAGCCATTGAGAGATGGTGTCTGGTCTCTATTAGTGACCTACCCACAATTCAGAAACAGAAGTATTAATAAAAAATTGGAACGTTAAGAAAACTTTTGACTGCTGTATCAGCAGACAAAATATGTGGTTTGTGGGGTTTTTTTTGTCCATGTCTAGCTTATATATATGTTATTCACATAGAAATACTGCTACTTCTCATTAAGTTTAATGAACACTTCAAAAATGTCCCTTACTCTTATGAAGCTGAATGACTGGCTTATGGGGAGTGGATGTGCTTCTTCATATACATAGATAAAAGGCTTCAAAGCAGAAGAAAAATATTGAACAATCACCATGGTTACAAGTTCAATTATTAACGTTCAAACTGAGAGTTCAAACTAAAATCCAATTACCAATGATTTAGCAGTCAACCTACAAAAACGCGTATCTAAAATAAGCATTCAGGAAGAATATGAATTCAAAATAATAATAATTAATAATAAAAATAATAACAGCTAAACTTAGGGTAGTAATATTCATATCTTGAAATCCCACATACCAGATACAGAAATTGAAAGAGCTAAATTCTCAGTTTGAGAAAGCTTAACAAAGGAGGTAAATTGACATTAAAGCTGAAAATGGCATGCATTAGCACTCCTCCCTTTGCTCTTGTTAAAGAGAGAAAAAAATAACAACAAATAATTCAGACACCACGATGGCACTTCAGAAACAAATAGCAAGTAAAGGTGGCAAGCCCAGTCTAGGAAGTTCAAACAAGTCAGCAATACTAGTTAGGGGAAAGAAAAGTACAAGAGGAGAAATGGGATTGGCAATCTCATCTCACATGAGCTCCAGGCAGTGGGATTAAGTTGAATCAAATAACATTCAATTTACCAATATTTCACCCAGAACATTGTCTTGAACTAGCTGAGTAACAACCCTAGCTTAATTTCCCTTGTATGATGAGCAGCTTAAAATAGTGTTTGCACTGGCAGACCAACATTCAGCCAGAGCTCTCTAGTGTACTAGATTTTGTGGAATGGTCTGCATTTCAGCTTCACCAGGTTCCTTGTTCTGCAAACTTGCAACAGAGTGAGGCTCCTACAAAAGATGTCTTAGTGCCATAAACTAGAGCCACGTCCCCATGCGTTCTAGTCTGCTGTCTGCTATTTACATTTCTGTGCCCTTCATAGTTGTTAGTGAGTAAGACATCATACCTCCACCATAAGACTTGTGGAACATATCCCCAGAGAAGGGGAAGAAGTGGAACACTAGGAAATGGTGTCAGGGAAAGTAGTGCCTCTTCAGAAATCCTAGAATGAGAGCACGGTCTCCCCAACTAAGCAAAATCATAGAGCGTGCAAGTCAAGAGGCACATAGAAACTTCAGAGGCTCTGAAACTGAGCTTTCAGTTGCAGAAGTTGGGACAATCCTCCTGAAAGACCCTTCTACCATGGGAAATCAGGAGTCATGGGGCAAAGGCATATTTCCCTGTGACTCCAAAAATCTCTCATTCATCATTTGTGTTCCCTTATCCCCATCTACATCTCCATCTTCACAGTAGTAGCTTTTGCCAGAAGCTGGGAATGAGCGACAGGGGATGGATCCCTTAATGATTACCTGTTCTGTTCATTCCCTCTGGAGCACCTGGCACTGGCCATTGTCAGAAGACAAGATACTGGGCTAGATGGATCTTTGGTCTGACCCAGTAGGGCCATTCTTATGTTTTTAGTTCTCATGGGGTTTGTGCATTTTTAAGAATTCAGGAGCATCATCGGGGCCTCCGTAGGGAAGAAAAAGAGGAAATATGTGAGAAGGGATAGTCAGAGAAGCAGGAATTCATTTACAACAATGCCCTGCCCCCCAGCAACTCCACAGATCCCAAACACAGTACATCTGTAACGCAGAGTCCTCGCCACAGAACTTTCTGCACTAGGCAGACCAACCTCAGGAACAGTGAGCTCAGTACTTAGTGCATGTATAGCTACTAAGGGCTTGATTTTTCAAGGTATTTAGGTGCCGAATGATGCAAAGAGTTTCCTAGTGGGATTTTCAAAAGCCTAATGGGCCAATATGTTCCTTACTCCCACATACCAAGGGGTCAGGGTATGGCCCAAAGCCTTTTGTAGTTAGTCATTACCTTTTAGTTTACTTCACAGATCATCACTATTATAGGAAAGACTGAACAACACTTAATGGATCTGGAGCCTTTGAAAGAGAGAAGAGTCTGTTTTTATGTTTCCACTATCCAAGCACATTTGGATGGGCTCCCACACATATTTTATGCTTTCACAAATTGAAACATAAAAAAGCAAACTCTTCTGTGTTTGTAAAGATGCTGAGGCAGGTTTAAAGAGTCTTGCAAATTCTTAAGTAGTGAGAACAGCACAAGCAATGATTACATACACACACACTTTTTAACTACAAAAGAGTAATGTGATAGGTGGATAGGTATATCCTTGTCTCTAATGTTCTCTTTATAGGGTAGCTTACTGAGAAAGATATGGTGATTTAGAAGAGTCAACATGGATACTTAAGCAAAGTTACCAAAGTGGTGTCTGTGCCATACTAGAACTAAAGTGAGTATGAAAAGAAACAAGGAAATCTGAGAATGTCACATGATGCTAAATATACTTACCACATCCTTCTTAGTAGTCTGCACCAAAAAGGGTGCAAGATTTGCAAGGTTAAAGTTTGACTTCTTGAACACATACATAAAAGATGTTTCTTAGAAAAAGCTGGCACTACAGCTAGATGGGAAATGATTTTCCTGTCCCTCAAATACTTTCAAGAGTTCAAAAATGTTTTCTGTCTCGAATCATGACAAATTCAAAATCTCAGAGATTGTCACAAACCAATCCAACCCACCCAATTATTTTTTTCCAGTTTGGGTCAATCAAAACATTTCAGCAATTGTCTAATTATCTATTATTTAGTCTAATTATCTTCCATTTCAAAACAAAGTGTTGTTTCAAATTGTGTGATGGGGTGCTTACCCCATATATGATGTGAGAGGGTTAAAATGAGCCTGAGAGGTGAATTAGCCCTCCTGGTTGCACCTGGAGAGCATTCCAGGCACAATCAGAGATAAAGCTCAGCTGGAAGAGAGGGTTTTTTTTTTCTCTCCTTAAGAGCTGATGAGTCAAGTTGGAGGTAGGAGACTCATAGAAGAGGCGTGGGGAGTTCCTTTCCTCTGGGAAACAGACTGAAAGAAGGCTGAGAAGAAGGAAGGAAAGATGAGTAGACAGAGTGAGAGATAGTGCAAGAGTGAACTGGAGGCCTTAGCAAACAATTGTATGCAGAGAGAACCATACAGAGTTGTCAACCATACAGAGAAGTCCCATTGAATCAGTCTTCATGGATGCAAAAGTGGAGGAAAGAACAGCTTTTTATCATTAACCAGTCTCCACCATATACACTTATAATTGTATATTTGGACCTACTCCTACTGTATATAGAAGTCCCACGGACTTCAATGGAAATTCCATGCATGGAATGAAGATTATGATAGGATAAGAGGTTATGAGTAATTTAAGAATTCTAGGGATAGATAGGGCATGAATACTTACTTCTGTGGGTAATCTCATAACTACATCAGATATGTCAAGTATCAGAGGGGTAGCCGTGTTAGTCTGGATCTGTAAAAGCAGCAAAGAATCCTGTGGCACCTTATAGACTAACAGACATTTTGCAGCATGAGCTTTCGTGGGTGAATACCCACTTCTTCGGATGCAAGAGGAAGAAGTGGGTATTCACCCACGATGCATCCGAAGAAGTGGGTATTCACCCACGAAAGCTCATGCTGCAAAACGTCTGTTAGTCTATAAGGTGCCACAGGATTCTTTGCTGCTTTTACATCATATATATTAGACAGCCACACAACTTAATGATAATATTTGCCCAATATACCTGTAAACCTAAATTAAACCCAATATATGATTGCCCT
Organism: Platysternon megacephalum; assembly: GCA_003942145.1. Taxonomy (NCBI): domain Eukaryota; kingdom Metazoa; phylum Chordata; order Testudines; family Platysternidae; genus Platysternon; species Platysternon megacephalum. The sequence goes on along the minus strand of QXTE01000176.1, from coordinate 1,733,660 downwards.
CTCCCCCTCAAACAACTCGTGAAAACTTTTAAGCTCTTGAAAATAGTGGTGTGAAATTACTAGTTTTCATTATACATTCACTTTTAGAGCAGAAATTTTCCACTGTAATACCATTGTTTATGTGGAGGATAATTCACATGTGCAGTGGACTAGCAAAAGGCAGTAGTAGAGGCTGCACTCATGAATGTATTGATGAAAAACTTGATCAGGCATTTCAACACTACAATGTGCATATATTAACTAAGTGTGATTAGACCTGTGCACATAATATCTTTCCATTTTAGGAAGGATTTTATACTGCTCCTGAAGTCAGTTAGGCCCATAGATTACAAAAGGGCATATAGCAAATTCTGATTTACTACACGTTTTAACAAAATCCAGGTCTTCCATGACACCATTTTTCCCATGCCATGTTTTCATTAGATATTAGAGTAAATCATGTCGTGCAAGGTATGAAATAAATTTGGCATTAGCTCAGCCTTAGGACTCCTGAAGTAATATTTTCTGAATAGTGTAATTTCTTTGACAAGTTTTGTGATATTATTGAATAAATTAGTTGATGATTTTTTTCCTACTATTCACCCAGAATCATAAAGCTGGCACAAAAGTTTATTAATATATTTACAAAAAGTTATTTAGCAAATTTCAGGACATATTTTATATTAAATATTCTATGAATATTTTTCTGTACTATTCATTCAGGTCTACTCAGCAACTGCAATTTGTCACCGTTGTGGACAAGAAGCAAATAAAGTGGTATTTAGAATGAGACTATGGACAAATAAAAGAGATGTTTTAATATATGTTATTTTAGATAAGAACCTACTAGCCTCAGTTCAGTTAATTAATTTCTGAACTTTCAGTTTAACAGTTACTGTGACCACTAATTGTTTCAGTACTTTTACAGAGGATGTCTCTTTGTCAGCACTAATAGCCATGTTCATTGATCATGCTATCCTAGAGCAATGAACATCAGTAATATACACTCAGTACTTATTCCAACACAATTTTATTCCTTTCTATCCTTTAATACATTGAAAACTCGAGGCTCGATAGAAACATAACAATCTTCCCTGAATAAGGTGCAGTGTGTAGCTGTGATGCTCCAGGAGTCAACTGGAAAAAGATTTGTGACCCTGGTTGCCCATGGAGTCTGCTCTCACTCACTGTGAACCACAATGCAGGTACCTGTGCAGTAAAGTAAGGAGGCTCTTGTCTCTTGCCTTAAACACACATATATAATTTTTTCCAGTGAACATGCTCCCTCACTAATGCCAAGACATAACTTCCTGCAGGTCATTCTGGGACTATCAAGGCATGGGAACACCTGCCAGCAAACATACCTGCAATGTGCAGCAATGGAGGTCATATTTGTGGATCAGGAGAAGTATATTTCTCCAAATGTGCACTAACAATGTAACATGACCCAAAAGAACCAAGACATATTCGTTTCACTGAATTCATTATTTAAATTCCCTCAAACTGGTGATAAGCAGCTTATTACAAAAGCTAGACCTAAACTGCTTAACTGACTGTAGATACCTTGTGCGATTCAAAATGTGCAGGTAGTGGGAGAAATCACTGAACAGTTTTCTCTTATAAGGGAGGTGCCACTACAAGCAGGAATCATAGAATCATAGAATCTCAGGGTTGGAAGGGACCTCAGGAGGTCATCTACACAATATATGTGTTTATGACAAATGGCTGCACATATCAAATATGTATGGTTTCCAAATGGTCAGTTGACATTCTGAGCGGAGAGTCTATTTTATGCCCCCTTTTTGCAGTCAAATGTTGAGGAGTAGCTATTCTCCAAATTGCTCACTAATGTCCTTAGGTCACTGATTAAATTACTTTCTGAGATTTCTGAGAAAGGAACATGAACATTCATTTAAAAGAAGTGGGTTTTTTTGTTTGTTTGAATTATGTCTGTAATACCATGAGGATAATGATCAGTTTCTTTAAAAAAAACAAACAAAAAAAACCCTTTTCCAGGCAACATAAGATGATAAGGGAAATAGATTTGCTTTTCCATTGGGATTCACACTGTCTGTTCATCACAGCCTGAATCCAGAATATATGACATTCTGGGGTAAATAAACTCTAAGAGCCTATAAAAGTACTGCTTGCCAGGCTGACAGGTTCAAAGACAATCACCCAGTATAGAAAGGGGGAAAGGTAAAACATGACTCACAGCAAGATCTGCTTGGAGTGGGGGCAATGTACAATAACTACCTTGCTGTTCTTTCCATGACCCACAGTCATAGCTAGTCACCTGGAATCGCCTGGACAATTGCAAGGAGTTTAGATAGCAATATAAGAATGGCCATTCTTGATCAGACCTATGGTCCATCTAGCCCAGAATCCTGTCTTCTGACACTGACCAATTATCAAGTGATCCATCCCCTGTTCTCCCATCCCAACTTCTAGCACTTAGAGATTAAGAGACACCCTGTAGCTGACTGGGCCATGGGCAGTCAGACCTAATGGTGGAAGCAAGAGTTTAACCTACTGGTTAGAGCTGGGTCCCGGGTGGGCAGATTCCAGGAAATGAGCTGAGGGTCAGTACCAGAGGGCAGAAGCCAAATGCCAGAGCTAGGGGGTAAACCAGAGTCATAAGCAAGAGGCAGAGCCAGGGATTGAAACCAGAAGTCTAAAGCCAAAGGGAAGCATGGGCTGTGGGTTCACAGCATGTGGAGCTGTTGTAGGTGAATTCTGCATGGGGAATGAGATTATCATCCCTGTGGTAATTTAGGAAGCAGCATAGGTACTGCTCCTGGACCTGATTGACTCTCTCTCTGCCTGAAAATTGGTACTAAGTGGTCGAGGTACAAGGGCCAATGTCCAGGAGGCACTGAAATTCCCACCTAAAGCAGGAAATGAACTGGGACCCCCAGTCAAATACTATGCTTGTGGGCAACCCATGAAGACCAAAGACATTGTCTTTGAATAGGCAGGCTGATTCCTGGATGGTGAGGAGGCTGCATCATGATATAAAATGTGTAATCTTCATCAGGTGATTGACTACAGTTAGTATAGTAGTGTACCTTTGGGAAGATGGCAGCTCCATGATCAAGTCCATTAACATGATGGCCCAAGGCCAAGGTGGAATGGGCAAGGGCTGGAGGAGACTAAGTGGTTTGGAATGGGGGGTTTGGTCCAAGCACAGAGGTCACAGGACCAGGGGTAGGTTGCTACCAAAGCTTGGAGGGCCAGCCACCAGAAATTCCTCGACACCAGAGCCTAAGCAGCATTCCTCGACTGAGGTGACCCACCAGAGGAGCATCATGGCAGATTCACTGGACATGAAGCCTGGGTCAGCCATTGTGTATGTATATTCAGTGCAGGCACAAGGTGTCCACATTTCCCTTGTCAAACACATCTGCAGGGTCATGGTACTTGCAAAATATTTTGGTGGTGGCAGGTGGAATGGTTGGGGGCACACCCAACTCCCATGTGCCTGTTCCTTTTCAGCAGGGATTCCTCAAATAATGACACAAGCTTCAGAGGATACCAGTTGTCCCTTTGGCCTCAGGAAGGCAGAATCACTGGCAGTTCAGTGAGCAAAAGCATACTGTCTCTTTTCAGCAATGGATATGGGGGTCATGGTCAGAAAGCCTGGGCATTCCCAGGATGACCAGAGAGTGGGGGGCGCTAATCAATCTGAACAAAAGAGTCTCCAAGTGCTCCTGGAGGGTAATGATCCTAAAGGGGGTGGTCCGGTGAATGATTGGCACCGAGGGCAGTAGCAACCCATCAATAATTTCCACCAGATCTGGGGAATTCTTATGCATTTCAGGGATCCCATGGACCTTATTCACATCCTAGTCCATAAAATTATCTGAGGCCCCCTATTGACCAGAGCCTCCCGGCTAGGCTTGTTGGGATTAGGAGCCACAATGGCAGTTGGAGATCTATCAAGGGTGGATTCACAGTTACTGCCGTCCCAACAGAGGGGGAAGGGATCAGCCCAGCCCAGCCCACCTTACTGGGTCTAGCGTTTCGCATTTCCTGACTTTGAAGATGGTCTGAGTTTTGCAGAGTATCTCAAAGCGAAGTGTCCACAGCCCCACACTACAGAAACAGACCTGAAGTTCGGCATCGGCTCTTCTCAGCCTCAGACAGACATGAGCGAGCCTTGTTGACATGAGTCATGGAGTGGGTCCTGGATTGGGGTGTGCAATTGAGAGGTGGGAGGCTGGGACTTTGACAGGGCTCAAGCTGGGCCACATCCATGGTGTTGTTCGGTAAGGTGGTCATCAATTCTGATACATAGGTTGATCAGGTCATCAAGATGGGACCGCAGCTTGACCCATGCCTTTATATCAACGTTCAGCCCAATACAAAACTGATGCTGCACAGCTACATTCCACTTGGTGTCTGTGGAGAGGCGACAAAATTTATCAGTGTATTGGGCAGCTGATTAATGCCCTTGCTGTAGCTTTGTAGCTTGGCTTCAGCAGTTTGGGTGCAGTGGGAGTCACTAAAGATAACTGACGTGACCTGAATGAACTGCTCCAAATGTCCCAGGTGGGGTCTGGACTGTTCCAAGTGGGGGCAAGCCCAGGCCAAGTCCTCGCCACTGAGCAAACTAATGATTAGCTCTGCTTGGGCCTGGTCTCTGGGGAACAATTTGGGGTGTAGCAAGAAGAGGAGCCAGGACTGGTTTAAGAAACCTCAGAACTGACCCTGGTTACCAGTAAACTTGTCTGGGAGTGGGAACTTCAGCTGCTGGTGGACAAGAGCCAGGGCTGTCAGCAAAGCAGCCGGAGCTTCTAGTGCTGCATTCTGTGTGTTCAGGGTGGACACCTGCACATGCAAGTTCTGTATGGCCCCCACCTGTTCTGCCAGGGAAAAGCTGGCCTGAGTGGGGTCCATGCTGGCGAGATGGGACCCTAGCCTTTGTATGGGGCTGCTCAAACTGAAGGCGAAAGGGACATGGGCTGTCATGCCTAGTGGTGGAAGCAAGAGTTTGGCCTACTAGTAAGAGCTGGGTCCAGGGTGGACAGAGTCCAGGAAATGAGTCAAGGACGCTACCGGAGAAGCAGAAGCCAAATACCAGAGCCAAGGTGTAAACCAGAGGTGGAGCCAGGGATCAAAGCTAGAAGTCTGAAGCCAGAAGGGAGCAGGGGCTGGAGCAGAGCAGGAGCAGAGACTGGGTACAGGCTGGAGCAGGAACTGGAACAAGAGCTAGAACAAAGCAGGAACAGGGATGGGAGCAGGCTGGAAATCAAAATGAAGGTGACTGCAAAAGGGTGAGTGTCCAGATTTGGTGATAAGATCCTGATCTTAGCACCCCACAGCCAAAGAGAAGACCCATTCTTTTTGGTCCTTGTGTTCCCACAATACCATCAGATGAAGTGGGTTATAGCCCACGAAAGCTTATGCCCAAATAAATTTGTTAGTCTCTAAGTGCCACAAGGACTCCTCCTTGTTTTTGCTGATACAGACTGACACGGCTACCCTTCTGAAACCAATACCATCGGAGTGATTCAACAACACTACTCAAAAACTTATAGAACATTATTTTTCTTGTACTTTCAAAAGATGTAATTAGAAGGAAGTGTGCTGGATACAAATCCTCTTGACTGAATTTTAATTACATCATATTTTAGGATTTAAATATCATGGTGTTGGACACAAGAGAGAGACTGAGATTCAGTGTGCAAATTAGTGACCTAAACACCACAATGTGGTTATGTGATAAATGAAGGGGGGGGGGGGACTCCCTTTTATGGACATCCAGCTAGCCGGCTAGCTACAAAACAGATAGTAGCTGTTCTCTACTTGCTTACCTGTAAAGGGTTAAAAAAAAACCATAGGCAAAAGGAAGGGAGTGGGCACCTGACCAAAAGAGCCAATGGGAGGGCTAGAACTTTTTTAAATTGGAAAAAAAAATTCCCTTTCCTTGTCTGTTGTTGTTCTTTTCTGGAGAGAGGAGACAGAGCATCAGTGCTGTAAATCATCAAATCATACCTAGGATTTCCTTATCTGAAACCCCAGATTTGTAAGTAGATCAGGGAATGTCTAGGAAGACGTAATTAAGTTTATCTCTTTCATTTCTTTATGGCTTGTGGATTCCTCTGAGCTAACCCCCAAATGCTTTTGTTTTGCTTGTAAACATTAAGCTGGACCTCAAGAAAACCATTCTTGATGCTTAATTATTATATTTGCTCTTTTTAAATCTAGCAATAGCCTAAGTTCCAAATGTATTTTCTTTCTTGTTGTTTTTAATACAATTTACCTTTTTAAAGAACATAATTGGGTTTTTGTTTCCTAAGAGGTTTGGGCATATGTTGTTTAATTAGCTGGTGGCAACAGCTGATTTCCTTTGTTTTCGTTCTCAGCTCTTCTCCGGGGTTGGGGGTGGGGTGAAAGGGCTTGAGGGTACCCCACAAGGAGGAATTCCCAAGTGCACCTTCCTAGGTCCAAAGATTTTTGGTTTTTTTTTGCACTTGGGTGGTGGCAGCATCTACCCATCCAAGGTCAGAGAGAAGCTGTAACCTTGGGAGTTTAATACAAGCCTGGAGTGGCCAGTATTAATTTTTAGAATCCTTGCGGGCCCCCACCTTCTGCACTCAAAGTGCCAGAGTGGGGAATCAGCCTTGACAGGTTACAATCCAGACTATGTATATATTTTTTTATCAAAATGGGACAGACATGGATCTTTTTCTGATCCTTGAAAAGGAGAGTATATAAATATGTAAAAGAGTTGAAAAGATCAAATTGAAGGCAAGGCCAGAGAAAATAATATTAACCTAGGGGACAGACAGTCCAGGGAGACCATTGTGTGGCTAAGTACACAACAGACCCTGAGGCAACTCTAAACCGACCTATGCAACTGCCAATGGAAGTGCAGTCTGATAAGAACATAAGACCACTGCTGTAAAAATAACGTCTCCCCTTTAAAACGCATTTCTATTATTTCAGCTGAAGAGGTGGCAGAAAGGTGATACAAGCGAATGGAGCACATGGCATACCACCAACCCCACATAATATGCTCTTTTGAACTAAATAGCCAGTATTCCTTAAATAAAGATAGTGTCCGGAGATAATCGTTACCTACTTACAACTCTGATTAACAAATAACCCATCATTTTCGAGTGATTATGTGCTTCTAAAAAGAGAGTGTATTGTTAATTTGTTTCTTTTTAAAATTGTGTTGGGTAATATATTAAATTGTGTGTGTCCTGTACTCTTCTTCTTAGCATATGCCTCAGGTGGCACATGACCAGGATTCATCAATGAATTTGGTCTGCTGATGGGATCATTATCTTCTCCAGCCCAGGTACTGATGGGGAGTGAGACATAAATGCTGATCCATGGCCCCCCTGTCCTGTGACTAAAGGTGATAGAATGTCTTTTGGAAAATAATTTCTACCCAAAGCTGATCATTTTGGAGAACTGAAAATTATTTGCCATATGCAGGTATAGTAAGTAACATCCTCTCACTTTCAGCAAAGAGGAAAACTATAAATACATATATAGCAGATAGATGCATATATATTTCTATCTTCTATATATATATCTTTATATAATGAAAACTGGGAATGGCTCATGCTGAGGAAATTGACTGTCCTAGAAGGTACAGTGAGGTAGAAATCATCTAATGAGAAACTACAAAAGAAGCTTGTTACAAAGATTAAACTTATTGCTGAACCAGGCAATGGCAAAATGTTTAAAGATCTAGCTACAGCTGACATAGAGTCTCCTTTCCTATTGCTGTATTTGGATGTTCAAGAAGCATTTAACATCATTGATCATAATGTTATTTCAACCTGATTTCAGTTTCTGGTGGGAGTGACAGTCAGGATGGCTTGAGGATGGTGTGCTTCCTATTTCTCTTAGCTAACCATATGAGCATTAGGGTGGGGGGAGCAATGGACAGATAAAAATTCAGCTGCAATCTGTTTAATTTATATTCATGTTTAGAGATCTTTGCATCTGTTATACCAAGCTGCTAACAAGGAGTCTAGTTTTGTACTAGCTTTTGGTTCCATTTAAAAGACAATTATATGTAGATTCATTTAGTTCTTCCATATTAAGTAGCAGGATAAGCTAATGCTAGACCAAGGGGGGGTAAAAGGAATGTGATAGCAGATATGCTATTGGTTGCTGTATTCTCACTCAGAGTTTAGGGTTGACCTGAAGCACTCTTTGTTCTTCCTGGGAGACTGTGTAGAGGCAACATGTGTTACGGCTGCCTGCAGGGCTGCGATGACTGTGAGTTGTGACTGCTTTGTGCCGCTCTTATGTCCAAGTTATATTTCGGTAACAAAAACAAGCTGGACTGCAATGGCTTGTATTGGGAGTTAGATTTTTTTTGATGGAGAAGAAGAAATATGGAGTCAGTATTGTTGCATCAATTGGAGCAGAGTGGGCCTAATCTTATTAACCAAGTAACGACTGAATGAAAGTTAACACAATATCCCAGTAACTTATAACAATGAATGGTAATAGAAAAACATGGAAAAAAGGCTGAACTTGTATAAGCAGGAAAAGACTAATGTGATCCAGGTACTGTGCTGAGATCATGAGTTGTAGACAAGAGGATTTTGAAAGCAGAAAATAATGAGAAAATTGGTATGTTGGAAATTTGGCCTTAACTGGAGATGGCCTATTCTGCTCATCACCAGTTATGGTGCTTAAAAAAACAACAACCTCCTGGTAGATTTCCTTGGGAAAAGCTGAAACGCTTCTGTTTCATTCAAAAATCGTTGCCCTTCATCTCTGAAACTTAAGAAATCTCAGAGATGTCTAGGCCTTCACACATGGTGAAAACAGCAGGCCACTATTGCTGGGGTAGTGAGGATCCCAGACTGATGTATTTGAGGTGCTTCCCTTGTCTTCATCTTTATTTTATGTCTGTTTCCATCCCCCACTATTTTCCTCCCATCCTATCTCTTCCTCTCTTGGCTTCTGACATGACTCTGAAATCAGGTGCATCACACGTCACCAGCATAAGACAGCTCATCCAGCCTTTCACTGGCCAGCCTGAAAAGGACCTGTATAAGAGAGTGACCTGCCACACCCATCCAGCTGGTGTCCTAGGCCAAAGAAGCAAGGCAGAACCCAGAGATGCATCTGTTTTGCCAAGTAGTCTGCCCTGAGCTTTTGTCCATAACTGACCAGCATTGACCCCTGTGGATGTAAACAGAAAGCTGCTTTCCCCCCATCCTTCACTTTCCTGCTCTCTCTAGATTCCTTACTGTGTCTCTTTTTCAAAGGCAAGAATAACTCTAAAACCAAGCAGCTACCATTAAAATTGTCAGTTTAAAACAAGGTACTCTAATATCCACTCTCTTACAGAATTTTAGAATGTTTAAATATTTGTTTGTTTAAATAACCATTCAGTTTTAATTTAAAAATGCTTCCTCAGGTCAGCTCTGTGTAGCTCAAAAGCTTGTCTCTCTTTGGTCCAGAAGTTGGTCCAAAAATATATATTACCTCACCCACCATGTCTCTCTAATACCCTGGGACTAACATGGTTACAACAACACAGCTTAAAGTAATATGAAACAGTAACTGATATTTATATTCAGTAGAGATAAGGGAAGAGATGTTCCAGTTTGCTTCTGCTGGGGGGGACAGGGACATTGTAAGGAGATACACTCCTGTATGTGCTCTGTACAGTGACTGCAAGAAATATGGAAATATCACAAAGAAAGGTCCCAGTGAAGAATATGCAACAGAGCAGAGTCTCAGACACATAGGTCTGTGCACACCCATAGTGGAGATGAAGAGGATATAGCTGGCAGTACCCTTTATAAAATAGACTCTGGGAGGAGATAATTACACTGAAAGCTAACAGTCAGCTCCTAGAGAAAGATGTAATAGCTAATGAAGATATGTATCCATTGTTAGTGAGCAGGTATATAAAGAAACATGGCAAAGTGTATAGCCTCAATCCATCAGGACAGTACAGCAGACAGTATCGATGGAACCTTAAATGTATAACTACAGCCAGTTTGATGAGGAAAGATTAATTAAAGCAACTGAACAGACAAGAATTGAATACTACCCAAACTTCCACCTTACAAGTGAGGTTCTGGGAGGAAATAGTGATGCTGCAAAGAGACACACTGAAAACTGTGGTAGATTGCCAGGCATCCCGGGTTTTGCCAGTGCAGCTCCTTATTCACTAGTGGCTCCATTGTAGCTGTGCCATAAGTCCTGAGTAAGGGACAGTGCATAGTTGTCAGGAGACGAGCATCAGTTTGTGACTAGAGATTCGCAGCTTGATAACTGATTCCCCACTTGTCCCAGAGGGGAAGTAATCTATACCAGCCCTATATCGGATGTACATTACTTCCTTCTCCATGTCTGCTCCTGTTCATCCCCATTCTATCCATCTGCACAGGACTGGGTAACATCGGCTTCAGGGAGGCTGCCATACACCCCAGTCAGTGATACAGATAACCAATGCAGGGGAGTAAAGGGGCATTTGCCTGCCCGGACATGTAGCAAGAGTCACAAACTGCCCTAAAATTAAAGTCTGATGGTTGCAGGAAAGGGGGATATTCAGCCCAGTATTTGCCCTCAGTGGAATTCCCCAAATCCACAGGAGGTGGAAAGTTGGTCAGTATTCTCAGTACCTATCATCAGGAACTATGAACTCATAGTTGATAAAGCAATACTGTTAGACTTGAATTTGTTCAAAAGACAGAGGATCTCTATCTGGTGGAATAACATTCACAAAGCTGAACATGCATTCCAGCAGCTAGTCCTGGAGAAAACTCCAGTCAGTAGGTTACTCTAATAGACTGGTATTAAAAGTCTTTTCAGATCCTCCCATCTTTCAGCATATTGTGCTTTAAATGCAATAAGAGTATTTTCCAGGCAACAGAAATGGTCTTTTTAGACAACTGCATTAATGTCTATGGCTTGCATCCATTTCTAGAAAACATTACAGCTATTAACAATGAAGTTCTAGCTGTCAGGATCTTCATGGAATGAAATTATTTGTAGGCAGTATGCTAGTTTGCTTAATAAACTTCAACCTAAAACGTCTAAAGTGTTTGTCCCCAATCACCCTAGCTTTTCCTTTTGTAGGAAAAATAAGCAGGAACTAGAGCTTTGTTCGGGGGGGGGGGGGGGGGGGGGGGGGGGGGAAATGTGACAACACTGTTTAAAAGCTGTTAAACTCATTCCAATTGCTAGTGCATTTTAATGCCAGGATGGTTCCTGTCCTGTTCTGTGACACTTCACCCTATGGGGTTGGTGCAGTACTGTCACATTGTACTGTGATGAGAGTTGGATAAATAATTGGTTTTGTGTCTCCAACACCATCTCCAGCAGAGAGGGTATACTCTCAAATTGCTAAAGGAAGTCGGATGGTGTTGATTGGAGGGAAAACATTTCACCAGTATTTCTTTAACTGCTACTGTACTGTTTATACAGGCCATAAACTATTCCTGAGTTTTTATTTAATGGAAGCAAAAAGATACCTCCTGTGGCCTCTGCCAGAACATACCACTGGGAACACACAAAAAAACCTATGTAAAAAGATTATTAAGATTGCAAAGTTAAGCACTTAAAAGTTAGGAAATGTCAGAATTAAGGTTATGCGTGGAAAAATAGTATGTGATCATGTCATTAATGACTGTATCATAATGCATACCCAGAAGGGGGCCGAATTAAAGTTGCACAGGAACTCTAATTCTGGAATTACCCAATTTGGAGTTCTTGACTTTGCAACTTTAATAATGTTCTTTTAACATTGCTTTTGGGGTATAATTTCCAAGATTTAAAAAAAAAAGCATATCAAAAGAACAGAAATTCTATCATGTGGCATGATATGTACACCCCATGGTTCATCAGCAGGGTTGGAAGCTTAAAATCCACCGCATGGACCTCTGCCACTTGAGGCAATGGTAGCAGTAGAAAGTTATCATCCTGTATGTAGATAAGCACTAGAGGGTACAAGACACATACTTTGCCAGTGGGTTTCACAGATATTTTCTGACAGCAGAGGAATGGCCAGACTCAGCAATCTAGTAACACAGATTTTGTTGCCCATTTCCCCCAAGCTTGAACTTTTCTGCCCCATTCTGTCCAACCTGTCCCAATATCATTTTCCTCAGGTAGTCAGTCCCACTCTGCACACCTCAGGCTTCTCGTTCAAGTCCCATTCTCCATGCCTATCCAGTCCTACTCTTCCCTGTCCAAGTCCCAATATCCCCCAAACTCCTAATTTCTTTCCCTCCAGCCAGTCTCACTCTCTACCTGTCCCCCCTCCACCTCCATGTCCAGCCTCAGTGTTGCCTCCCCCAGCCAACTGGTCTCCAGTTTCCCATTTCCCTCACAGGCTCCCAGTCCCAGTCTCCCCCCATGGCTCCCAACCCCAGACTCCTAGCCCAATCAGTCCCAGCTTCTCCTTCCCACAGCTCACAGTTCCAGTCTCCATGCCAAACCAGTCCCAGTCTCCCTCTCTAACTCCAAGTCACAATTTCTCCCCTTTCACAAGACCCCTTGTCTATCCCCACATCCAGCTTTCATTCTCCTCAACATTCCAGTCAGAAGTCTTCATCTTCCACTCTGCCTGGATGCCTGTGCAGTGGGTAGGGGGGATGATTGGGAGTACAGGAGAGAGAGGCTCCCAGCTCTCAGTTCCAGACCCATCCTTGCATAGAGCAGCTGGGATCAGCCATTACAGGGAAAGTCCACCTTCAGCCCTGGGCTGGTATATGCTCAATTGCTCTCTGAGCATGGAGCATGCACAGTCTGGTCAGCACTAGGAGCTATGAGAGGTTAAAGCAGGGATCGGCAACCTTTGGCACGCGGCTTGTCAGGGAAATCCGCTGGCGGGTCGGGACAGTTTGTTTACCTGCAGTGTCTGTAGGTTCGGCCGATCGCAGCTCCCACTGGCCACGGTTTGCCGTTTCAGGCCAATGGGGGCTGCGGGAAGCTGCGGCCAGCACATCCCTCGGCCCGCACCGCTTCCCACATTCCCCATTGGCCTGGAACGGCAAACCGCAGCCAGTGGGAGCTGCGATCGGCTGAACCTGCAGACGCTGCAGATAAACACTCTCCCGGCCCGCCAGTGGATTTCGCTGATGGGCCGCATGCCAAAGGTTGCCGATCCCTGGGTTAAAGTATGCTCAGTGAGGAATGAATCTTTGGAGACTTTAGATGTTAAGATCTAGCAAGTCTCTACTGACCATGTGTGAACTATGATTTTTCAAAGGCTTATGACTGGCCATATTTGGGAAGATTTTCACAAGGGCAGCAAAAAGGATCATAAAGGCCACGCCCCTGCCAAATTTCAAGTACCTGCTCCAAAGTATGGGGGCACTAAAAAACTTCAAAGGAAAGGTATTAAGAATGTTTTTAACAGGAGATAATAATGTAGCCTCATTCACAGAAATGGCTTGACCATTTTGGCTGACATTTTCCAGAAACAATCATCCTGAGGATAGAGATTTCAGCCCAAATGTTTGAAGTTTGGAGAGTTATAAACAGCTGAAAACAGGGACTTTTAATGGGAAATGTCTGGCGACATTAATAATAGTCAGTGCTACCAGCCTTGCCTATAATAACTTTACCTTTACTTAGAGTCCAGGGAATACACCTGTTAATGCTGATATACTGGAATTGGTTACCCATTACCATTTGACCATAACACTATCCCCAGAGGATACAGTCTTTCTGAGGGGAGGGCTCTGAGTTACTACGGAGAATTCTTTCCCAAAAGTCTGGCTGGTGAGTCTTGCCCACATGCTCAGGGTCTAACTGATCACCATATTTTGGTCAGGTCATTTGGATCATATTTTCCCCAGATCAGATTGGTAGAGACCGTGGGGGGATTTCACCTTCCTCTGCAGCATGGGGCATGGGTCACTTGCAGGTTTAAACTAGTGTAAATGGTGGATTCTGTGTTAACTTGAAGTCTTTAAATCATTATTTGAGGACTTCGGTAACTCAGCCAGAGGTTAGAGGTCTATTACAGGAGGGGGTGGGTGAGGTTCTGTGGCCTGCAATGGGCAGGAGGTCAGACTAGATGATCATGGTGGTCCCTTCTCACCTTACAGGCCCAAAGAATGCAGCTTTAAAATGAGAATGGATCCTTGCAAATCCTGGGCTGTCTTAGATGCCTCAGTTCATTCTGAAGAAGATACTGAACAATACTAATTCTATACCTCTTGCAAACTTGACACTATCAAATTAGGCCTGAATAAAGACTGCGAGTGGCTGGGTCACTACAAAAAGTAATTTTCCCTCTGTTGGTACTCACAACTTTTTGTCAACTATTGGCAATGGGCCACATCCACCCTGACTGAATTTGCCTCGTTAGCACTGAGCCCCCACTTGGTAAGGCAACTCCCATCTTTTCATGTGCTATATATGTATTACCTGTCTACTGTATTTTTCACTCCATGCATCTGATGAAGCGGGTTATACCCCACAAAAGTTTATGCCCAAAAAATGTGTTAGTCTCTAAGGTGCCACAAGGACTCCTCGTTGTTTTTGCTGATACAGACTAACACAGCTACCCCTCTGAAACCTGTCACTAGACAAAGGTAGTAGAGATTATTGTTTCCCTGGGAGCAAGGAGTACACAGAAAGTCATGCACACAGCAAGAAGTAAAGTCTTCATCTTGACCATAATTAGGGCCTGAACCTAGGCACTTATGTCCTAATGGGATGAGTATAGTAGAAGTGTCTATTAATGAATAAATCCTGAATGGAGTTCAGTATCTCAGAAGACAAGTCCCTTAATATGCTGTTTACCTCTTTTTACTCTGTGTGTTGTATTCATGTATAGCTAGATGATGGGTGCACCCTCCATTTGAGAGAGGCTCAGGAAGTGACTCTGTGATGTAAGGTGTGTGTGTGTGTGTGTGTGTCTGTGTTCTGAGTTGTGCATCTGAGAGCAGAGGATGTATTGGAAAAGCCTTATTATTATAAAATCTATTTAGTTTACCCTATCTTGTGTGGACCTCCATTCCAGTGATCAGTCTAAACCAGTGGTGGGCAACCTGTGGCCTGTGAGCTGCACATGGCCCGTCAGGGTAATCTGCTGGCGGGCTGCCAGACAGTTTGTTTACATTTGCACAGCCACCCACAGTTCCCAGTGGCCACCGTTTGCTGTTCCAATGGGAGCTGCGGGAAGCGGCAGCTAGCATGTCCCTTTGGCCCGTGCCAGGAATGGTGAACCGCGGCCACTGGGAACTGCGGGTGGCTGTGCAAATGTAAACAAACTGTCTGGCGGCCAGCCAGCATATTTCCCTGATGGGCTGCGTGCGGCCCACAGGCTGCAGGTTGCCCACCACTGGTCTAAACAAAGACGATACACTATGGCAGGGATCGGCAACCTTTGGCACAAGACTTGCCAGGGTAAGCACCCTGGTGGGCCAGGCCGGTTTGTTTACCTGCCGTGTCCGCAGGTTCGGCCGATCGCGGCTCCCACCGGCCAAGTATGCAAGAGGTATAGAATTAGTATTGTTCAGTATCTTCTTCAGAATGAACTGAGGCATATAAGACAGCCCAGGATTTGCAAGGATCCATTCTCATTTTAAAGCTGCATTCTCTGGGCTTGCCTGTAACTGATCCATCATAGACTTATAGATTCATAGATTTTAAGGCGAGAAGGGCCCACCATGATCATCTAGTCCAGGAATCGGCAACCTCTGGCACGCGGCTCGCCAGGGCAAGCACCCTGGCAGGCTGGGTCAGTTTGTCTACCTGCCGCGTCCGCAGGTTCGGCCGATCACGGCTCCCACTGGCCGCGGTTCGCTGCTCCAGGCCAATGGGGGCGGTGGGAAGCTGCAGCCAGCACATCCCTCGGCCCGCGCCGCTTCCTGCAGCCCCCATTGGCCTGGGACAGCGAACCGCAGCCAGTGGGAGCTGTGACAGTGAGTAGGGGACAGTACATATCTGCACTGCCCCAGGAGCAGATTGAGAACAAATTGCAATTCACAATACCTCCTCTTTTCCCCTTTGGTCTGGGGAGGGAGTAAATACCTCACCCAATTCTGTGGAGCCATTTAATCCTCCTGTTTGTCTAACCAGCTCAGGTGGAGTTCCTCCCATTTTCTTACCCTTTCTGCTCCCTCCCTGTTCTCTTCCCCATGGCCACAGTCAAAATCTAAACAGGGGGGCAAGGGAGGGCCTTATTTAGCAATGGCTGGGAAAATCTCACCCCTAGTATTCACATCCTTCAAATATTGTCAGTGCTGTACCTGAAAAGCAGAAATGCTGAAAAAATCCCGTAGCTGGTTGAAAAAAGAAAAGCGTTACATTTAGATGGAAATGTTCTAACCTGCTTTAGTGCTAGTGTAGAGTAAATTGGTTATAGCTTGCAATGTGATTGTCAAAAAGCCAATATGCTTTTGGGCTACATTATATGGGTGCATCTTGTCACGGAGGAAAGAAGTGACAGTCCCTGACTTTGTGGCACTGGGGATGCTGCTTCTAGAAAATGGAGGTAGCCAGAACTGAATGTAATATTCTAGCAGGCCTTTGTACTCCAATTTAGTCTATGGGGAAAATGGAGCCTGAGTTTCACTGGCCTGGTGCAGATACGTTTTAGCTTTATAGCTATGATGCTATGGAAGCCTGGAGAGGCTACATAGATAAAACTGTGTAAGTCTGACATTTGCTGAACATAGCCCTTAATGATCACACTAGATCTCTCTGAAGTCATTTGTGATCTGAAAGCTTTAAAAAAAAAATCTCAGGGGAGAAAGCAAAAAGCTATAATGAAGATAAGAGGCAGACAAGGTGCCCAACAATTCACATTCTACATTTTTGCAAGGAAAGATGTCTGTGATCCCAAAGAATTGTTTCTTATGTCCGTATATCTGAATAATTTTACAGACAAAATAACAGAGCCAGGTTTGCCAATTTAAACTCCATCTCACATTCCATTATGTCTCAATACATAGACAAACACTAAGATGAAGGGCACTTACCTTGTGAATTCTATTTTATGAATACCTTGCACCAAGGCTGCAGCTGCCTCTTTACTTTGGAAAGAGCAGAAAGACAAAGAGGTAGAGAAAGAAAGGAGAAATTAGGAGCATGGCTTGAGCCCCCCAAAGAACCAAATGGATATTTTTAAAAGCACTTCCGAGACACAGAATAAAGGCCAGAGAAAAAGAGGCTTCAATAACAAAGTAACACTCTTGTAGCTAGTGTTAGTTATTTCCTTGGGTGTTCAATGAAGAGGGAGAGAATGGATATTTACATTACCACAATGCTTTTCAGTGTTGCAATCAGGACAAAGTAAAAATAAGAAAGTAGCAGGGCTTCATTAAATTAATCACTGTGTTTATTTACCCAATAAATATAGTCTCAATTTCTGTTGGCAAATTGTTCATGAGAGGTCCTGATTTCTGCAGATGCATTCGTTATTCGTAAATAGAG
Source organism: Platysternon megacephalum (assembly GCA_003942145.1). Lineage (NCBI taxonomy): Eukaryota > Metazoa > Chordata > Testudines > Platysternidae > Platysternon > Platysternon megacephalum. The sequence goes on along the minus strand of QXTE01000176.1, from coordinate 1,716,293 downwards.
AGTAAGTCCTCAAACGGTATTTTTTATTATTTTATTTCTCTCTCCTCTGTTTATGTATCTGTTATTACTTCACACGCTGTGCCTTTCTGGAATGCTGTGCTGAAACAAAGGGGCACACTTTGTGATTTTTCCTCCTCAAAGACGTATTTTGTTTGGTCTGTCTGAGAGCAGCTAGAGTGACACTTACATTTCAGCACAGAGCAACAATAAAACTATTCTATTGTTAGGTGTTCTGTTGTTCAAGGAGGGGTACAATGGTTTATTGTATTTGAGACTAGAGATGGATTGCTCTAGAGAAAGGCCTTTCTGGTTTTGAGATCAAAATAAAAGTAGAGCAAAAAAGGTGCTTATGTGAGCCATGGCTTACTAATGGTACACAAGTGTCATGTTCCAATGGTGTCAAATGAAGTATGTTTCAGAAAGATTTTGATATTATTATGGTAGATAATTCCAAGGGCCAGATGTCCCCATCTTGGGAGTGGGGGAGAGAGAGGAATTTCCCCCAGAACATTGTTTTAGAATGGCAGTTTGCCTCCATGTAGAATGTAGGGAGAGTTCATCCCCTAGAATCCACAGATCCCCCATAATGCATACATATCTCTTGAACCCTCGTGCTCTCATTTCTGGGTTCCCTACACTATCACCTCTTTTTGAATAATACTCCCTTGCTTGCTGATGCTGCCCCCCCCCCCCCACGAACCTCTCTAAAAGGGGGAGAGATGTTTCTACCACCTGAAGAGAGGCTGCAGAAACAGTTGATGAAGACTTTAGGCTGCATTAACTTTTCTTTGGACTCACTGGGATGAAACAACCTCTCCGCACCTATGGTCTGTCCCTTCTCTGCCCTCTCCCCTCATGTAAATCCTTGGACATGTGGAGAGGCCCTCATGGATCCAGAAAGAGGGGGCAATGGGGCTGCTGAGGTGGCTGACCTTTTCCGATACATTTGGGAATGGGGAGATCTACACATGGAAGAGGGCCCTCTATACAGTCTGAAAGAGATCGGAGTAACCAGATATAACTACCTTCTTCCTCTATACCCCATTGCTTCTTTCTCTATTGTTGTTTAAATGGGGAAGTTGTGATATTAGTGGTTTCACCAACACCCACAGAACATGTCCACTGCCTTTAATACAACCACTGAACATCTGTATCTATCTAAGTGCTTGTCTACTCAAAGCAGCAATGTGTGCTACATGGATGTGATTTCTAAAGTGTACTAACATGTTGTGCATTAATTAGTCCATAAAGACCCTGCTGGTGTGCATTAAAAGTTCCCTAATATGCGCTATGGTCATACAGTTTGAAACAAATGTAGTTTGCATTACCCCACCATGTGGACACGCTGTAAAGGTTTCTCATGGTGCCCATCACCATAGGATCTAAGCATTGCACTGGCAAATCAGAGCTGCATAGCGAGAAGATCCTAGTCTTTCCTCGGCCCTTTCATAGAGAGAGAGAGAGAGAGAGAGAGAGAGTGTGTGTGTGTAATGAAACATTAGGGGACAAATTCTGCCCTCCAATGAGCTTGTAGAGCTCCCATTGAAGTTAGCAGAGCCACAGGTGTGGATCAGAGAGCGAAAGTGATGAGAACAGATCTATATATAGCCTGCCTCAAATATAACTGCTGTCAGGTATTTAGAATGTCCTCTGTCCAATGTTTATTCAGAAAGTATTTTCAGTGCAGCTGGGAATATTACACTAACAAACAAGCAAGCTTGAGTAATGAGAATGTAACACAGCTGATATTCTTAAAGGTGAATATGAAAAATTGTATCCAAAGGATTCTACTGCTTTACAAATGCATATTGAGATTCCAGCACTGAAATATGATGAGTGACTAATGTCAGTTCAAGATGAAAGGCTACAAAGTTAAAAGGAATCCTCTGATCATGAATCCTCTCATAGTACCGTAGCACAACATAAAAGCCTTTTCATTCCTGACCAGAAGGGGACTGGCTAAAGGTCAGAAATAGATTAATATATTGACAAACTAGATGGAGATTTTAAAGCAAAGTCATAATTGTCTCTAATTCCCCCACATTAAGTTATGATTTTATTGTTGTTGTTTGATTAGAAGAAATGGCTGTACTGCAAATGGGAGGAAATAGAGGGTACCATAATTCATATAAAGGGTAAATATTTTTGCATTCCTGACACTGATATTGATCAGGAAGTGACTGACCTCAAGCAGAATGTAGGGCCAAATTCTGGGTCCAATTACACTGATGTAAATCTGGACTAAATCCATTGACTTCAGTAATTTGAGAACCTGAGAGCAGAATTTGGCACTTGGTTGATGATATTTTGGGTCCAATTCTGATACCAGCGACATTGGTGCAAATCTGGAATAACACCAGTTAAGTTAGAAAGAGACAATACTTCTGTACATCAGTGAAACAGAGACAGAATCTGATCCTCTATAAAGTAGCTTGTGACATGGATTACACACATGCACAGGGAGTAAGAGGATGTAATAACGCCTTAACACCTATTCAGACTACCAAGAGCTTGGCTCTGGGATCACAGAATTAAGCAGGTTCTTTGCAATTTGTTAGTCTAGACCAGGTGGGCGGGTAGTGGATGGGGAGTGTGACAGGTCAGACCCCCTCCCTCCTGTCCAGGATGCCACTCGATGTGTTGGAGTCCCACTCAGCCCTCCAGCCCTGCCAGCCTGGGTTTCCCTTGCACTGGTTTGCTTGCCAGGCTCTCAAGCCCCTTTTCCAGCACACGCCCAGGCAAGACCACACCCAGCTGCAGACACAGACTGTGAGAGGATTCAGCCAGCCCTCATGTGCACACCCATTGTGGACAGGTAAACCCCAGATAATATTGTCTTGCACTGTGTAGAAAGATCTTCACAGTGCAAGCTCATAATAATTCACCCGCTCCCTCAATGTGAAGAGATATGCACAGCTTCCTCCCTCCCGCCCCCCCCCCCAGATATGAATTGCACAAACTGGGTTATTTTATCAACAAGAAATAAGTTTATTAACTACAAAAGACAGATTTTAAGTGATTATAAGGGATAGCAAACAGAACAAAGCAGATTACTAAGCAAATAAAACAAAACACGCATACTAAAGAGACTGGTTTCAAGAAATAATTTCTCACCCTAAATGTTATTTTAGGCAAGTTTCAGAGTTTCTGTAGCTTAGAGTTCCAATTATCTCTTCTTACAGTCTAGGCCCCTGTCTCAGTGTGCACTCACCTCTACCTTTCCCCTCAGGCTAGTTACTTTGTCTCTTCAGGTATTTTCAGCAGTCTTTCTTCTTGGGTAGGCAATGGAGGAGAATCCTGTTTGCCTTACTCCCCAGCCTAAAATAAGATTTACATAAGGCAGGAAGCCTTTGTTTCCAGTGGAAAAGTACCAGCAGTGTCCAAGGTGATATTTTGCACCAGGTGACATTATCACCTGATCTTGTAGTGTCAATGCAGCATCTCAGGAAACTCTTCAGGAAGGTGGGAGATTAGTGTCTTCAGAATTCTATTGTCCTTCTTAAATGGCTCATTCAGGATGATTGCTTACTATCTGGTGGCCATTTCCCCAAGTACACACACAGTTGTAATTGTTACATAGTCAATATTCCTAACTTCAGATACAGAAATGATACATGCATACAAATTGGATAATCACATTCAGTAAATCATAACATTTCCAATGATATCTTACATGAGCCATCTTGCATAAAGTATATCTTAGTTATGCCATATTCAAATCTTAAGCGTATTTCTATCAGGAATATGGAGCGTAACATCACAGGGAGAAGTGGGGGAATGGGAGGAGCCTTGGCTCAACACCTGCACTTCACACCAGCCACTATGGCTGGAATAGGTCAGCAACCAATTACTATCCCCCTGGAGCAAGAGAGAAGCATATAGGTAGAACAGATTATAAGAGTATTATTATGAGATGGTTTCTAGGGAGACATTCTAACTCTATATTAAGAAAATGAGTGAGCAGGCCCTCATTTCTTCCTCTGCTGAACTCCTCCCTTATACCCCATGCTGCTTTCTTATGGCTCCTATATATTGCTTTTTACTGGCATCTTTCAGTTAGGATCAGTAGTAGCCTTAACACCTTTTGATTTCTCCTTAACCACTGACCAATCCTGCTACCATTGAAATCAGCAGCAAAAATTCCATTGAATTTAATGGTACAGGAACAGGCTTTTATTTCCTCAAATGTATCTGTTGAGGTGCTCTTTTTCTTCTCTTCGTACAGTGAAAATCATAGTGACTCCTATAAGGTTGGTTTTTTTTTCCAATCAGGCAGATTTGCAGAAATCCACACAACTTTGGAATATGCCCAAATACCCAAATCCATCTCATGGCACTGACAATATAGTTACTTTTCCATAACCCTATGACTAAAACTGAATTGGTTAATGACATATAATAAATTAATGAACAACTACTTTTATGATACTGGGACCATGATATGTTGCTCAATTTATCATTTATTATGCCATGCAACCGAAGTTTTATGAGGTCATTAAAATGCATATACTGCAATAAGAAATCACCATTTATCAAAAAAATAATTATAGGAAAACAGCCTTGTAATAAGCCAAATAAATAAATAAATTAAGTAAATGATAATGTTTAATGCCTAGCATGATAACAATAAAAGCAATATCTGAGATAACTGTAACAAAACAATGGGAAGAAAGAGACCATCTTATCAACATGTCCTTAGTTACAGAAGTGTAAAATTTTAATCTCTCTCTCTTTTTGTTGTTAGGTATTTTTTTGTTTTTGTTCCTCATTTTCAGTACCTACTTGGAGCCTCTATTGGATATAGAGTCATTGTGCACTCGAAGTGTATATAATATTTCATATTTGGTTGTCATTCATTTCTTTTAAGTACCACCTATTTATAAAAGAATAGAGTATATATTCAAACTGTTATTCTAGTTTGTGTGCATTTTTTAATAGTATCTATTTATGTATTTTGGATAAAGCATTTTAAATGCAGGGTGCAATCCTGCCACCCTCACTCACACTTGGGAAATACCTTGATATGGCAGTAGTTTCATTGAATCCATAGAGGCTACTCACAGAATAAATTGATACTTGATGTAAGTAAGGATGGCAGAACTACATCTGCAGGAGCTTGTGCTTGGAGAACACTTTTTGGAGAGATTTACAAAGCAAAGAGGGCAGATTGGTGTCCAAGTTCCACTGACAGTCAGTGGGAGTTGGACACCTAACCGCAATTTGTGCCTTTGAAAATGTCCCCCTTCCTATTCAAAGCACACTAACAGACAGCAACTAATGAATTCTCACAACAGTGCTGTAAATTAAGAAAGTGTGTGTTCTGCAACAAGGTTCTGAGGGACTATATCTCTGGAAAACAGGGCTTTAAATCTGCTTGGGTTGCCTCTCCCTATGTATAGGTGCTCAAGGGAAGATAATGAGCCAATGTCAGGGACCCAGACTGAAGCTTGAGAAATTCAGGTTGGAAATAAGGCACACATGTTTAACAATGAGGGTCATTAACCATTGAAAAAACTTGCCTAAGAATTTGGTTGATTCTCTATCACTTGAAGACTTTAAATTAAGATTTGATGTCTTTCTAAAGGATAAGCTATAGTTCATACAAAAGATTTGGGCTGATTCCAGAATCACTGGATGAAATCATTTGGCATGTGCTATACAGAAGGTCAGATTAGATTATCAGAATGGTCCCTTTTGGCTTTAAAATCAATTAATCTAGACTTTCCTTACTTATAAGTTTCATAAGGCATGTCTACGAGAACACATACTGAGCAGCAAACTGGGGTGTAAAGCTACAGTGCCATGCAGCGCCGTCCCTAGACCAAATGGTGCCCGGGCTCTGCATGAATGAATGAATTGGAGAACTTGGAGTGGAGAGTGGTTCCTACGTTGCAAAATGGAATGGGTGTTGTCCAGTTTGACATGGAGGTCTTTAGCATTGACGTCCGAACATTCCACATGTGTGAGCATCCGGTCAAGGCCCGTAATTTTACCCAGAAAGCACAAGCAACAATTTGGCATTCTTGTCAAATACTCTGCAACAAAAACAGAACACTTTGTCAGCTGATTTTGAGTAAACTAGCCAAGGCCAATTCAATTTCTCACCATTCTCAAGCACTCTTTCACAGTGTTATGCTGAGAAGTGTCGCTTCTGCTCATTTACTGGAAACGTCATATCCTCCATTTTGCCCGGCCCATTCAAAATTGTAAGATCAATATCGGCAGAGTTTAAGATCGCCGGCCATAAAGCAGGATCTGATATATTGATTTTTGGTGTGCAATTTTTCTCACTGCTGTTTCTGCCAGCATGCAAGGCTGATTCTTCTTTATCATTTCTCTCCTTTTCATGTAAACCAGATTTTTCTTTGTCATAAGTTTCCTTTACATGTGAGCCACATTCTTCTTTATCATCCCTCTCCTTTATGCCTCCAGGAAAACTGGATGATTCTCCATCACAATTGCATTCCTTATTTTCAGGTAAATCTGCTAATTCCTTAGTAAGAGGATGCCTATCATTTACACTTTGCTCCTCAATTTCTTCTGCACTGGGATGATCACTACTGCCTAAAGCCCAGTCTATGTTGTTCTGTTTCAGATATTTTCCCGTCAAATTTGCCCCTTGCTGTAAACTAGATTGCAGTTGAGCTTTCTGCTTCCTATACTGAGCTCCTGAAGGCTTAATCAGGGAGGAGGGATAGCTCAGTGGTTTGAGCATTGGCCTGCTAAACCTAGGGTTGTGAATTCAATCCCTGAGGGGGCCATTATAGGGATCTGGGGCAAAAATCTGTCTGGGGATTGGTCCTGCTTTGAGCAGTGGGTTGAACTAGATGACTTCCTGAGGTCCCTTCCAACCTTGATATTCTATGATCTTTTATTTTCTATGGGGGAAAACAGACAGTATTAGGGAGAGCAAAAAGTCTTCAAACACTATGTGTTAAGCATGCCAAAAGAAGTAACAGTATTTCTTTTATATTGTTGCATAGATAAGGGCTTAATAGATATATCTGACATCTTATAAAATATGTCCTTTATTAGTCACTACTTACACTCTTCAAGTCTTAAAACACGAGTACACTTTCACAATTACACAATAAAACAAGGTTCACAATATTGCAGCTGGGCTCTCACTTCACTTCACTTTGTTCTTATATCTCACTGACTGAACTGGCAACATCCTGCCCCCTGAGAGGCCATGGTTGACAACATTCTATGATGTTCAAGGAAAATGTATTTCTGGGACAGTCTGCAAGGTTCCACGAGATTCTACAACATTCTATGATGTTAGTGAAAAATGAATCCACATGCAGAATACCTGAAACATTTTACTTCAAACATTCTATTTTCCCTTTTGTCACTAACAACAAAAACAGCACCCTGAGCCTGGTGCCCCCCAAGCCTGGCACCCCAGGGCTGTCGCCTGGGTCACCTGCCCCTAAATCCAGCCCTAGTGTCATGCACTATCTGTCTGTGTGGACCCTGCAGCTGAGCATTAGAAGTCCCCTAGTGCACATTAACTTACCTTGGAGTACATCAGTATGCACAAGGAAACTTTTAATGCACAGCAGCAGAGTCCACTCAGACAGATAATTCTTGGCATGATGGAGCACTGTAGATTTACACAACACAAGTTGCCACACAGAATGTGTTCATGTAGATATGCCCTATGAAAGCTCTGCGGTCATGCATGTTCCACAAGAGGAAGCAAGGAAAGTCTTAGAGCAGTGCCTTGAACTAAAAAGAATAGCATACCCAGCCATTACAGGGTTGAAATGATAACTTTCCCCCCTCGGTTTTGATATTTGGGCACTTTTGCTGTTGTGCAACTAGTGCACTATGAACACTCTGAGAAGTAAAAGCCTCAAGGAGGATTATAGGTAGCCGGAAAAACTATAAACAAATTTGTTCGTTTTTCCTCTTAGACCTGCCATATTTATGGGGAAATTGAAGGCAGGTGGGGAAACTGTAGTAGAGAAGTTAAGTGACTCTGGGGTCAGTTCCTACACTTCCTCCCTGGCTCCTAGTGCTAAGGTCAAGTAAAAAGTCTGAAATTACTGAAAATTATTATGAGACATTAACCTGGAATCTTTGAAAGAAATCAGTCTTATGACCTGTATGGAAATGTCCAAACATTTTTGTTGAAATTCTTCAGAAGATATGCATTAAGTTCTAGGGCAGTTCAACAGTGTGTGTATAGAGAGCCACCAAAGACAGGATATTGTTTCCTACATTGTTTTGAGAAACCTGATAAAGTATGCCACCCTCTAGATACTATAATTAATGTTTTATTACATTGAAATAGGCATAAATAAATGATTAGCTTACTTAACAAACTGGGATGGCAGAAATGTGAAGCATTTGAGAAAAAAATATGAGGAATCCAAATAGGGGGCAGGGGGAAGGAAGTAAAATCGGTGTCTGAGGAGAGATATTAAAGCATGAAGGACAATAATATACTGCTGCATTTTCAACAATGGCACTATAATTGTGAAGTGCTTCAGTCCCAACAAAATGGCCCCATGCATTGGGCCAAGGATAATGCAAGAGTATCCATTATGGTCCAAGGGTCATGAAAATGGACAGACAAGGCTGCTAGTATGTTGCCTTCTCCTCCTCTCTCTCTCTCTCTCTCTCCCTCACTCTGAGGACTGTGGGAGTGTTTGGGAGCAAGCAAATAAGTGTGCTTTGCTGTTCTCTCTCTTTCTTTTCTTTTGGGGAATTTTGTATGTGTGTTTATTTAGTTTGGTGGTTCTTGTGGGCTTAATTTTAAGATTTCTTGTGAAATTTTAAGATTTCCCCTGTCCCAGGGGAACAGAGATCTCAGTTTGCTATGGTTTCTGAAGAGTTAACCTGTGACCATTGGTTGCAGATTTTGCCTCCAGAGCACCTCTGTGGTGTAGTGTGTTCTAGCTGTGGGGTTGGTGATTGGGTTTAAAAATGTGAGGTATGCCTTCCACACAAGCCAGGCTGTTGTGTTTGTTGCCATGCTTAGCTTTGTTGAGCATGTCATTGTGGAGGGGATTGTTGTTTGAGGGGGAGGGATAGCTCAGTGGTTTGAGCATTGGCCTGCTAAACCCAGGGTTATGAGTTCAATCCTTGAGGGGGCCACTTAGGGATCTGGGGCAAAATTGGTCCTGCTAGTAAAGGCAGGGGGCTGGACTCAATGACCCTTCAGGGTCCCTTCCAGCTCTATGAGATAGGTATATCTCCATATATTATATTCTATATTTTGTGTTGTTTTTGTCCCTGTTGTGCCCCTCTCGACATCTATTGTTATGACACTATCTCTAATGTCCCTCCTTTTTTAGGAAGTGAGCAGCTAGCTAGAGAGCTGGCACGTTATGGTAAAATCATTAGCACTATTAGGAGGATTCCTTTGTGCTGTAAAGCCCCACAGGTTAAGCACTTCTTGTCCTTTTATAGACAGGTTTATATAATATTAAACAATGCTTCCCAGGTTCTAAAAGCTTCCCTGATGTATAGACTGGAGTGTGACTACAATGTATTTGTGACTACTGAGGGCGTGGCCTCTTTTTGTTGTGTGAGTCTGACACATTTAGTCAATCAGTGCCCTAAGAAGAGGCAGACTGCCCCCGGTAATGGTGACCCTGTGCTTGGGAATGTGGGGGTTTCTGAGAGTAAAATACAGGGTGGGGGTGGCTGAGACGGGGTCCCAGCAGACTCCAGATGTCAGTTATGGGGGTTAATACCTCCTTTAGAATCTGGGGGAGATGATATTACTGGTTCTGTGGCTCCTGATTCAGTGGCCTCTTGGCCTGAGCCCGTATGTGATTTGGAATCTGAGCCTGTTGCTATGGATTCTGCATGCTTAGCTTTGGATTCTAACTTGACAGCAAAACCCCAGTTTAAAAAATGGCTATTGAAGGCAGAAGGAGCCCCAGTTTCTAAAGGTGCCAAGAAGTGGGCTACTTCGGTCAGTGCAGTTGGGAAGCATACTATTGAAGATGCTGCTGAGGGTGGTTCTTTGACTGGGGGCACAAGGAGTTCTCAGCTATTAGTTTTGTCCCCTCACTTCCAGCAGCTCTCTTCCTCAGGTTGCTCTGAGGTTCCCCTCCTCAAGGTTGGTCCTGACTCAGAATGTGAGAATGCGGGGTATGATGAACTCAGAGATTTTTTGGGTGCTTAACTCTCTGAGGGGGTGGGGGCGGTTACCCTGGATTCTATTGGTAGGTTTCTGAATGAGACTAAGGGGAAACATAGGGTAGAGGTGGCATATTAGTTTCCTGACCTTAATCTGTTTTTGTTGTCTGCTCAATATACTATGAGACATGTCTTTGTGTCCGAGTTTAACAAACACAAGCAGTATAGATTGAAAAATCCCGATGACCAAAGCATGTATCTCTTTGACGAATGGAAATGTTGGGGATTAATGGATATAGGCAAATTTGGTGGGTTGTTTTTTTTTTGAGGTTTTGGGGATTTTCTTTTCTATCTGTCTTCTTATTTTTCTGATGATAGATCATTTGGTATGTGGTTCTCTCAATGTAAATGGGTGAAGGGCATTACAAAACATATAACTCTTTTTGAGTGCCTGTCCCAGAAAAAGGTGGACATTTCATTTTTGCAAGAGATGCACACAGATGCAGGCAACCAAACCGGCTGGCTTGCAGGTTGGAGAAGGTAGTTTTTTTTCGGAGTCATGGTTCCACTGTGAGCTTAGGGGTTGCCATTTTCTTTTTTGACAGGGTGAAGCCTTATTCAGTGTTTGTACAGGAACTTGTTCCAGGCTAAGACAGGGTATATTTTTTCAGTGCTTGGGTGCTTTTTTGGCAATTATGGACAAGTTGGAAGTGAGGTTGCAGATATGGAAGTGGTGTTTGCCTCAATTCTCCTTCAGAGGGCAGATTTTAGTCATTAAACATTTTATCACCTCTATGTTGTGGCATAAGTGTGTTATTTTGGATACCCCTCCATTCCTTTTCGAAAGAATTCATATGTTTCTTTTAGGGTTTTTCAGGGATGGCTTCATTGGCTGGGGCAGAGTACTTTATATCTGCCTGTTGTGGAAGGAGATTAATGTTTCATTGAACTTTTGAGCAGAGTATCTACTCTTTGATTACAGGCTTTGAAGTGTTTATGGATAAGTCTGTTCCTTGGAGGCAATTGGTCTTTGCTTTTCTTTGCGGGGTAGTGGGCTTGGGTTTTCATTGTAAAAGTTTTTGCTGGATCCTGGTGCCTCAATTTTGAGGTATTACTTGGTTTTTGTCAAAGTCTTTTTAACACTTTCAGATTTTTTAAGCTGAGGCCTCAGGATAGGTAGCTAGATTTCCCAGTGCCTCCTGCTGAGTTCGTTATTTATAATGCGGTCACAAGGATTACTAGTCTTGTTTCTAGGAGCCTTGCCTCTTCCCTTATTGCAGCAGAAGTAGTAAAACTGGTTCATTTAATTGATTTTACTAATTTTACTTGGATCTCAGCGGGTATTTGCTGGGTTTCTCAGTTTTATCAGAGGTGAAATCAGCCCTCCCATTGCCAGTCTTGACAGTCGCCTCCTTGAGCAAGCCATGCCTGATAGAAACATTTGTATTATTTCTTTGGCTGGTACTCCTGCTGTAGATTGAGATGTTGACACGCCTGGCAGTTTGCTTGCCTTTAATGGGTTTTATGAATTAAATTTTAATAGTTTGGGCCATAAGTCATTGTATACTCTTCTAAAGATTTGTCATTTTAGAACACTTGTTTATTGTCCTGATTAAGTGTGGAAAACATGGATTCTGGTGACAGATTCCATCTATTCAGTCTGGCAAGCTGTATACAAGCCTCTGATCATGAAGAGGACAGTTCATCTCTAATGGACAATTTTTCTTGGGACTATTGCCACAAATATGGTTTGTGCATCATTTGACTCCAGAGGTGTCCATGTCATGTCTTTTTTGTGATGCAAAGAAGACTATTTTTCATATGTTTCTAATTTGTTGCAGGTTCACAACCAGATATGGGGCATGCCTTGCAAACTTTATTTTGGGACTAGCAAAGAGGGCTATTTTGAGAAAGCAAGCTATGTAAATTATTTGGTACTGGCCTTGCCAATGTTCTTTTTCTTTTTTTCTTGTTTTTAGTGATTTCACCTTTGTTTGGAGTTTAAATATTATACTCATACACCATTTGGATCAATTTATTCAGCAATGGGCTATTGGAAATGTGCTTTGTACTGTTAGGGATGGGAAATTGTTTTTTAATTTGCCATTTTTTTTCTTGTTTTTAATGTGTTTTATGTACTGATTTTATTAGAAGTGTTTTAAAAGTCAAAGTCCCTCTCTGTCTCTCGCACTGGCAGCCATGTGCAGGTTACTCTAATCACACAATCTCATTTTCCAACTCTGCTCTACAGATGGTAGGGCAGTGGATGGTATCAAAATAGATCATTTCATCATATAATGATACCCCAGTGATATGACAAGAAGTTATGCATTAATTACATTTCTGGCGGGATGGGTGATTTAACTGACTAAGAGCTGTGCACAATTTCAATACATATTTTATACTGCAAGGGGGGGGGAGAGGGGGGAAGGATCAAGAAAACAACAGTAGGCCTGTCAGATAAATAGAAAAGTGTTTATAGGCAGGTCAAATACAGTGTTCCCATACATCGAGACACAAAAAAAGACCCTCAGTATTAAGAACTATTCATTTCATTTTTATTTATAAAATATAATGTACAGCTAATAAATCATTTAGGAAAAATCATGCTATAAACAAAGTGAGAGTACATCTGTATCATCGGGGACATCTGCCATGGAAACAGATGTGCACCACTCACCCACACAAGCAACTTTGTTTTCTTTTCTGATTAAAGAATGAGCTGATTGAGTTTACAGGTTGACAACTGCTATCACGACAAGGTCATTAGTGTTGAGTGAAGAGTTTGAAGTATGTTCTTTCAGTTTTCCTCATATTTTTACATAAAGCAAAGGGAGTATGCAGTACACTGAGATTTTTAACCATTGTATTATAAACAATTTAAACCCTATCACACACTTTTAAGCCCACTGTAGTAATCAAGGTTTTTTTAAATTTAAAAACACATTGCTTTGTTTTCTTAGGTCTCTTGGGATTTTTTTTAAGCTCTTATGGTTGAGAAGTGCATTCATCTGATTATGCTAAAGCACTAAATACTAGCACACTTGTTTTATAACTCTTTTTCCACAACAGGTAGTTCCAAGGTTTCAATTAAAGCTGGTCTCAAAACTCGCTTGGTACCACAGGAAGACTTATGTTAGTACTTCAGATTTACCAGGACAACCAAAAAACTAAATCTGAGTGACAGCAGGAATGCATCACTCGTGTGGCTTGGTTAAAAAGAAGGAAGATGGGTAATAGTGTGAGGAAAATGATAGCCAATAATGAAACGCTGGATGAAATCTCAAGAGTCCTACAGGGCTAATATTTTTACATTTCTGATTTGGAAGAGGTTAGGTTTCATCTGGTTTATTGAAAAAGCTTTGTCAGGTGAAGGGAGAAGCTTCCTTTGGATGGCTAAGGAAGGCCACAAAAATAAAACCTCCAAATGAAGGTGATCATTAACTAAATGTATTTCATAATTTGTTAAAAGTGCCCCCTGGATGACAGACTATTTGAGTGAATTATTGCTTCTGGGGTAATCTCATAGATGTAATTAAAGACAAAATACAGCGCCAATATCAGATCACTGAAATATAATAACTACAATAAATCCCTCGAATAATCCCACCAGAGTTACAGTAGGGCTAAATGTGGACTTCAGGGTTTTTTTTAAAAATATATACAGAAGTAAAATATGTGTGAGATCTTTATGAATGATACTTCCTGAAAACACAAAGTGCCTTCTTCTATCTCACTTACACTTTTCACCTGTACATTGAGACTAACTCTACATTTAAATCTGTTGGCCAGATCCTGCTCCCTGGTTCCAGCCTCCATGCCACAAAGAGGACAGAGAGCTGCCCTAATAAGCTTAGGGGACATTCTGCTCCCTCCCTTCACAGGGGTATTCCTGGGAAGGCCAGAAGTGTGGGGACGAGTGTGGGCAGAGAACAGTGTGTTCTGGCAAATGCCAACTAGCAGAGTGACCCATAAGAGGCTGTTCTAGATAGCCTAATTTGAGTAAACCTTAGCTGAATTATCCTGAGAAGAATTGGTTCAACCCCAGGATCAGGGTCCAGCACACAGTGCAACCTGGCCAGTTCCAGGGATCTGGCTTAATGGATTTACCTTTTATAGTATCATGGCCAGATTGTCAAGAGTTCAGTTCCCATTTAGAGAACAGCAAGTGCTGCTAGATGCTGGGCACTTTGGAGGAACTGACACCAATTGGGAGTGCTAATCATTTTTGAAAATCTCTTCCATACATTCTCCAAACCTTGTCTCCTTGATGTCTGGCTCTTCACTTCCCCATATAGTATGCACCTTTAGGAGNACTTGTACATTGAGACTAACTCTACATTTAAATCTGTTGGCCAGATCCTGCTCCCTGGTTCCAGCCTCCATGCCACAAAGAGGACAGAGAGCTGCCCTAATAAGCTTAGGGGACATTCTGCTCCCTCCCTTCACAGGGGTATTCCTGGGAAGGCCAGAAGTGTGGGGACGAGTGTGGGCAGAGAACAGTGTGTTCTGGCAAATGCCAACTAGCAGAGTGACCCATAAGAGGCTGTTCTAGATAGCCTAATTTGAGTTAACCTTAGCTGAATTATCCTGAGAAGAATTGGTTCAACCCCAGGATCAGGGTCCAGCACACAGTGCAACCTGGCCAGTTCCAGGGATCTGGCTTAATGGATTTACCTTTTATAGTATCATGGCCAGATTGTCAAGAGTTCAGTTCCCATTTAGAGAACAGCAAGTGCTGCTAGATGCTGGGCACTTTGGAGGAACTGACACCAATTGGGAGTGCTAATCATTTTTGAAAATCTCTTCCATACATTCTCCAAACCTTGTCTCCTTGATGTCTGGCTCTTCACTTCCCCATATAGTATGCACCTTTAGGAGCAGTGAAGAACTATCAAAGATGTAGCCCTCGTGAATAGAAAATGTATTCTGTAAGCAACTGCTTGGCTTCATCAATTATTTAATTAAGAAAGTTTCTTTAAAATGTAAGAAACCCTAAGGGATAGTATGGCTGCTGGGCCAAATGGCCCTGAAGAGCACTTTTGTTTGTCTCTTTTTTTTCTTGCTTTCCTATTTCCCTGACATAACTTTTTATTCTCATGTTTACTTAGCTCTAAATTTGCCTCATAGCTTGTGTCCTTGTTAGTTATCTCTCTAATTAATTTATCCACAAATTGTTATGATCTCTTTGAGAAATAGATTCTTTTAATGTCATCTACCTTTTTCTTCTTAATTTCCTAGATTTGATTTTTTTTTTAAATTGCTCTTTCAATTTTTTATGCACATTTCACATTGTGAAAGAATGTTCATGGGTCGTTTTCAATGAGCCACTTAAAAGCTACCATGTTCTGGTAACACCTTTTGGAATGAGCCATGGAGCACTGATCTCTTTTCCACAACAGGCAGATACAAAGTACTCTGCCTCAGCCAATGAAGCCATCCCAGGGATCTGTGTGGATACCATGTTCCTTCCTCTGACAACCCTTCTCCCTGACAAAATGGTGCCAGAACCACACTGTCAGGAACTCTCCCTTGCCATGGCTGCCATGGGAAACTCCTCTTAAAGGGGTGATCGCCACCATGGAGGGGTCTTTGTGAGAAAGGTAATAGAATCCTAGCTAAACTCCATGGGGCCCAGGTGCAATCCCCTCTGCAGCCCCTCTGCCACACAAATCCTAATGTTGCAGAAAGCCCTCCACTGGGTTGCAGCACCATAAGATGGTGCCTTCTATGTGGGAGGGATGTTGCTTGTGAATTTTGGGGGCACAATCTGACCCTGAATGAAAACCTTGATGTTTGGATTCCCTGCAGCAGACCACTCTTCAGCTCCCCCATCTCAATTCTTTGTTGTTTATCATTATCCTTATTTATAGCTTCAGCCCAGGAGTCAGTGCTCAGTCCCAAAGCAATATGAATTAATTTTTAAAGGTGAGATTTGCAAAGACATTGTTTTAGTAAAGTCCAGATTAGCCACTTTCCCTTCATCTAGTAATTGTGTCAATTCCCTCTTACACATTTGAAGGCTGCTACATTTATGAAAAATGAAATGTTAATGGTTGACAGTGAAAGCAAGAAGTTGATCCACAGGGAGAGCATCTTTTGGCAGAAGTGTCTGCAAAAGTTAACTAAGGGAAATGGGGGAGGGAAACAATGAACAATGATTCAAGTTAACATTAGCCATCCTTCGGAACAGTCTGGGAGAAAGAAAGAATAAGTGTTTTAGGGAGAGGCCTGAAGACAAATTTAGCATTTTGGGTCAGGAGCCATCTTTTTGTTATGTGTTTATAGCACAGTGGGATGCTGACCTATGACTGCCTTGAGACCCCACTGCAATACTACTGCTACTAATAAATAATCTATAGCCTTCTACATAAACATTTTTATTTCAATTTCTGAAATTCAATTTGTTCAGTCCAGTCACAAATCCCTTATTTTATGATGCAATGCTGTCTCTCTAGAATTGGTAAAAGGCAGAGCGGTTACTCACTTATTATGGTATATTGAAAATTGTGAAATTTAGAAGCTATCATTTTAAATGTAAGGGGTTTCCTGGTCCTGCTTGCAGGCTTACTGTTTTGTAGGAAAGCATGCCAACTGGGTCTTTTTCTGTAGAGAACCAGCCTGGAGCAAGGTGGGCTGAGCTGTGCATCTCTGCCTTTGGGATCAGTTTGTTTTGTCTTTGTCTCTTGTGTGTTAGTGTTCTGGATTCTAAGAAATAAAGTAGTGTTATGTTGAAATCTTCCAGAAAGGTAAAAATGTAAAATATTCAAACTTGTCTGTGTGTATGACGTGAACATACCACTTATCAGAGTCCAGTATTTTAAATTAAATTGTGTCAGTTACACACACACAATTATTTCAGAGCCAGAATTTTGTTAAGCAAGTGGGGCAAAAAAAGTTCAATTACTTTTTTCTTTGATAAATGTCTGTTCTTTAGCCTTTTTACAAGCATTCCCTTTTAATGTATTTTGGAGGAGTATCCAGGTTATTTTTTCTGTGCATATTTGTACTGCATATCCAAGTCTAAGAAAAAGAAAAGGTTATTTGCTAAAAATGAACTTCTCAGAGATTGGTTTGCGTGTTCATTTCAGCTGGAATTCTTTGTCCAGAATTTACAGCAATTTGTGTCTCTAAATATAAACACATGCCTTTTTAAATGTTTGGCTGGGAGCAGACATTTCATCATTTGGGAGCATTGTGACATTATGCTGTGTGACACAATGTAATGACCTTATGGTTTGACATGATGAATTGCTCACTCCCTCTTGAAAATGTAAATAGATATGCCTTTAGTTTGTGCAGATTAGAAGCAAACTATTTGCTCCATAGAGCAGTATTATACTGTTTAGTACTAGGAAAATGTATTGTTTAAACAGTTCTATCCTTTTTTCCAGGACTTGTTTCTAAGCTTTCATACTGTACCTTTTGAGTTAAAACATTGCAAACGTGCACACAGCTCAAAGCAAGTTTACCCTCAGTCATAAGTCTATTGGATCTTTGCTTCCAGGCACTGTTTCTGGCAGTCAATTCCATTAAAGAGCATCATAAATAACAGAAGTATGTAAAGCACCTCACTTTAGCATACAAATTCCTTGAAACAGGCATTCACAAAGGTTTGTGTTTTTCTTAATGTATATTTGCTATAATTATTTTTATCAACCTTCTGGATTGGCAATACACTTTTAATGGAACCAAATTTGTTTTGAATGTGGACTGAGAACTCAACCTCAAACAGGAAGGAAATGCCTGATTCAAAGCCCTCAATGGCAATGGGAATCTTTTCATTTACTTCAGTTGCCTTTGGATAAGGCCTTGAGTTTTCTCATTGAAAGATATGCTGCCAATACGCTTATGATGCTGCCAGTGAAACAGCTTTTGCATAATATATAGGGATTGGGTAGTATCCCTTTAAATAGCTTGTGAACTGTCTAGTGTTTTGTATTGTAGAAACCAACCAGATCAGCAATGTATATATGTAACTAGGCCTTGTATGTTGAGTAAACATGGTTACTTGGACCTCACTGTGCCCCTGTGGTTCATTCGTAGAATTCTTGTTTTGCAAAGAGCAAAACACACAACACTTTGTGTGAGGAGTGGACTAACTTTGAGTCTTTCCTTTTCTTTCTTTTTTTTAACTCAAGAAAAGTGTGCACTGTCTTTTTGAATCCTTACTAACATCCATTAGCCACACCAGAGGTCATAATGCAGTCTCCCTGCTCTTCCATTTTGCTAGAGTATTGATCAGTATTGATTCCAAATGTGTGCTCTGGGAGAGAATTATCATAGTTATTACAATATGTAATTGTTCATGGCAAACTGCCACATGATAAAGAAAAGAAAATTAAGAGCTACAATTTATTTTTAATAATGTGGAGATGGAAAATTATGGAGAAACAATAGTCCCTCCATAATTAAGGTTGATACTTATTTTTCACTATAAACCCAATTTTGGCCCTTGTCAAAATCCTCAAGAAAAGGTCATTCCACTATAAATTTTGTATCAGTGCTCTTTGGCCAGAAGGGTTTATTTCCCTTCCTCCAATCTGAGATGATTCGGAACAGTTTTTGAAATATGACACTCTAGGGAATTAGCAGAATTACACCAGATTTGAGAATTCTTCTAACACTTTCTTGTCACAACGTATCTGAAAAAAATTGCTTGTGCTAGAAACCTCAAACATTTTCTATATATCTAATATATTCTCTTCAACCATCAATTTTACAGTTATAACAAAACTATTTGTTCTTAGTAAAAGATGCAATGTAGGGGTCTAAACATCGGACATGGAGCCGGGAAGTCCTGGGGTGAAATCCTGGGCATACTGGAATTTTGTCATTGACTTTAAGAAGCAAAGATCCGACTCCCCCAAATTTTAATCTGAGCTATGATACTGAGTCTATCTTTGGCCAAACACTTAGGGCTATATCCACAAACAGATTTAGACACCGAATTGCCACTTCGTGCACGTCAGGAAAGGCTTCACAGCTAAGAAGCAGAGGCCACAATTCTCTCCTCAGGGTTTTCTTAGGGAGCTCCCCACTCAGCTTGCTGGTGTTTGTGAATCCCATTCTTAGGCAACTAACTCTCCCCATGCATTGTATAGGGAGCCTTGGTGCCTATCTCAGAGTGAGGATTCCACTGGGCTGCTGGGCACATAACATTGACGATCTAGGCCCAGATTTATAAAGGTATTATGGAGTTGCTGCACTCAGTGTTGCAACACTTTATTTAGGAGCCTAAATTTCATGTTCCAAAGAGAGTTAGGTGCTTGGAGACAAAATTGCATTGACAGTTGATGGCATTTAGGCTACTAAGTGCCTAAATGCCTTTGGAAAATGGGATTTAGACACTAAAATCAGTTAGGTGTGGCAACGCTCAGTACAGGAATGCCTAAATACCTTAAACAATCTGGGTGCTAGCCCTCAACCCTCAGCTTCTATTTGCCTTTTTTAAAAATAAAAATAATAATTCCAACCTCATAGGGGTGTCAGTAAAATCTACATGTAAGCTACCTTGAAGATCAAGCACTTGATCCTGCAAACTGAAATCACCTTTGTTAGGTACTCAGCACACTCCTCTCCCATGGGGGCTGTCCCATCAATTCCCAACAGCATTAGACAGATGTTAAGTGTTATGTATAACACATGATGTTTATTGTTCATGCTTCTGCCAACATCTAGGTCCTTAGATATTCTTTTCCTCTTAATATTTACCTCTGTTTCCCCAAAAGGGACTGAAGTTCAGTTTGCCTTATGCCAGGATTGTTTTGTCTGTCCTTTTAAAAATATTGGTACCACATTTCCTTTTTTCCCCCTTCAAATTCTCTAGTATCTGCCCCAATGCCCGTGACTTTCAGAATAATTATTAACAGTGGTTCAGCTAGCTAATTAGCTAATTCCCTCTGGAATGCCTGTGGAAGGCAAAAAGATTCAAATGTTGGTTACCTAGAAACAAGAAAAAAGATTAATGTAAGATTTACCATGCTTTGCCAGTTTGCTGAAGATAGAATGTTCATGTGCTTTAGGAAAAAGGCAATATTCTCCACTCTTACTTTTTAATTTATGATCAACTTTTTGCATATCTCTGCTGTACTCTTATAGTTATGATGAGCATAAACATACATTTTCTTGATGAAAATCATTTTCTGTTCATGAGTACACTTGCTGGCTCCTCATTACTTAAACTGCTTCAAAGGAATCTCCTGGGAGTGGCTTAGTCTATTCCCTTAAGGTCAAGAGCCTCACAAGTGGATGTAAGTAATTGAGTTATAGGGCAAAGATGAGTGAAGCCTTCAAGAAGTTAGCAAGAAAAATCCTCTTGATAAAGAAATGCATCTAATTTACGGTGTGTTATTTTAGTGCATAAATTGTCTAATTATATTGTATCTCACAGGCAGATTTCCTATTAATTAATAAAAAATTAGGGGCCAATTCTGCACTGGCTTGAGCAGTGTTTATATGAGTGAGTGGAGGAAATGAGCTACAGAGCGGCTGTTTAAGTATACTCAGTGTGCGCTGAAATACATTTTGAATCCTGCACAGTCTTGCACAATGATCTGGATTTTGTCATATAGGCAGAAGCCTGTACTGGGGGCAGGACAGAGCTGAACTACTCCAGGGCAGCATTAGGGCATTCTATCTCAGAGAAGAGAATGCCTCATGGAGCTCCCTGTGCATGAGCAGGGTTGGGGGTGGGAGGGACATTCATGCTGGTACACCATATTCTCCACCATGCAGTGCTCCTTACCCCTCCTTTCCCTCTTTGAGGCACAATAAAGCCCTGTGGAATAGTTAGGGAGCTGCAGTTCTGCTAAGCCCTTACAAAGGCCATGTAACATGAGAAGAAGACTCCTTCTTACTCCCTCCCCTTCCAGGGTACATCCGTCCAAAGTTGAGGCAAATGTCACATGGCCAGATACTCACAAAATATGGATGTTTGTTGCATCTAGGATAGGGACAAAGATAGTAATTACTATCATTGGGCTCAGCTCTGCAGTCTTCACTTGGTTACATTTCTTATTGAAATCAATGGAAGTTTTACCTGAGTGAGAACTTGAGGATTTGATCCTTGAGTGGGGTTTTGCTTGCTCACAAAAACACCAAGAACCTGATGCCAACTGCTTAAATGTGGAATTACCCAACTGCACTAAAACATACACCTAAACACAACACACACATTCATTTTTAAGAAGATTTCCTTTTTAACTGGTTGGTTTAGTAAATTATGAGTATTCCACAAAGACAAATCTGTTTTGCTTTCCTTAAAATATTTAACAAGAACTTAAAAAATCCATTGTGATGAATGAAATATGTAAGGATCCAAGTCACAGCAGAATTTCAGCAGATTGTCTCAACTGCAGAATGTAATTATAGGTATCATTTGTGTGCATCTACCAAATTTTATGGTAGGGATTGTTTAGGGTGGAACCACATATTTCTACACAATTTTATAAGAGATTGGTGAAAGGCTGACCAATTAAGAAATTTATTATTTGTTATTAGTCCATTTTTGCTTAGCACCTGAAAGTGTATTCAGAAAGTTATTGCACAAATTGGAGACAGGTACACTGTCCTCAAGGACTTTATAATCTACTAATTGATTCTAGAAATTTTATTCACACTAAGTAGCCCCACTGATTTCAGTGACCATTATTGAGCATCAAGGGTGTCACAACTGGGCTCTAAGTGGACTAAGAAAATGCATCCTGAGGAGGAGGACTACTGCTGCTGCTGCTGGAAGCTGCTGGAAGCTGATGAGTAATCCTTTCCCTGCTGTAATGCAACTAATAGAGGCCCCACATGGCCCCTGAACTGGGTTAAATCCTGGGAGTTGGGGAATGTTGGCCAATCAGCACCTCTCTCTCCCAGCTGGCCAATGGACCAGGGGGAGGAGCTATTTATTGTCCCTTGGCAAGTATCTCCCTCCCTTGCTTTAGGGACTATCCTCCTTTCACTGCCAGCCCCATCAGTTTCCCCCACCCATTGATGCGTGTGGGTGGCATTTTTGTATAAATATTCCCAACCAATTCTAGTCTAGCTATAACTTTGTAAGGGTTGGTGTACAAGAGAACAAAGACTATTGTCTTCTGTATAAATTGCCTTTGAGACGCTTTTAGTTATGCACCACTGTATCATACAGACTCTGAGATGAACAAAGCCATAATTCCACTTATTCATTATTCATGCATGGGGTGTGGTGCATGCAACTGTGACAATACAAGCCTCCTCACAATGTCTTTAATGCTGAACTGGCAGGACCACTTTCTCCAGGGCTTTTCTATGCTAGCTCAGTCCTGGGTCTCTTTTGTGTAGAAATGCCAAGCATACCAAGTTTTGTTTACTAGTTCTAATATTCCTTGCTGTCCACTGGAGACTGAATCTGAAAAGAGCTTGTCTGCTCAAATTCTTTCTTTCTAAAATGGCTTTTAACATGATAGTGAAACATCAGGAATAATTAGACAAAATGATATTATAAACCCCAAGATAAAAGTGTGACTAATGATTAATTCTTTGGTATTTTGTCAAAGTCCTCCTCATAATTTGAAAGCTTTAGGCAGTATTCTTGTAGCTAATTCTCCTAAGTAGATATTTCTTTCCACTACCAAACTAGATGTGTGATGGTTTAAAAATGATTCCTAAAGTTCTAAGGATATGCTACTTAATAGCATCTCTTTTTTTAAGACTTTCCTTTTCAAATTTTGATTTCCAAAATTCTATTTATGTTGAGTTTCTCATTATACAACAATTAAAATGTACAATAAAATGTTCAATTGTTGGTTCCAGGGACCAGGAAGATGAATAAAACACACTTTCAGTAATGATGGAGAAATCTGATATTACATTTTAAAGGTACCTTAGTAACACTCAAATTAAAAAGCAGTTCTCTTTGAAAAACCTTCCAGGACTGTAGCTTTTAAACTGCTGTATATATAAGAGAGAAATGGATAAAGCAAGTATGAATTTTTAATCTGTTTTCCTAATATGTATTTATTACATTTCAGGATTTTATCTTGCCAACTTTTCAAATCCATAGCAATTCTCCCTTCTGATTCTGATGCACATGATTTACCTGTTGCCTATCTATAGTTTTGGACCCAAACTTCAAAAATAAACCATCTATTTCCACATGCATAACTCTTTATTTGGCTCTGATAACATCAGCTAAATAGAGCCTTTAAAAGTGTATACAGCACTTACATCTGTTGTATGTTTTTGTGTAAATCTTTCATCTGTCTTATTTTTCTTCCCTCCTTTTGTTTTAAATGACTGCATATGAAGGTCAACTTTTTTTTCCTTTCTTCAATATTGAGCAGAGTTATCATCATGTATAAGGTGGCAAAATCACAGAAATATCAGCCTCTTGGGGACTTCCATCTAAAGTTTAATTTCACATTTATCTTCTTTTCACAGCAACATGAAATCAAGAGAATTTCACTGTGTTCTTTGAATGTGAGAGTTAATTGCATTTACCTGTATTTTGGAGCTTTAAAAATACACCTATTCTCTAGACGTGTCAACAAAAATGTAAAACAACTCACATGACTTATTTACTAATGTGAATTGGGAAACAAAATGAATGAAATTAGGCCATTATATACAGAGCTTTCAAGACATAAAGTGCTTTTATGGTTCTGGTGTAATAGGCACAGAAATAAATGAACTCAAGGACTGCAACTGTGGCTGGATGCAGAATGTGATTCCCTGCTTATTTATTTGGAGGCTGATCCAAACCATGTAAGTAGGGAATCACATTTTGAACTATCTGAAGCTTCTGAACAGTCTTCAAGGATAGTTCAGGCAGAGTGCATTACAATAATCCAATCTAGCCGCTACCAAGCCATAGATAACTGTAGCAACATCCATGGTAGAGAGAAATGGTCACAATTATTTAGGCCAATGGTTCTCTAACTTTTCCATGGGATTCATCACATCTTAATGGAGAGATCATTATGTGAAACACCTCTCATCTTACTCACATTTCATGGGACACTTTCCTTCCATTTACAATAATCATGTATCATCCTTGTCCCAAATACAGCAGTTGTTTACATGGGAAAGGAAGTAATCAAAAGTAGGGGGTTAGCTTCAAGGCTGAAAGCCAAAATTTCTCCTCTAAATCCAGAACGTTGGTAACCAAAAATGACTGACATTCAGTGAGAGATGATGTTGCATGGATCTACCTGCTGATATGAATCTGCTATAATAAAGACAACTAATTTAATCCAAATCCAATCAATTTGATCCAGTTGAAGTTGTTAAAAAAAAAACCTGCTCAGAGTGAAAACAGCATTGACTAAAACAACGAGAAGTCCAGTGGCACCTGTGGCAAAGCTCTGTCCTTGTCTCAGTGAGTCCCGTGCTTCCTGGCGGATTTTGCTAGCCTCACAGGCTCACTATGACCATCCACATAGCCCTTCTCTCTCTAGAGGCGAGGGTCACAGCCGACTGAGCCATTTTTATCATAAGCCAGCAAGGGAGTTGAGGAGAAGCAACCCTCCCTCGCACAGTCTCTCTTGTCTCCCAGTCAGGGCCGGCTCCAGGGTTTTTGCCGCCCCAAGCACCTGCTTGCTGGGCTGGTGCCTGGAGCCGGCCCTGCTCCCAGTCTCAATGATTAATCGGGGAGGGGGGGAGAGCCCGGGCCCGCCCTCTACTCCGGGCTCCAGCCCATGGACCCTAATAGAGAAAGCTATGGTAGCTGACTTTTTGGAAATAGAACGTGCTCAATTCCCTGGGCCACTTTCCCACAGCAGCCCCCACTCAATATCTCCTTCACCGTTACCTCAGGGCCTCCTTCCTTGTGCCTGATATGGATTTTGTACTGCTTAGTTCCTCCAACAGCACAACTTCCTCCTATAGCTCCTGACACATGCACCCAACTGACTGGGAGGCTTTTAACTAGTTTCAGCAAGCCTCTAATTGGCTTCAAGTGTCCAAATCAACCTAGCTATCTTCCCTGCCTTCTGGAAAGATCTTAATTGGCCCCAGATGCTTTATTGACCTGGAGCAGCTGCCTTTTACCTACCCTGGTAACAGGGATTTGTTTAGCCTGGGGCTAATATAGCTGTCTCCCACTACTTTTCTATAGCCATCTGGCCTTGCCCCATCACACACCTTAAAGACTAACCGATTTTTTGGGGCATAAGCTTTTGTGGGTAAAAAAACCACTTCTTCAGATGCATGGAATGAAAATTACAGTTACAGGCATAATTATACTGGCATATGAAGAGAAGGGATTTACCTTACAAGTGGAGAACCAGTGTTGACAAGGCCAATTCAGTCCGGGTGGATGTGGTCCACTCCAAGTTGATGCCAAGTTGATGAGCAGGTGTCAATACCAAGAGAGGGAAAATTGCTTTTGTAGTGAACCAGCCAGGCATCAGGAATGGTAACATACAAAAGCCAGTAGGAGAACATTTCAATCTCCCTAGACATTCAATAACAGATTTAAAAGTAGCCATCCTTCAACAAAAAAACTTCAGAAACAGACTTCAAAGTGAAACTGCAGAACTACAATTCATTTGCAAACTTAACACCATTAATTTGGGCTTGAATAGGGACTGGGAGTGGCTGGCTCACTACAAAAGCAATTTTTCCTCTCTTGGTATTGACACGTCCTCATCAATTATTGGGAGTGGACCACATCGACCCTGACTGAATTGGCCTTCTCAACATTGGTTCTCCACTTGTAAGGTAACTCCCTTCTCTTCATGTGTCAGTATAATTATGCCTGTATCTGTAATTTTCACTCCATGCATCTGAAGAAGTAGGTTTTTTACCCACAAAAGCTTATGCCCAAATAAATCAGTTAGTCTTTAAGGTGCCACCGGACTCCTCATTGTTTTTGTGGATACAGACTAACACGGCTACCCCTCTGATACTCAGCATTGACTGTTTGTGAGTGAAGTCAGTGAAGATTCATCCAGCTACCCCATCATTCAGAACAGGTCCATTGGTTGGGACTTTGGTGGAAGAAAATTAAACTTTCTTCACCTCCATCACTTGAAATTGCATAAACCTTTCAAATTTATTCATGCCACAGCCAACCTAACTTGGAATGTGATGGGCCTTATTGAGTGCTGTGCGGCATGTGTTTCACTTGTCACAAGCTATCTGCACCAAAGTGACTGGTGTTGAATATTTATACATACAGTAGGGCAGATTTTTAAACATATTTAGGTGCCTAAAGATGCCAGTTGGTGCCTAGTGGTATTTTCAAAAGTACCTATGTGCCCACCTCCTATTGAAATCAACAGATTTAGGCACCTAAGTCCTTTTGAAAATGCCACTATCAAGCTATTGGCTTCTTTAGGCATCTACATATTTTTTTCAAAATTGGCACAGAATGTGTAGGAGTTAGAATAGCATGGTCAGTGATGGCACAAGCTAGGTGGGCCAAGTACAAAGCCGCCTAAATTCCATGGATACTTACCAGCATGGCTATCCTGCGCTGCCACTCACCACTGTCCATGCTACCCTGGCTACACTACTATACTACAAGTATGTCTATGTGAGCTGGGGAATCACACTGCTAGTTCCTAGTGTAAACATACCCTAAAATTAATTAGTATGTCTTTCAGTCTCCTGTTATAAGGGACTGAACTATAGATAAATTCTTCCCTTATATTCAGTACACATAGAGACAACTTAAAGAACTGAGTCTGTTTTCCATTTCTTCCCTCCAAAAGAAAGACCAGAAAATTAATTGTACTGTTCAGGGTGTTTATATGCCTATACTCATTTTTAGTGATCATTTCAGGTAGTAACCTCCTAATAATTATCAGTATTAAGCATTTACTTTTGAAGTTGATGCTTTCTAACCTAGGATCTCTAGCAAAGAGAAACAGCATTTGTAAATTCCATTCACTTTCAACATTCATTTTCAGTAATGCTTTTTAAGAAAAGGGCCTTGTGGTTTTTATCTTTTCCACTCTTTTTCCTTGAGCTTTTAAATCTGTGGGATTACATAAAAGAAAAGATGATGGAATTGTACTGACACGAAAACGTCCCTCCCACTGGGAAAAGGCATAATCTGTCCCCCAATAAAAAATAAAATATATGGCAATGATTACATGTTTATAACTGACTCTTGTTTTATAATTCAATTTTACAGGAATAGATATATTTGAGAGATTAGCTATGAAATATATTCAGGCTTTTATGAAATCCACTGAGCCAGAGAGGCCTAGAAAGAGACATCAGACATAAAAATATAGCAAAGACTGAAGTGTTTTGAAAATGTTAGAGATGAGCCAGAATAAAAATAGCCCATTTGTATCAAACTTCAACTGATCAGCTAGGTGTCATGGCTCTAGATCTCAAACTCCCACGCAACTCCAATTGAAAGGAAACATTGATAGAAGCGAGAGAAACTGATGACCTCCAGTGAGAGTCCCATTCCATTCATATGCCTCCCAACGTGCTCACCACTTTTATTTTTGGTAGGTGTTTTGCCACACTTGCTGTAGTCCCTCTTTAGTTGCTAACTCTCTATAGTCAAGCTAAATGGCTTGACAGCTTGCTACATTGTTCCACATGAGAAGGAATGATACATTAATACAGAGAGGAGCTATACAGTTAGTGTAAAATGGACTAACCAAGAAGTAGAGGTGAGTGCAATAGCAGATTAGTGGTGCAGTAAATGTCTAATAGTATTCTGTCTAATACTGAATAACTGGAAATGGTATCCATTTTATACTGAAGCCAAATAGTGAATTGAGCAGTCTGGATTTTTTGCCCTTTTCCTTTTTCAATGATTAAGTAAATAAGGCAATGATTATACCACATCTTCTAGAATGTCTAGTACTTCAACATTCAGAACTCAGCTTTCAATCGTTTGCATGGTTTTATTACCAAATACAAGTTTTATGTATCACAGTATGATGCTGGATGTCCATTTTTCATACATTTCCACTTTATTTTATTTTAAAACTAACATGCAGCATGCAGCATGGTCCCCATCCTGTGTTACTTTCCATCTATTTTCTTTATATTTTTCTCTCTCCCTTCCACACACATACCCCTTCTCCCTCACTGGAAAAAGTCACCGTTGTGTGGTATAAAGAGTGTAAGGGGGACATATCTTAAAGCTGCCCCGGCTGCTTTGAAATAGGCAGTTCGTCAGTTACCAAGAAGGTGTGGATTGGGCTCAGCAGTGGTACCAAACGAACACAGGAATTGCCATACTGGATCAGACCCAAGGTTCATCCAGTCCAGTATCCTGTCTGAAAGTGGCCAGCACCAGATGCATCAGAGGAAGGTGTAAGAACCCTATAATAGGCAGATGTGGGATAATCTGCCCTCCACATTAGGTCTCAGACCATTCTTTACTTGAGATTGATTTAAACCCTGAAGCATGAGGATTAATGACCTTTGTACAATAATTTTGTTATCATTAGTTATGATAATACTGAATATTCTTGATATCCATATGAATATCAATTTTAAAAAATCTTATTAAATTCCTGGACTCAATGACTTCCTGTGGCAATGAGTTCCACAGGTTAATTACACATTTTGAGATCAAGTACTTCCTTTTACTGGTTTTGAATTTCCCACCTTTTATTTTCATGGATTGTTCTTTGTTTTTATATTATGAGACATGGACAACAGAATTTCCCAATCTACCTCTTCTAAACCATTCATCATACGATATACTTTTAGAATGTCCTCTCTTATTTGTCTCCTTCTCAAGGTAAATAATCCTAATCTTATCAATCTCTCTTCATAAGAGAAAGTTTTCCTTTGATTTGATGCCTTTGATTACTCTTCTCAGACTTGACTGAACACTCTCTAGTTCTCCAGTATTCTTTTTTTTTGAGATGGGATAACCATTGCTGCATACAGTATTCCAAATGAGGTTAAGCCTCTGATTTATATAAAAGCATTACGTTAGTCTCCATATTATTCACCATCCCATTATACCTGCAATCTAATATCTTTTTGCTTTTGACTGTAGCTGCACACTGAGGAGAGGGCTTCAGTGAGTGAATGAGGTGAAATTAATCAAATAAATTATTTAGTACTCACCACACATTTATACTCAATTCTGAAAGATGAATAATAGTCACTTGCTTGGATCTGTGTAGGAAGATGAAGGAAATGCTTATTGAAAGTGTTCCTTTGTTACTGATTAAGAAGCAGGTTAAGTTGGCAAAGATAGTTTTTAAAACTGCTATATTAGTTTTTAAAGTGCAGTTGTTTTCTGAAAAGTGACTATGTAAAAATTACCCCTTTTCAGTTGACAGATCTGCTCCCTCTTTGTATATCCTAATTCACAAACATGAGATAGTTGTAGCTTTTGTTTGTGCTAATCGTGCAGACAAAAGATGTTTGAGGGAGTGAGCTGCCTCAATTCTTTCTCAATTGTCATTAAGAGAAGGTTATGAAGATGTCATTGAATCCGTAACTTGAAGAAAATAGAGCTACATGGATGTGACCAGCTGCATCATTTGGTCACAGAACTTATTTATTTGGCAAGGATGTGGAAGAACCCATTGTAACTTTCAGATGCCAGGGTGAGTTTTGTAAGGCTGGAAGATAGGAAAATAAAATAACGCATGTTTGTAAACTGAGTAGTCATGACCTAGAAGTACCCATGGAGCACTGCAATGCCATTTGTATAGTCACTTCTCAGAGTAGAACCACAGGTTAGGTACCTTGAGACCCACCCAGTGCAGCATATACTATTCAGGAGACAGCTGGCCTGTTGTTCAAGGAGAAAAGACATTTTAAAGCAACCCTATTGCATTGGGCCTTTGTTCCAGAAGAGAGCTATAAACCAGGAAGATCCATTGACCTGGGGCTACGCACTTACATGTAATATTTCTCTTCTGAGTGACTGAATTTAAATCTGTTGGAGATTAACTCATACTTACATGGAAAGGGGTTGGGGGATACAGTGGACAGTCACATTATAATGCTATATAACAGCCAGGCATAGGTTACTGTTATTATTACTATTATTCAGATGGGAATTGAGGCCATGCATAGTAACTGGACTGGCCATTTGTGACTCTTCCCCTTGGGAAGATCACAGTCTTGTGGAGGGCCTGATTTTGAATAGGCCTCCCCCTAGCCTCTAATTTTGCCTGTGATTGTGTCCACATAACAGCTACTAAAGCATCTAAATCAAGCAGTTTGTGGGGATAAAAATGGGAGGCTAGGATGGAAGCATCTGCATAACACAGTCACTACTTAAGAAGACACTCCTGCTTTGAATAGGGAGAAGTTTCTGTGACTCAGTAGCTGGGAAGGCTTGTAGAGATTCTGGAAGCCAGCAACTGGGGAAGCTTCCTTTCTCATAGCTGTTCGCTCTTCAGTAAGTCTATTAATCATACGTTTCCTTTGTTTATTTTCTCCTTTCCTAATTTAAATTAAAATGATTGTATTTCTTACACTTGAGACATTGCTCTTTGAACGGGGCTGGGTATCTCCCAAAGGCTGCTGTATACACATATTTAAATCTGTCTCAACTTGTTAGGAGACTTAAAGTATTGGGAAAGTTTGTATCTTGTGCACAGAAAAACTGCATTGTTGTTTCTTTAATTGGATTGCGGTTAAGTTTGATTTCCTAAGTGAGCATTTTACATTTTCGCTGTTAATTTTAAACCAAATATAGACATTGTCTATGGCCTATTCCACACTGTCGGTTTACTATAATCAAATAGTCATAGATATATAAAGCTTCACTGAAGCAAAGTTCATTAAATATTTGCTTATACAAATATTCTAGAAAGTTATTTTTAAATGATTTTGTGAAATATAAAGAAACTATTTGCATATTAATTCTCCTGTCACAGTAAGACCTTTAGAGGCAGATTCTCAGCTGGTGAAGATTGCCATAGGTCCACTGAAGTCAATAAAGCTACACCAATTTCAACAAGTTGAGAAACGAACCCTTCCCCACTAAATAATCTTCAGATTACATGTTGTGAGCCTGATTCTCCTCTCATTTACCCGGATATAATTTAGGAGTAATGCTGTAGAAGTGAATGGAATGGTTTGAAAGGACTATACATGAGAGAAGAAATCAGGCTGAATGTGAAGACTTTATAGCCCAGATTCTCTCATTCAAGGTGGCTTAGCTGCTGGCAGATAATAAACCTACAGCCAGCAGAGCCACTATATAGGAATCCGTTGAACACAGGGTGAATTTCTGGCACAGAACTAACATAATGACTGTCATGCAACTGACACAATAGAGGATGTAGCTGGGGCTTCCCTGCACCTGGTGACTTCCACTGCTTTTTGGAGGCCACTGGTAGCTTACACAAGTGACAGCAACCCTCATGCTGTTGTAAGTTATCCCAAGATGTAGGGGCGTGCACAGATGATTTAAAGATACCTCTGTGTTCCCTCCTCCTGAGTTGTGTTTTGAACCTCACAACTATAACAGAAGACCTGGGTGAAATGTAAATGTACTTTTGGAAAAAATGTGTGTGAAACATGTTCTTAAACAGGCACAGCTCAAAAAATTTAAAGTTATAGTAGACAGTTGTTAGGTGAAACATTGCTTTAATATATACTACTTCACTTAGTGAAAGCCCCTATAGATTCACAAAAGGATATCAAGAATTTTGAATTATTTAGATTCCTGGGTACAGTTAACTGCTTCCAGAGTCTTGTGGTTAGTGAAATATTCACCATCATAAAATATCTGTGTATAATAAAATTGCTCATATTCAGCAGAGATAAAATCCTCTGAAAATTATATGGATTCTTGGTATTTTTCCAGTTCTAACAGAATTAACAGACAACTAACATCTAAAAAAAAATCAGATGTTTTTTATAATTCTGATATAGCGTGTCATGTATCAAAAGTGAACAGCCTGTTTTTCAGATCAGATCCCTTTAATCAACTGAAAAGCAAAGTAAGAGTTTGAAGCGAATGCTATGGATTGAACTATACTGACTGAGAGATTGATTTTTGCACTGTAACTAGGAGCTTGCAGTTTCTCTTCTCTGATGTACCCCTTCTCGTTTAATAACAACCTGACTCTTTCCTGCCTTCACTTTTGCAGCTTGAGCCCTAATGCTACACTAAGAATTCAGTGGCACAGCCAGATTTTGCAATGGGGGGAGAGGGAAAGGGGAGTTTGGCAAGCTAGCCTGTCTCTCACTCATCCAGTTGTGGAGACTCCTGTCCTGTGGGGCTGGGCCTGGCATTTTGAGAGCTGTGACCTGGTGCACAGGGTAGCGGCACCATTCAAGTTTGTCCAGGCCTCCATCGTGGCAGAGAGGTAGACAGGCCAAATTTGAGTGAGTGACATTGCAGTGTGGTGCATGGTCGCAGTGCCACATAACCCCATGTGCCATGTCACAATGAGCAGAGCAGGGAGCGAGCCCAGCCCCATGGGACCAGAGCCTCTGCTGCCGGATGAGTGTAGGGTGGGCTTGCTCTCCAGCCTCTATGTGAACATTTGTGTTGCATAGCTCATTTTGAAATTACAAGATACCACACATACACCTAAGGGCCGCCAAGGGTGGCAGGTACCTCCCCTCCAGTCTCTCCTATTAGCTTCTCCACTGTAAGGACTGCATGGGCTGACCCCTGGGTCCATGCTGAGTGCCATTGACTTCAGTGGGCTTCCAGGATAGTATAGAAGTCCACCTGGTATGGAGATCCATGCAGTATCAAATCCTTGGCTGTCCCCATGAGGTGGGGCTCACACTATCCAACAGGAAGAAGAGAAAACACTGAACGGACAAGGAAGTGCCATCTCCCAGGCTGGAGGACACCACATTAAAAAGAGGCCTTTTATTCTCATTCTTCCATCCTGCTATTGCAAGGTCAGTGCAAGGTAGGCGGATGTTTGGTGGAAATAGAAAAAAAGAGAATTACAGATTTATTGCATTAATTAATTGGAGAGAACACAGTTCTATAAACGTAAGAATGGGCTTAAGAAAACCAGTCTCTTCCTATAAAAAGATGCAAAGGAAAATAAAATGATCCTAATATTTATTAACCAGCAGCTCTTGTGATCTGAAACCACAGCATATCTGAATTATTGTTTGGCAACATTCTTAGCAATTTTCTTACTGGGCTATCAACATAACAGCAGCATAAGCAATTGTGTGAACCCTTTTGCAAATATTTATGAGTGATCATGTTAGTTTAGTCAATGGATAAATACACCCAACTTTCTGTTTACCTTTTCAGAAAAATGCCTTCTGGCTCGAGAAAAGGTAATGTCACCTTAATTATGTTCTTGCCATGGTGACGTAAATTATTTATGCCTTAGCTTATTTATTTTTAGCCCTCTTTAACTTCCATCTATGTCCTCCAGTGTATGAGTGCTGTGTAACTGTTAAATGAAGTACAATGTTAAAGTGTATGACCTGGCAATGGTTTACTTTTTCCCTGTCATACCAGTTTGTAACAAGCAGTATTGGTTCTGAGTAGCTAGTCTATGTTCCAGAGGGATGTAAAGGGAAAATTGTCCCCTCCATACTCTATATGAATTAATGCATTATGTTTAGCCAGGAGAAAACTAAAACAAAACAACTGTTAATATTAAAGATATTGTACCAGCACGGGATGGCTCTGGAGATTGGCAACATGATACATAACCTTTCACTCCTCCATCAATAGACCAAAAGTCAAGGCACGTAGATGCGGGGCTAAGTACTTTTGAAATGCAAAAATAATAAAGGGCCCAATTTTGTTAATAAAGAGAGCTGCGGGTGCTCAGCACCT
Organism: Platysternon megacephalum; assembly: GCA_003942145.1. Taxonomy (NCBI): domain Eukaryota; kingdom Metazoa; phylum Chordata; order Testudines; family Platysternidae; genus Platysternon; species Platysternon megacephalum. The sequence continues at coordinate 1,682,500 of QXTE01000176.1, read as the reverse complement.
CACAGGAGATGCTCAGCAACTGACGAGACTGGGATCAAAGTCACAAATGAGTTCTAGTTGCCACTGTCAAGAGAAAAGCCAGGTGTCACAGGGTGGCTGGCCCCTGTAACTGAAGTAGGTCCAGTGCCCTTGTGCCAGAAGATGTGCTCCCACTTCGGGCCAATTAAGAGGGCGAGGCAGCTCTTGGGATTGTAAAGGAGCAGGGAGACGCTGAGAGGAGAGAAACCTGGTGAGTCAGTCAGGAGGAGCAGATGAGAGCTGCCAGCGACAAAGGGAATGGAATAGTTCTTGAAGGAAGTAGAGGGTGTTTCCTTGTGTAGTCTGAAGGCAAAGAGAACAGCAAGACCTCCCCAAGCCAGACAGCCAGGGCTGGAGAATTCTGAAGGCAAGGGGAGCAGCAGACCTGCAGGCTCTAAGCCAGAGATCTGGAGCCAAGGGCTGGAGACACCTGAAGGTAGGGGAGAAAAGGAGGGGCTGATGTGCTGACATCTCCAAGCCAAAGAGCTGGATCTAGGGGAACAGTGAGAGGTTATGGGGGAGTAAGGGGTGCTTCCCTGGTGAAGACAGTCTTCTAGCAGAGGCTGGGGAGTATCCATTGGATAGAGTGGGGTTGCACTCCATGTGGAAGGACTGGTGTGGCTGTCCTAGAAAAAGGCCAGAAGAGGGCTGCCAAACAGCCAGGTGTGGCAGAAGACACCAGAATGTAGGATGAGGGATATTGAGGGACTAGATGTCCTGGGATTTTAAGGACTATATGAAGTGGGAGTGATAAATGGACTTTGTGTTGAGACTTATGTTTTGGACTATGTATGCAATGCTTTGGTAATAAACCAGCCCCAACGAGGGGTATTGCTAAAGCAAGAAAGACTGGCATAGAATCTCTGGAGGCTCTGAGGGAGGGAAACTGAGGCAGGTGCATGCATCATCACATGACCTGCCACAGGAGAGCACTACAGGTGGAATCGCCCTATGACACCAAGAAAGATACAAGAGCGATAGCCCAGTAGGAAGAAGTACTTTACCACCAGGGCTTAATTTGTGCCAGGGCTGAACCTCAGCATCTCTAGGCTTGGCAGTTCTTAGTCCCGGCACCTCTGGGCTTCTTGCATCAGTTACGAATGTAAAAATATTGTTTGATCCTGGCACCCTTTTCATTACAAATGAAGCACTGCACAGAGCAGATTCAGCATGTCCAATTGCAGAACAAATGTATGTATATTTCCCTACTGATATCCCTCAACTCTGACCTGTCAACTGGGAAACAGTCTGAAACTACCAGCCATCTCAGTTGTTTGTATGATTAGTGTCCAGAGGCCTTTGTGAGGCCTTTATTGGTGAAATAAACTGGAAGCTGTGGTCCAGTTCCTGATGGACAGGCACCTGCATCACTAAAAACACCCACAAGCTTACCAGCTGGCACTCTTGTTGGCAGTTGGAGGGAGACAGATATAATACCAGGGGCAGTCTCTCCAGGTTGGTGGTGTGGGGAAAATTGCACTGCCGTGGTTCTTATTGTGTTTATTCTGCTGATGGAGGAGGCCAGTTTCTCTAGTGCTGTCAATGTGCACACCTTTCACAGTGAAACAATACTGATTCTAACCTTTATCAGCCATGGTCAGGTCATTAATTCAGGTTCCAAATACTAGAGCAAACTGTTCACAAATAATTGACAGGCCAGGCAACATGAGTGCACATGGCTAGTTTTAGTAGCTGTGGGTCTGAGCAGATGCCAAGCACTATATTTTTATTTCTATTAAATAGATAATTTTATGAAATGAAGAGAACTAGTTCTGTTTCTTAATAAAGGAGGGTGCTTTATATTTAAAATAACCAGTTGGGTGCTATTCCTATTACAAATCTCTAAATGCTAACCATTTTCTCCATTATCTGTAAATTTTACTCAAATACTCTAGAGTTATCTGCATTCTCAACAGGATTTCACAATGCAAATTGCAGTTGCTGCCTAAGAGAGCTTGCCTATCCTAACTTAAAACTGATGAGCATGTGCATAAGACTGAAAATCAGTGTTCCTATGGTAGGTAAATAGTTTAATTAGTCTGGAGTTTCTTGTGTGTAATTTTTTATAAGTCCTTGATAGTACAGGCTCAAGATGAATTGAAATTTCAATTATTTTGAAAGAGGGCTTTTCTTAACCTGGAGAAGCACTTTCACAATAACAACTTATGCACTGCTGAAATCAGAATTAATAAGCAATGCAATTGGATGGAAAGAATTATAACCAAATAACCTCATCTCTGTATGTGCATATCAATTTGTTTTAAGTACAAAGGAATGGAAATGAAGAGTGTCTGCTGTCTCAGAATACTGCAGGATTTAATGGTTTTGGTAGTCGTCGTTTTCCAGTGGAATTGAAACAATGGCTTTTCCATACGGACTGCAGCTGCAATGTCATGCAAAATTGCACCCCACAAATGCATGCCAGGAAAAATATGCTTCTCATCATTGTATGAAGCTGTTTCTGATGCACCTTGAACACACTCTTGTGAGATATACAATCATTTAGAAAAAGTGAGGACAATAAGTACAGCAGAGTTGCATAATTAAAATGAAACAGAAAAAGTATGCTTATGTTGGGTTTCTATGATATATCTGCCAAGCTATTAATAAACATTATGCCTAATCTCAATTTCCTGACTATTACTTACTTTTTTAAAATAAAAATCTTACTATTCAATATCTTTGGTTAATTGCTTTCCTAGATTGTCCTTGGTCAAACATCACAAGAAATGCTTTCTAGAGATACATCAAATTAGTAGGTTTGTAAATCATCCATGGAGGCTCTTCTTCCCTGAGGCAATGCATTTTTGAGACCGTGCATTGCAGAAGAGACAGTAAACTAACCACATTATGCAGCTAACAAGCCCACTTATACCTTCCATTAAATAAACATTTTTCATCATACCAAGCTCAAGGTTCTTAGCCTCACCATCAGACCCTTCATAAACCTGCCCCTCCTTGTTACTACATTCCTGTCTCTTAGAGCAATGCTTTTTACCTCCTCCACTCTGCTTATACCAGCCTCATATCCCCACTTGATATTTTTCCCACCGCCTTCCACTCTGCACAATAAATGGAGCACCTTCTTAACCTGATCCAATTCTCAGGATTTATTACTGCCATGACCACCGATAAGAAACCAGCCAATTAATAATCTTACTTTGAGGGGAAGATGGGAATACTTTTCACTTACATTATGCGTAATATTAAATAGCATGGTAAATATATCTGTGCAAATAAAAATGGTACACATTTGATCATAGCCTCCTCCTCCCATCCTTCTTCTGTCATTTGTCTTCATACACAGGTATCTTTTCAGGCATGAACTCTTTCTTCATATATATTTGTATAGTGTCTAACTTCATAATAATATGGGAATGACAGCAATGAAACTCAGGCCACTGAGAAAAAAGTAGTATTTTATTTTTTAGGAAATGTCTTTGATTTTTTTCATTAGTATTAGGTAATTGCATTAGTTAGTTGTATATTAATACATTTTTAACAATTAACTGGGGAATTCTAATATCACTGTCTAATACATATGAGAATTATGGACTAGGTACTATGGTGTGCTTGTATATTAGTTCCACTGAAAACCACTGGGACTATTTGCATGAGCAAGAAGAGCAGAATCTGACCAAAGAGCTATTCAACATTTCCACAGTGGAACCTCACATACAGTAAAAGTCATGTGATTTGATGTTTCATTACAAGCCTGAGGTCAGGTTTGCCGAGGTTCTTGAATCTTCCCTCGACTTTTGGCTGAGTTTATATGCTTAGGCACCAGCCATCTGAAGCTCAGCAGTTTTTCATGTTTTTGAAGCAGCTTTGAATGAATTTCCCTTTAAGTTTTAGGTTGTGAGCCCACACAAACTGGAACTGAAATAAGGTTCCCATAAATCGCAGTGAAGCAAAAGCATAGATTCTGGCAGAGATCTAGTATGGACCCTATTGTTGTTGACGTTTCTGGGCTTATGTTGTGATCAGTCAAACTCCAGACCAAGTGTTTCTAGCCAAACTTGTCCAATATAAAGAGCTTTTTCCCCCCTGTGTAAATTAAAATGATGTAATTTAAAACTCAAATGTCTTAATTTGCATTTACAATCACCTTTACCTACAATGTGAGTTTCATGTGTGAAATAATGGCATGCTGGCTCAGGCCCATCAAGTTCTAATTCTAAGCATTTTTGATCAATCTGTAATGACATATACATTGGATATATCCTTTGTCGAAAATCAAGATGAAAGAAGCTATTTACTGCAACAGACCTATTCATATGAACAGCTCCTATTAATGTCTGTTTGTATCTCCTTCAAGACCCTCCTAATATCTCACACATTTCAGCACTAGCAGAGCCCCAGCTCTCATGTGCTTATGTTAACCCTTTAAAATGGCTTGAATTAGGACTGTTAAACGATTAAAAAAATTAATTGCGATTAATCATGCGATTAATCGCACTGTTAAACAATATTAGAATACCATGTATTTAAATATGTTTGGATGTTTTCTACATTTTCAAATATATTGATTTCAATTTCAACACATACAAAGTGTACAGTGCTCACTTTATACTGATTTTTATTACAAATATTTGCACTGCAAAAAAAAAAAAAAGAAATAGTGTTTATCAATTCACCTAATACAAGTACCATAGTGTAATCTCTTTATCATGAAAGTTTAACTTACAAATGTAGAATTATGTACAAAAAATAACTGCATTCAAAAATAAAACAATGTAAAACTTTAGAACCCACAAGTCCACTCCGTCCTACTTCAACCAGACAAACAAGTTTGGTTACAATTTGCAGGAGACAATGCTGCCTGCTTCTTGTTTACAATGTCACCTGAAAGTGAGAACAGGCATTCGCATGGCACTGTTGTAGCTGGCGTCACACGATATTTACGTGCTAAATGCGCTAAAGATTCATATGTCCCTTCATGCTGTGATCACCATTCCAGAGGACATGCATCCATGCTGACGACGGGTTTGGCTTGATAATGATCCAAAGCAGAGCGGACTGACGCATATTCATTTTCATAATCTGAGTCAGATGCCACCAGCAGAAGGTTGATTTTATTTTTTGATGGTTCAGGTTCTGTAGTTTCCGCATCTGAGTGTTGCTCTTTTAATACTTCTGAAAGCATGCTCCACACCTCGTCCCTCTCAGATTTTGGAAGGCACTTCAGATTCTTAAAACTTAGGTGGAGTGCTGTAGCTATTTTTAGAAATCTCACATTGGTACCTTCTTTGCGTTTTGTCAAATTTGCTGTGAAAGTGTTCTTAAAATGAACATGTACTGGGTCATCATCCGAGACTGCTATACAGGGTTGGCCTTACCATGAGGTGAACTGAGGCGGCAGCCTCAGGTGCCAGACTGTGGGGGGTAGGGCGGCACTAGGACCCAGAGTGTAGAAAATAGTGTCTGCTGCTGGTGCATATGTATTCTCTCTGCTCTAGATGCACAGAGATGGTGGAGTGCTGTGCTGGAGGAAGGAGGGCACAAGAGACATAACAGGCAGGCAGGAGAAAAGGTGACAGGGAATAACAGAAAGCAGCAGGAGCTGCAGGGAGAGAGAGGAGGAGGAGCCTCTTATGTACCTTTCTAGCACCCCCAGGAGCCTGGACTGATTAACACCAGCTTCTCAGGGAGCTTCCTGTTTCCTGCTGCTTTCCTGAACCCACTTGAGGAGAACAGGCAGTCAACTGAAGTAGTAGGAGCCAGTTAGGCCCTTAAGACGCTGATATCTTCCCTCACTCAGGCCCTGCTACCAGCCTGCTTATTTGTCCCCTTCAACTGAGTGTTGAGAGCCACTCTAGCTGGCACAGAACAGCAGTCATGAGTGAAAGAAGAAAATGCCTCTCTGGGGCAGCATTCAGAAAAAGAAAGAAAGCAAAGGAAGCTTTTCTATCTAAGCAGGAAGGAGCTCTCCTGAGATACATAGACACAAATGTTCACGGTGAGCCTTCCAGCCCCAGTGAGGATGTGAGTGGTGAGGAGATGCCTGATCTTCCAGTTAGTCAGAGTGCAGGTGACCTGGCAGCTACTGCAGCATCCACATCTCCATCTCAAATGGATGTAACCATGCACATTCCTGAAGAAAAGTGTAGATCAGAGAAGAGTGTGGTGAAGGTGCAAGAAACAGCTGCTGCTGAGTTTAGTTCCTTAAGTATAGATGATCCAGGACTATGGACCCACTTGAGCAGTAGCCTGAGGGACTTCCTTGTACTGCATGGGCCACAGCAAGTGAAAAACTTCATGTTCCCCAAAGACAATGAAAATAGAAATTTCCATCCAACACATTACTGGCGTGAAATCCCCAATGGTGACAAAGTGGAGAGGCCATGGCTTATGTACTCAAAAACCCAGAATGCTGCATACTGTTTTTGTTGCAAACTCTTCCAGTCTAATGTTCCAGCCACATTGGGTTCTACAGGAACAAAGGACTGGAAAAATCTGGCTAGAAATCTGGCATGCCATGAGAAGGCAGCAAATCACCAGAGAGCATTCCATAGGTGGAAAGAGCTTGAGACGAGACTAAGGTTAAAGCCCACCATATATGATCAGCATCAAGAGAAGATTGCATCAGAGTCTCTTTACTGGCAAAATGTTCTGAAAAGGCTCATTGCCATTGTGAGAATGCTTGCTACCCAAAACCTAGCACTGCATGGCACTTCAGATCAACTGTATGTGCCAAACAATAATTAATCAGAAAAATACCAAAATAACAGAATATGATCAAACTGAGTGTCCCTGGGTTTTTTTGTTTGTTTGTTTATTTTTTGTTTTTAGTTGTTTCATTTCCCTTCTCTCTTGTCTATGTTTTATCTACTGAGACGCTGGACCAGATTTTCTCCTGATCCCAGTATTCACTGGTCACAAAAGGAAAAAGGAAACTCAGAGAGAAAAGGACCTATTGTGGCCCCTTGTTTACAAGGCCAGTTCTATGCCAGCTCTGGCACAATTTGCAGCAGCCTATTCCAGTTCTCTACATCCTAATATAGGGACCAATATGCCACCTGGGAATATTTGGAGCGTAGTAACACTCCAGTCATGCTCTTCCTGCCCTTTCCACATCTCTGACACATGCTACCTAGGGAATCCTCAGCTGGCAGGGTTCCATCCCATTTGTCTTTCAGAATGGCACAAACAAAGATGAGAACCTGGCCTTCATATCTCTGGGTCAGTGTACTTGTCTTCTTATATATCTATAAAGTGTTCTGCACACCAATGGAGATGTAGAACTAATTCTTAGGCTTAGCTACTTCAATAATGGCAGAGAGACAGATAAAAGTAATTGTAATAATAATCTTGAGAAAAAAAATATTTAAATGAGCTAAAACCCATACTGGCCAGTGGTCTTTGAAATTCCCTAAAAGTCTTATTGGAAACATTTTAAAAATGTTGCATCAGTGTCTCATAATGTATTTAATTCATGACTGGTTTAACATTAATAAATGTAATGTAATTTAGTAAAAAAAAAAGTCTGCAAATAACCCTCCCCTCACAAATGTATGGGGGAAGCAAACAAACAAATGACAACCACATTGCAACATAATCAATAGGACATCCAATTTGATGCAACTTAAATTTATATTTTCTGTGATAGATAACAGACCTATACCTCAGTAATGGTAGTTGATTTAATTACCGTTAAAGCATCCCAGAAAGAAAAAAAAATGGTGAGTTTGAGATATTTTAACAAACAATGCAAAAGCAAAAATAAAAGTAACCTGCTGGTAACTGGAATACTTAGCCAGCACTAGATGTTTTGGAGGTGTAGACAGAAAGGTCACTTCTCATTTTCATATGTAATTTGCACTGTTGGGTTCCCAAAATCCGCAAAATGGAAAGTGCCAAAAATATCAAATAAACCAATACTCAGTAGAAGTTCCAACTATTATTTTCTTGTCCAAACTCTGAGGACTCCTGGAAACTATACACTTGGATGCTGGAGATGTTACTCAGGGTAGTTTGAATGGGAGTTCAGTAGGAATAAAAACTTCAGGATTGAGCCTTATTTGTAGCAAAATGTTAAATCAGCGAGGGGAAAACATGCAAAACTTCAGTTCAAAATTTGATAATTGTGGGCTGAGAAATGGGTCTGGCTAAGGCAGCTAGGGATGCAGTGATTTAATACATTCCCCAGGCAGCCTCCAGCACATTCTAACAAGTTCAAGACACAAGTAAAGACACCTTGTGCTTCCAAAGGATGGCAGCCAAAATACCACCTCCTCCCTCCTTCAGGTACATTTCCCTTGCAGTTGAGGAAATTTAGGTTGATACAGGGAGGTATAATTTATTCTGTAATTCCAGTTTGTCTCCTCTCCCATTCAGTGTATATATGGGACCATTAGGTGAGTAAACAAGGAGACATGGGCTTCGGGACTTGTAGTTAGCAGATGGCACCTACCTCTATATTTTAATCTTACCAGATGCTGGCAGTCAGGGCCGGCGCAACCCATTAGGCAACCTAGGCGGTCGCCTAGGGCGCTAACATTTGGGGGGTGCCGGCGCCCCGGTTGTCGGCGGTATTTTGGGGGCGGGACCTTCCGCTGCCTAGGGCGGCGAAAAAGCTGGCGGCGCTCCTGCTGGCAGTTGCCACTGAACACCTGGCTCAGTGTTTGCAGGAGCAGGGATAGCTGACTGAAACTTAACCTCAATTATACTGAGATGATGCTGGTAGTTTAAGGATAACCAGAAGATACAGGGAGGATGATACTCCATCTCTTACTGAGAGTGTATGCCCAGCCTTTGTTACTCAGCTTCACAGGCCGGAGATTGTGTTGGATCCCCAAACGCTGTTAAATGATCATATAGCAGCAGTGTCCAAGGATGCTTTTTTCTATCTGTGCATGACTATCAGTTTCTGTTTCTTTCAGATGCAGACCTTGCTGTAGGATCCATGCAATTTGTCCCCTTAAGAGAAGATGACAGCAGTGCACTCAATATGGGGCTACGTAATAAGCCAACCCCAAAACTGAAGCTGGCACAGAAGGCAGTAGCCTGCTTGTTAAATTTTGTATCTCACCAGAAGCACATGACACCAGTGTTCTCTGGCTGTCTATTGGTTTGAGAATGGAATTTAAGATGTTTTAAGACATAGAACACCCTAAGTTGCCTGAGAGTAACGTACTTAACAAACCACTTCTCTTCCCATGCAATGCATCTGTCACAATCAGTTTAACTGGGTGAACTGGAGTCCTCTCCTTTTAGAAGAGAGGGAGGTAGATCAAATGAGGGACCCTGGGCTATGGAATCAACTCCCACCCATTGTCCAAAGTAACGTGGGATATTGACCTTCACAGCATACTGCAAATTCTGTATTTTCAGCCAGGGCTGTGAGGTGATAATGTCTTGAGAACTTAATGAAGATTCGTCTTTATTGGGGCAGAAGAGTTTTCATTCAATGAAGTGTTTTGTGTTGGGGGGTCAGCTTTGCTGATGTCTTAGCAGCTGGTTTTAGGTATCTATTTCATAGGTTTTGTTAGAAAGCTAAATTAATTAATTAAAATGCAGGGATACATATTAATATTAAACAGAAAAAAACACAAAACTCTTGTAAAAATTCAAACTTATGATCTACTGCAGCAAATTTCCCTGGCCCATCGATGGTGTGGAGAACTTAGAGGCTACTAATGTCTCCAGTAAAAGATATGCTGAAGTTTGCATGTGGACCAGGCACACCATGGCCAGTAGAGAGCTTCACCAAAGTTGTTGAAGGGAAGGGAACATTAAAAGGTAACTTTAAATATTGTTTTGGTGGAAATATTTTCTAATGCTCTTATGTGTACATTCAGCAGTTTTAATTTCAGTTGGCTCATTTTTTTAATAAACAGTTCTGTTAACCTTTCACTTGTAGAGTAAACTTGTCAAACTCTGCTCCAAAACTTTCTCTGTGACCTTTTGTAGGCTATAATTAATGCTGAAGTTGATATTAATATCTTGTCTGTGTGTCAATGTTCTTCAGAATCTAATTGAGCAATTTGTTGAGAGCACATGTAGAGTACATTTGACCAATCTGGCAGAGCATACATTATAAGCTATTGAACTGCTAGTATAGATTATACGGTGTGCAGCTATTTTACACTATTTCTTCTGGAAAATGTACTTGGGAAAAATGGTTACCTATATTTAACAAATTTGCCTGCCCATATATTCCTATTTTCTATCAATATCCTGGTCTACATGATTGTAATAAAGCATGCCATGTTCTTTGGGCATGCAAAGATGTACATAGAGTTTAATAAGAGTAAGCACATAGGCAATGGCCCCAGACCCAAATTTTGGCTCTTGATACAACATTAAATGTCTGGCCAGTCAACCAGTCAGGCATTTTAACACTTCTCAAAGACTCACATAGCTATCTAATGATTTACATGAAAATGTCAGCGATCTGGTTGGTCTCCTCCTGCTGGCAGCCCACCAGATTGCTGCAAGGGGAATACCAGCCTCTGGATTCCCAGGTGTTTTAAGCTCCCTTGGGCTCCCTGGCACTTTTCCTGGGTACCGATCCTCAGTCTATTACCCCTTCACAGAAATGGAGCCCCTCAGCCCACCAGCCTTGGATATCCCAGCACTCACCTCCCCAAGATTCTCCAATAGCCTAAACACAACCTCTCTCAGAATCCCAACAAAAGTTTGAGCTTTTGGGGTTACAGTTTAACTCTTTCTGGGGGTATGTGGTAGTTTATAACACACACTTTGCCCATAGTCTAACATATTATTGCTCTTTAATAGCATGAGACAGACACAATTCCATACAAAATAATAAACCCTACACACATTTCTTTGCCTCAGTTTCCTCATCGCTCCAGAACATTCTTTGGGCTGGTATCAGGATCACTCTGACAATAAGAATCTGCAAGATAACAGTAGTTAACTTGTATAAACCACTGAATACAGACTGGCCTTACCCCCCCCTCCCTCGCCTATTACCCACAATATATCACCTGCCTATATATATAATCCAGTGATTTCAATAGCTATCACACGTTGTGTGGCTATAATAGCAACAATACTGCAGGAGAGGCACTGGCAGAATGGTCATCAATCGAAGACACAAACCTTCCTTTTGATACAAAAGACAGAGGCACTTTCCATTCTGCCTGCTGAAATAGAAACTACAACCCAGATCTCTGTTTTCTCAGCAAAGACCAGTCCAGAATCCTTCAGAACACCTCCAGAACCATTCTTGGCAACTTTTTGCCCAGTCAGTGTAGACCAGTTAATAATCCACATTGGGATTGAATTCTAGTAATCATGTCATCACCCAAACTGTGATAGAACTTTCAAAAGGCAAACTGGCCAGGATTCACTGTGAAAATGTAGGCCACCATTGATGCAATTCCACCAAAGCCCAAAAATGTTGATTGTTTGACCTGGCTCATCTGAATAGCTGCAAGAAAAAACATCTCCTGCACCTATTGAAAAGAATACACTCTTTCAGGATGCTGAAAACCAGAGACAGAAAGACTATTAAAGGAGTATCAAATGTCTCATGAACCAAACACAGCAACATCCCTACTAGAGTTACTGAATTAGTCCTCCATCAAAGATGAATGAAGATGGCTGATGCTTTGGACTTAATCAAGCTTTGCATCTGGAGTGAGTAATTATTGTGTCTGCTTGGGGCTGCAAACTGAGTGAAACATTGAAACCATGAAGTCTCAGCTGATGGAGTCACAAGAATGCTTCTTATGAACTCAAAAGCACCAGGGTACAAGCAAAGTGTCCAGAGAGCTCCAACAAATAGTCAGCACACTACCCACCTCATCCCCTCAACCACTGCCCTTTACTGTTGAGGAGGTAGATAAGGCCCTCACACCCATGAAAGCTGGGAAACCTGCAGGACCTGATGGTGTCTTTCCAAAATTTCCTAAAGACATCAGGCCCAAGGAATGTAAATGGCTGGCAGCACTGTTCTCCGATATCCATTCCTCAGGGTTCATTCCAAGGATTTGGTGTGAGGCTATGGTTATTGCCATTGCCAAGCCTAGGAACTCAACCAGTAATCCCTCATCATACTCACCCATATTACTATTCTGCAAATCATACAAGCTAATGGAGAAAATATTACCGGCAAGGATCATGCTGCTTGTAGAAACAATGTTACTGAATGAACAAATGGGTTTCTGACCAGGCTGCAGCTGCAATGATCAAGTATTAGCTTTACCAACACACACTGAGGTGGGATTCCAGTGAAAACATATCACCAGGACAGCTTTTTTAGATGTATCTGCTGTCTATGACACTGTACAGAGGAATGGCCTTCCCCTGAAAGCCACCAAAATTATCCCATGCAATGGAAGCATAAAATTCCTCTGAGAAGTTCTGATCAATCATAGTGTAGACTGAGGTCCAGTGTGCTTCAGTAGCAGCAGCCATGGTAACTACAAGCTGTGGACTACAAACTGCAGCATGTTGGGAGAATTTCCTGGTTCCTGCCAGGAAGTCCCCTCTGCCCCTCCCAGCAGGAATTTTCAGCATTGACTCAAGCTGGGAGCATGTAGCAGGCAAGCAGAGAGGAGGCTGCTGGACTGTAATCTTGTTATGTGATTCTTTACAGAATAAAACCTTGTTCCTGATGGTTTGTCTGAGTGGGTCTGGTCTGAGGGCTTGGCTACACTTGCAAGTTACAGCGCAATAAAGTCGCCCACAGCGCTGTAACTCACTCCCCGTCCACACTGGTAAAGCACGTACAGCGCTGTATCTCCGCGGATACAGCGCTGCTTGTACTCCACCTCCCCGAGAGGAATAAAGAGTATTGCGCTGCCGTTGCTGTGCTGCGGCGCCAGTGTGGCCGCCCAATGCACTCTGATTGGCCTCCAGAAGTATTCGGCAGTATCCCACAATGCCTGTTCTAGCCACTCTGGTTATCAGCTCGAACTCTACTGCCCTGGCCTCAGGTGACCAACCGTCAGACCCACCCTTTATATTCCCCGGGAATTTTAAAAATCTCCTTCCTGTTTGCTCAGCCAGGTGTGGAGTGCTATCAGCGAATCTTTCCAGGTGACCATGCCTCCACGCGCCAAGCGAGTTGCTGGACCTCATCAGTGTTTGCGGGGAGGAAGCTGTCCAGTCCCAGCTGCACTCCAGCCATAGGAATTACGATACCTTCGGGCAGATATCAAGGGCCATGATGGAAAGGGGCCATGACCGGGACGCACTGCAGTGCAGGATTAAGGTGAAGGAGCTGCGGAATGCCTACTGCAAAGCTCGCAAGGCAAACGACCACATGGGTGCTCCCCCCATGACCTGCCGATTCTACAAAGAGCTGGATGCGATACTTGGGGGTGACCCCACCTCCATGCCGGGCACCACCATGGACACTTCAGAGCGGGGGGAGGAGGAGATGGAGGAGGAGGAGGAGGACAAGGAGGAAAGTGGGAGTGAGGGTGCTGGGGGTGGGGAGACACCCCGGAATCCCTGGAGGCATGCAGCCAGGAGCTCTTCTCGAGCCAGGAGGAAGGTAGCCAGTCGCAGCAGCCGGAACTTGGTGGAGGACAAACAGAAGAGCGGGTTCCTGGTAAGCGGCTTTTGGGGGGGGGGGGAAGGTTTTCGGGAGAGGAGGGTTAGGGCTGCATGCATGCCTAGATGCGGAATAGCACATTGATGTGGTCTATCACATCGCGATAATCGGCCTCGGTAATCTCTTCGAAAGTCTCAGCCAGAATGTGGGCAATGCGCGTGCGCAGGTTTCTTGGGAGAGCCACCGTGGTCCTTGTTCCAGTCAGGCTAATGTGTCCGCGCCGCTGTGCCGCGAGGGGCGGGGGGACTATTGCTGCACACAGTGAAGCTGCATATGGGCCAGGGCGGAAGCCACATTGCAGTAGAAGACCCTCCCTTGCTTCCCAGGTCACCCTCAGCAGTGAGATATCTTCCAGGATGGACTCCTGTGGAAAATGTTGGGACAGTGTTCAGTGTAGGTGCCCCCTGCAGCTGTTGGCTCTCCCCAAGGCACAGAAACCCAGAGGACAGTACAGCCCAGAAACAATCAGTCCCCCTTACTCACCATTTTGGGGCTCCCGTGGGTTATGTCCGCTCTCTTTGGGACGGGAAAATTATGCTATTGTGTAGACTGTGTGTGCCCTCCTTAAGTGCGGGGGAATCATTACTCTGTCTGGTATAAACAATGCTGCCTCTGTTAAGTGTTGCATTTTGCCTTTACAGATGCAACCTTGAGATCTCAGCCGTCCGTGTTTTCACCGGCTCAGAGACTGCAAAGACTCCGGAAGAGACCGCGGAAAAGCAAAGAAGACATGCTGCACGAAGTGATGCATCAATCTCTTACAGAGAATCAAAAAGCGCAGGAGTGGAGGGAGAGCGAAAGCAGGACCCGCAAGGAAAACGCAGCGCACCGGAAGCAAAGCACGGATCGGCTGATAAGCATCATGGAGCGCCAAGCAGACTCTATCCAGGCGCTCGTAGCCATGCAGGCGGAGCACTACCGCGCCCGCCCCCCCCTGCAGCCCTTGTCCCAAAACTCTTTCCCTTGTGCCCCCATGTCACCTCCAACCCACTTTCCCCAACATCCGGGTTCTTACCGCCACCAGCTGCCTCCAACACCTGTATCTTCACCAACCAGCCCTGAGAACTACGACCCTTACCCTCTGCACTCAACCCCCATCACCATGCAGTATAGCCATCCTGAAGTGCAGCACTCATTGCACAGCACTCCAGACAGGACATACGCAAATCTGTGATTGTACCGTTCCCCACCCCACCCCCTTGCCCTTTCTGATTCCCAAACAGTTGTGTTTCTTTCAATAAATGAATTTTCTTTTCAATAAATGGATATTTTGGTTTTGAAAACATTCTTTATTATTGCATAAAGTAAAAGATACCTTAGCCCAGGAAACAGGCACTGCAAATCAGCGTAGCAAACACAGATTCCTACTAACATTGTAACCACAGGGCACCAGACATTACTGCTGGTTTTCAGCCTCAAATTGCTCCCTCAAGGCATCCCTAATCCTTGCAGCCCCGTGCTGGGCCCCTCTAATAGCCCTGATCTCTGGCTGTGGAAATTCAGCCTCCAGGTGTTGAACATCGGAGGTCCATGCCTGACTGAATCTTTCACCCTTCCCTTCACAAATATTATGGAGGGTACAGCATGCGGATATAACCGCGGGGATGCTGTTTTCAGCCAAGTCCAGCTTCCCATACAGAGATCACCAGTGGCCCTTTAAACGGCCAAAAGAACACTGCACAGTCATTCGGCACCGGCTCAGCCTGTAGTTGAACCGTTCCTTGCTACTGTCAAGGCACCTTGTGTAGGGTTTCATGAGCCACGGCATTAACGGGTAAGCAGGGTCTCCAAGGATCACAATGGGCATTTCGACTTCCCCTACTGTGATCTTCCGCTCTGGGAAAAAAGTCCCGGCCTGCAGCTTCCTGAACAGGCCAGTGTTCCAAAAGATGCATGCATCATGCACTTTTCCAGGCCAGCCTGTGTTAATGTCAATGAAACACCCACGGTGATCCACAAGCGCCTGGAGAACCATAGAGAAATACCCCTTCCAATTAACGTACTCGGATGCGAGGTGGGGTGGTGCCAGAATAGGAATATGCGTCCCATCTATCGCCCCTCCACAGTTAGGGAAACCCATTTGTGAAAAGCCATCCACAATGTCCTGCACGTTACCTGGAGTCACGGTTCTTCTGAGCAGGATGCGATTAATGGCCCTGCAAACTTGCATCAACACAATTCCAACGGTCGATTTTCCCACTCCAAACTGGTTTGCGACCGATCGGTAGCTGTCTGAAGTTGCCAGCTTCCAGATTGCAATAGCCACCCACTTCTCCACTGGCAGGGCAGCTCTCAATCTCGTGTCCTTGTGCTGCAGGGTGGGGGCGAGCTCCTCACACAGTCCCATGAAAGTGGCTTTTCTCATCCGAAAGTTCTGCAGCCACTGCTTGTCATCCCAGATTTGCAGGACGATGTGATCCCACCACTCAGTGCTTGTTTCCCGAGCCCAGAAGCGGCGTTCCACAGTGCTGAGCATGTCCGTGAATGCCACAAGCAATTTCGTGTCGTACGCATTACGCGACTCGCTATCATCATCGGACTCCTCACTGTCACTTTGGATCTTAAGGAATAGCTCAACTGCCAAACGTGACGTGCTGGCGAGACTCGTCAGCATACTCCTCAGCAGTTCGGGCTCCATTTCCTGCAGTCCGAAATGGAACACAGATCGCGCTGCACAGAAACCGTTGAAAGATGGCGCCAAATGTGGACAAAAACACAGGGATTGCTGGGATGTGAAGCGATGCATCATGGGGCGTTGGGACAGGACCCAGAATGCCCCGCACCCCCCGCACTCTTCCCACAAGCCACGGCGCCAGAATGGGAAGAGGTGCTCTGTGGGATAGCTGTCCATAATGCACCGCTCCCAATGCCGCTGCAAGTGCCGCAAATGTGGCCACGACAGTGCGCTGGCAGCTGTCAGTGTGGGCAGACTGCAGCGCTTTTCCTATTCAGCTGTACGAAGGCAGGTTTAACTCACAGCGCTGTACATCTGCAAGTGTAGCCAAGCCCTGAGGTGAATACACACTGACACACAAGCAGAGCACACAGAGGAGCCTCAGGCATAGTTTCCCAAAGTTGTGTAAAATGCCCCAAGGCAGGCTTCCCCTAACTGGAACAAATTCATACTGGGCTAGTGAACAAGACGGGGACCACAGTAGGTTTTGTGTTTTCCTTAGTAACCAGGTCAGCAGGCCATGCACTCTCAACAGTGGCCTACAAAGGGATCAGTCCTAACACCAATCCTGATCTACACCAGTGACTTTCCTCAGACATCATTATAGAAATTTGTTTATGCTGATAACACTACACTGGCTACACAGGTATGGTATTTATTTACCATAGAACAAATCCTAACCAAGGACTTTAAAACCATGGAAGAATATTTCTTATATTGGGAGCTAAAACCAAACCTCACTAAGACTGTGTTCTCAGCATTTTATCTAAACAATATGAAAGCTGGGGCAGAACTGCATGTGTACTTCTATGTCCAGCAGATAAGACCTGAGCTTCCCTCAAAATATCTTGGGGTAACATTAGACAAGGGGTCGGCAACCTTTGGCACACGGCTCGCCAGGGTAAGCACCCTGGCAGGCCGGGCCAGTTTGTTAACCTGCCACGTTGGCAGGTTCGGACGATCGCGGCTCCCACTGGCCGCGATTCACCGTCCCAGACCAATGGGGGCTGCGAGAAGCGGCGCGGGCCAAGGGACGTGCTGGTCGTGGCTTCCCACCTCCCCCATTGGCCTGGAGCGGCGAACCGCGGCCAGTGGGAGCCGCGATCGGCCGAACCTGCCGGCGCGGCAGGTAAACAAACTGGCCCGGCCCACCAGGGTGCTTACCCTGGTGAGCCGCGTGCCAGAGGTTGCCGACCCCTGCATTAGACTGAAGCCTCATGCACCACCAGCTCCCCAAATAAATAACAAGACAAAATAAAGATGCATGTAAATCTCATTCAGAAATTGTCAGGAATGACCTGTGGAGCCAATGCAAAAACTCTCTGGACATTTTCACTGGCCCTTTTCTACTCTACTGCAAAATACTGCTTACCTGTCTAGATACATAGCTCCCACACATTATTTGTCAGTTCTCAACCCTCCATGCAGATTACAGACACTGTAAAATCAATGCCACAACCAGAGCTTCCCATACTGACACCCACCCAAATTGGTTGTGACATGAGAATCCTTCGGGAATCCCGTTGTATTCAAGGGAACAAGGATCTTGCAATGCATACGAAGACCTAAATAACACTGAGATTCTGACTCAAATCCAGCAAATCTTTCTGGCATGCAGTGCAAGAGCTTGAAGACATGGGGTTTTCCCCCAAAGATCAATGGCAAGCAAGGTGGAAGGATGCCAACATCCCGAACAAACACCTCATCGAGGACCCAGTGGCTTTTCACTCCCATGGAAAATGTGGTCCTCTTAGTACCACATCCACTCATCACATGGCAGATGCACCTACCACCTCCATAAATGAAAACTGAGACACAATCTATTTGTGACTGCAGAAACATACTTCAAACTATGGAACACCTCATCAGTCAATGTCCCAAATGATCATATCTTTAGCTGTAGGGTGGCAACAGTGCTTACGCTACTTTGAAAATGGTGACTGGTGGAAACTTAGGCACCTAGCTGGCTGTTTAGGTGCCTACTCCCTTCTAAAAATCTGGCCCTTAGGTGCTTTTGAAATTTGTAACCATAGTCAGCACTCGGGATTTCAGCCATGTGTGTAGTTGCAGCAGTGCGAATCCCTAGCTTATACAGGCAATACTGTGACTTAAACCTGTACATCTTACCCCTGCTTGGAATCAGAATATGTTGCCCCAGGGAAATCATGACTTATAGTGGCTAGAAGGGACCATCATGATCATCTAGTCTGAACTCCTGCATATTGCAGGCCACAAAACACACCCACCCACTCCTGTAATAGACCCCTATTTTCTGGCTAAGTTACTGAACTCCTCAAATCACAATTTAAAAACTTCAAGTTACAGAGAATCCACCAATTATTCTAGTTTAAACTTGCAAGGAAGTCCAACCTCCCCATCCCCCCCCCCCCCCCCCCCCAAAAAAAAAACCAACAAAAAACTAGGCCCTCTTCCATTCTGACCTGGGGGGAAATTCCTTTCCAACTCCAGTTGGCTATCAGTTGGACCCTGAGCATGTCTGCAAGACCCAGATATCTAGGGGGGAAAATCACTGAAATAACTCTGAGCCCTCCCCATCTAGTGTACCATTTCCAGCTGTTGGGGATATTTGCTACTAGCAGTCACAGATGGGCCACATGCCACTGAAGGCAGTATCATCATACAATCCCCTCCATAAACGTATCATGCTCAGTCTTGAAGCTAATTAGTTTTTTTGCCCTCACTTCTCACCTTAGAAGGCTGTTGCAGAACTTCACTCCTCTGATGGTTAGAAACCTTCATTTAATTTCAAGCCAAAACTTGTTGATGGCCAGCTCATAGCCATTTGTTCTTGTGTCAGCTTTGGCACTTAACTTTAATAACTCCTCTCCCTCCCTGGTATTTATCCCTCTGATTTATTTTTAGAGAGCAATCATATTTCCCCTCAGCCTTCGTTTGGTTAGGTTAAACAAGCCAAGCTCTTTGAGTCTCCTCTCATAAGGTAGACTTTCCATTCCTCTGATCATCCTAGAAGCCCTTTTCTGCACCTGTTCCAATTTGAATTCATCTTTCTTAAACATGGGAGACCAGAATTGCACACACTATTCCAGATGAGGTCTCACCAGTGACTTGTATAATGGTACTAACACTTCCCTATCTCTACTGGAAATACCTCGCCTGACACATCCTAGGATTACATAAATCTTTTTCACAGCCTCATTAGATTGGTAATTCATAGTCATTTTGTGATCAACCAATACACCCAGGACTTTCTCCTCCTCTCTTGCTTCCAACTGATAAATCCACAGTTTATAGCAAAAAGTATTGTTGTTAGTCCCTAAATGCATAATCTTTCACTTTGCACTATAACATTTCATCACATTTTCATTACTTCAGTTTACAAGGTCATTGAGATCTTCTTGTATGATATTCCGGTCCTCCTCTGTATTGGCAATACTTCCTAACTTTGTATCATCTTCAAATTTTATGAGCACATTCCCACTTTTTATGCCAAGGTCATTAATGAAAATGTTAAATAAAATTAGTGCCAAAACCAATCCCTGAAGACCTCCACCTCCCTCGAGCCTGACAGTTGACCTTTCAGTATGACCCGTAGTAGTCTCCCCTTTAACCAGTTCCTTATCCACCTTTCAAGTCTCATATTAATCCCCATCTTCTCCAATGTAACTGATAATTTCCCATGTGGAACTGTATCATATGCCTTATTGAAATCCAGGTAGATTAAATTTACAGCATCCCCTTTGTCTAAAAATCAGAGTTATCTTCTCAAAGAAAGAGATCAGGTCGGTCTGGCATGATCTACCTTTTGTAAAACCATGTTGCATTTTATCACAATTACCATTTACCTCTATGTTCTTTACTACTTTCTCTACACTTAGAATGAGTTTATAGCAATGCAGCTACAGTGGGGCTGTCCACCAATGGAAGTAACTGAGGCAAATTGTCAATGTAGGCAAAGCATGTGTTGTCATTCACCTGCATCCCAAGTGACATAACCACTGGACTATTGGCTATTCTGGGTATGCAGAAATTGCATTCTGGGCCTGAGGAAGTTTCCTATGAAAAAAAAATATATATATCAAAAAGTCCCTGAACAGCTTCATTTGTGACTTAATTCTGCTCAGGGCAGAGGACCACACCTAGGGTGAAATTCTACCCCCTTTTAATTCAGTAGCATAGCTGTCATGTTTTTCAACAGAAGCAGGATTTCAGTCCTAGAGTTTCGTCTTTTGCACAGGAAGCCTACTCATCCATATCCTCTGCTCATAGTTCAGCAAAGGAATGGTCCAAAGTCCGGTGAACACAATGGGAATCTGTCCACTCACATCAATGGGCTTTGGATATGGCCCCTGAAGTGCAACAAGCTTGTGCATCACACTGGGAAAGGCAGGATTACAGCTGTAGTGATTTTTACCTGAGGATATAAGAGAACAGGCCCTCCAGATTCAGTCTGTGCAGCTCAGTACCAGTGTTATCCTCAACAACAAGGATCAAAGTATTCATAAAGTCTAGTGGAGAAAATAATAATAATGTTGTTAACCTTTAACACAGGTAGCATTACAGCTTAAATAAAAGAAAGGTAGACACAGTTGTGTTAGTAATTACCATATTATATTTCCCAGGATATAAAAATTAATAAAATATGGATCTCAAACCTATTCACACTGTTTTGTAGTAATTAAGTTGTCACTACACTTGCTAGGTTTTTGAAAATAATATTTTATGAACTTTATGCTTACCTGGAAGTAGAATATTTTCTCCCTAGAAGAATACAAATAAAATTATTTATTTCACTGGATTTCTTTAAAAACCATATAACATATTTAATAGATTTGTTTAAAAGAAATTGTCTACACTTAAAAAAAACACACATACATTACACTACATGTAGAATTTGGTGTGTTTTAAAATACTTCTTTTTCACATAATTAAGTAGATGTGCAGAATGTGGAAACCTGGTGCTGAAACAAATATTACATGTGCCTATAAATTAATGTGTCCCCTTAGGAAAATGAAATTTCACAGTGTAATTACCCCGTTTCTTCACAGAAGACATAAAGAAATTTATGGAACTAATTACTCTGATAATGAAGAGGAATTTTTTTTTTCTCTTTCAGTGCAATCCCACCTAAAAGGAAGAAATGGGGAAATGTAACTCATTGAACTCCCCGGCAGCTCCACTGTTATATATTTATTATTATTAGAAACTGAGGCGTTTTATTACTTTTGTGTCAGTACTAAATATAAACATCCAATATAAGGCAAGAGATTTTGTAATGGGTTTCTGCTAGCACCTCAACAATTCATCTCCAAATCTTACAAGTTAAATTACTATAGATTAAATCAAAAGTCCATATTTAAAGCATTATTGCAGGTTTCATGCAGAGTATGTCCCTCTTCCTCTGTTCTAGAATTGTTTGTAATGTAGTCTGTGAAGGGCCCCATTAAATCACTTCTTTCATCATAGGAAAACTTGAGTAGAATGTCTGAATGGTCATCTATAGGACCATCCTGTAAGACACCAAAGTGGTTACATCAAAACATTGTAATCTAGGCTCTCTTATAATAATAGTTATTACTGAGCACCTTTCATCTGAAGATCTCAAAACCCTTCATAACTATTAACTACATTAATTTTCTAGAGGCCGTATTCCTATGTTTACACTTGAGATTGCATCTCAGGTGGCCAGCCAGATAAGTGAGATGTTTATACATTTAAGGGACACTGTTAACATGAAATTTTGTCAATTAAAAAAAAAAAGAGCTCAAAGCCATTTCAGGTATCACCCTTGCCCGTGTCTCCCTGGCAGTTTTTGTAGGGTTTTTTTACAAATGCATTTTACTATGTTTTCCTCTCTCTGTGGTATATAAAATACACTTGCAAATAGCAAGGGAAACTATAGTGAAATTTTCACACTGAAAAAGTGAAACAAATGATGCACATGTGCCAAATGCCAAAACAAACAAATATATTGTTATAAATGGAAAAGAGATTAGGTATGTATACATACCTAATCTCTTTTCCATTTATAACAATCTTAGATACTGTTTGTAATAACAGTTGGTAAACAATATTCAGACACGTGTGATTACTGACTTGATTATGTCCCTTTAAAGTGTGTATAACTAGACAAAAAGTACATGTTGTATAAATTCATCCCTCTTAAGGCTCAGTCATGGCTTTGCCAGGTGCCCTGATCAAGGGACAACATGTTGTTCCATTGCTCCTGGAACAGATTCTAAGGGCACAGTAGAATCTCAGAGTGATGAACGCCAGAGTTACAAACTGACCAGTCAATCACACACCTCATTTGGAACCGAAAGTACGCAATCAGGCAGCAGCAGAGACAAAAGAAAAAAAAGCAAACAGTACAGTACTATGTTAATTGTAAACTACTAAATAAATAAAGGGAAAGCAGCATTTTTCTTCTGCAGAGTAAAGTTTCAAAGCTGTATTAAGTCAATGTTCAGTTGTAAACTCTTGAAAGAACAATCATGTTTTTTTCAGAGTTACAAACATTTCAGAGTTATGAACAACCTCCATTCCTGAGGTATTCAGAACTCTGAGGTTCTACTCTATGTCTAGAAGTGACATGATAGGCCGAAGAGATTAGCTGCCCCAAGTACATAAGAACACCATACTGGTCAGACCTATGCTCCATCTAGCCCAGCATCCTGCCTCTCTGCCAGTTACTAGTGACAGATGCTTCAGAGGGAATGAACAGAATGGAACAATTTTGTGTAATCCATCCCATCATCCAGTCCCAGCTTCTGGCAGTCAAAGATTTAGGGAGACCCAGAACATGGGGTTGCATCCCTGACCATCTGGCTAATAGCCATTGATGGACATATCCTCCATGAACTTATCTAATTTTTTTAACCGAGTTATATTTTTGGCTTTCACAACATCCCCTGGCAATGAGTTCCACAGATTAATTGTGTGTTGTGTGAAGAAGTACTTCCTTTTGTACTTCCTTCCTTCCTGCTACCAATGGATTTAATCGGGTGACTGCTAGTTCTTGTTTTATGAAAAGGGGTAAATAAAACTTCCCTATTCACTTTCTCCACACCATTCATGATTTTACAGATCTCTACCATATCACCCTTTATTTGCCTCTTTTCTAAGTTGAACAGTCCCAGTCTTTGTAATCTCTCCTTAAATGGATTCCATCCCCCTAATAATTTTTATTGTCCTTCTCTGCACCTTTTCCCAATTCTAATATATCTTTTTTGAGATGGGGCAACCAGAACTGCACACAGTATTCAAAGTGGGTGTACCATGGATTTAAATACTGGCATTATAATATGTTCTATTATCTATTCCTTTCCTAATGGTTCCTAACATTCCGTTAGCTTTTTTTGACTACTGCTGCACATTGACTGAATGTACATGCCTAGGGTTTCAAACAGAATTATATTTGGGGCACCTAGCCCATCTTGTGGCACAAACTATCAAGCCTACACTGCTATTTTTAGCACACTAGCTCAATCAAAGCTAGCACATAAATATCTACCTGAACTGGAAATTACACCTCAAGCTACAGTGTAGACCGGGGTCGGCAACCTCTGGCACGCGGCTCACCAGGGTAAGCACCCTGGTGGGCCGGGACAGTTTGTTTACATGCCACGTCGGCAGGTTCAGCGGATCGTGGCTCCCACTGGCCGCGGTTCGCTGCTCCAGGTCAATGGGGGCTGCGGGAAGCGGCGCGGGCGAGGGATGTACTGGCCGCTGTTTCCTGCCACCCTCATTGGCTTGGGACGGTGAACCGCGGCCAGTGGGAGCCGCGATCGGCCGAACCTGCCGACGCGGCAGGTAAACAAACTGGCCCGGCCCATCAGGGTGCTTACCCTGGCGAGCCGCGTGCCAGAGGTTTCCGACCCCTGGTGTAGACTTCCCCTAAGAGTCACAATTCCCCTGGTTCTAAGGGGGAAATACTCTGAATTGGGGCTCTATTTGTTGCAATGTACTTCCCTCAGAATGTTGTCCAAGCTATATTAAATGGTACATACAGGGGTGTAGCCAAGCTCTGTCAAGATCTGGAGCAGGTAGCCAGTGCCAGTGAACTCCTTATGCCCCCTCTGCAGCCACACAAACCAACAACAATCTGGCTCCTTAATAAGTACGTTAATTAGAACAAAAAAGGAGCTTCTTTCTATGCAATAATACCAGTATTATCCTCATCACTCATGCTCTACCCACTATAGAACTCCCAGCACTACTATCAATAATAAATAGAATTAAAATTTCTACCTTGTTGAATGCTATTTGTCAAAGTTAACAACCAGAAAAAAATAAATTCACTCATTTATGACACCATGATTTACTTATCATTCCTCTCTTCACTCTACCTACACTGACAACCCATGAAAGCCAAAAATAAAGGCGGCTTTATAAGGATTCCAACTGTGGGATAATGGCCACACACAAAAATAATGTCTGCTGTTTCAGATGCAAAGTTAATTAATTTAATAGAACACATCTGGAGGCAAGCTAATGAAGGCAGAATCTGTCAATTATCACAATATTAAAAAAAAAAAACCCAAAGATTTTGCATTTTATGGAAATGTTATTCTTCCCCCTAACAGCCAACTTCTCAGAGAACGAAGGCAAGAATATGAATTCACAGAAGTTTTTTTTTTTTTAATGTACGCTTGTATATACTCTGTGTGTGTGTTTGAGTGCATATGCGTGTGCACTGGATGTTGGGAACAATATTTACTTATTTATGTGTCTATTTGTATAAATTTATATACATGTATTTATGTAAATGCATACAAATTCATAAATTCTCATGGCATTTACATTGTATTTGAAACCATTTTAGAGCTTCTTACCCAATACTTACTCCAATGACTTCCATGGAAGTGTTGCCTGATTAAGAACTGCAAGGGCTAGATGGTGGGCCAGATCCTCAGCTGATATACACAGCTGATATTCTGACCCTGTGCCTTCAAAGCACATCCCCTTCTTAGGGGGGATCCTCCTGGCACTGTGTCTGAGCAGATACACATTGAATAGATGCTCAGGGCCTGGCTAAACACAATCTAATTCTTCATGCCAGAAAACCTCTAGCTATGTAAAATCATAGCAAATGCATACAAAAAAATTAACATGTGAAATCTTAGTCCTTCAAGTTAGTAATGGGACAAATCTGAAAAAGACAGGAGGTTTGACTCTGTTTTGGTGACAGTCCATGTGGATTAGCTGAATGAAGGATTTGTTCAAACATGAATTGCTGAAGAGGCTGTTAGAATAATGGAGGATACTGATTTTCAAAATTATCTTTGTGCATGTTGAAGAGTGTGTTACTTTATTTGTTAAGAGTTAATTGTGAGGGATACTGAACATCTGTAAATCTTGTTGACAGCAATAGGAGATGCTGGGGCTTAGAACCTCTCAGGCAGCTTCTTAAATAAATGCTTTTAATATATACTACTTAAATATATGTTTGTTTTTCTATTGTACTTCTATGCTTGTTCTTTGCATTGATTTCTAGACCCCCTTCCCTATCTTTTGCTATCCCTTTTCTCTCTAACATTTCTCTTCCATGTGTCTGTCTCTCTGCTCTGGTCTTCTGATGCTCTTTCCTGTGGCAGTCTCCTATCTATTAATCATTTTCATTTGTTGATTGAATGGTAGAACTAAATTGCTCCTCTTCTTTGTTGAACCGATGCTGATAGATATCCCCTCTGACACTCAGATTATCTATCTGGAACAAAATAGCCCCAGATCTGAATTTTGCATATAAATTATTATTTATTTTTTGTTGAATGCCAATAGCATGCTCAGTGCTGTAGTGAGCACAGAAGAAAACAGTCCATACTCCAAAGGTATATTTGTGTATAGATAGTTAGATATGACAGAAAATACAGAAATACAGGTCAGGGACATAAATGCATTGGTGAACCACAAAAAGCCTAGTATTAAAATGGAGAACTTTTAACTTTTCTTTTCTTAATATAGTTTCATTCTTTGATGGATTATTGTTCAAAGACCTCATAGAAGTGTGTTTAGTAGTGGAATTTGATTGAAGAGAGTTATGAATGGTAAACAAGTACAGGGAATTGCTCCAAAAATAATTAACAATACAGAATAATTCACAGAGGTAGGAGAGGAAGAAAGATACAAAGGTAACAGCAAGATAGCAAACATGGCCAGGGCAACAGAGGGAGTAGGAAAAAAATGAAAGTGGAAATGTAGCTGAGCAGTAGAAAATGTGAAGGTAAGGGTCTTCCCCAACTCCATTTTTCCATATGTCTCCCAAATTTCAAGCCAGGACATTGAATAGGTGTTAGCATTTCAGTAACTTATGTGCCAATGGACAAGTGGCATTGAGTCATATTTAAGGGCTGAATCCCTCCAAAAAATGTATACTGTTGATTGTGGAATAATGCTACCCTGCCTTAGAGATGTAGAAAGGGTTACTGGGAGCAAAATGAAATGACTCTATTCCTTCTTCTTAGATATGTCACCTAAATGCAAGCGGTCCCACTGATGTGTTTTTTCTCCTTTCCCTGGAGACTCTTTCCCTTAGCTTCTTCTAGTTGTTTATTGCACTGCAGTGTTCATGTAGCCCTAGATATAACAACCATCTTTCATCCCAACCACTGGAAGGCATACAGTATATTGGTGCTGTCAGTAACCTAACCTAAGTTAAACAGCCTTCCCTTTTTCGTAGTTTCTTGTGGCACATTCAGGGGCAGGTGTGGGGCAGAAAAAATTCTGCTGTTAAACTGATATGATTGATGATGGGAGCCCACTGAAGATTATAAAGGGCATGAGCTGATGCAAATAGCAGAATTTTGTTTAACAATGGGGTAAAAGGAACATTTAAGGCAGTAAGGAGACCTGGATAGATGCAAGCCAAAGTGTGCTTTTTCTAAAAGCCAGCCACCTAGCAGCTTGTGTACTATTCTATCAAATTTATTTAAATAGACATTAGTTTATTGTTCATTTTTTTCTAATGTTGAATAAAAACACTGAACCTGCTATTTGTATTCAGCATTTTGACTCTGCCATAGTAAACTGAGTTCCTTTAGGAACCACCCTTCTGGTACTTCACACAACAGTATCACAGGCAGGTTATAAGCTTGAGAAGAAGAGTAGATATACAAGAGAAATGGTATTTAGACACCAAATACATGAACTGGAAATGACAGATGAGCAATGCATCTAGTGTTTCAATTTGAACAGGAGAGACATCTTGTACTTCTGGGATCTAGTCTCCAGGCAACTGGAGATTGGAATAAAGCATTCATTTCCTTCCTGTTCTACAACAGTAACCTCTGAATAATGTGAGCAAAGAACTAGAGAAGGACACATTTGGTACTGGGTACAAAGTATTATAAAGAATGCATAGTAGGGATGGTGATCTTTCTGAACATGCCAGTGCTTTATTTCATTCCTAATTGCTATGTTTGTACCCAGTTCAATGGTCATAGTTTCCAAACATATCAACAATGACATCTCAGAGAAGGATTCTACACCTTTGCTTTTCCTAATCTTTTACGGAGTGACTGACTGCTCTCATTGTATTGTTGGGACATGACACAAGTGTGGATGATATGACAGGCAACACCTGCACAGGAGAAACTTGCACATTGATAGTGCATGATGCCTGGAACATCAGGGCTAAATTTCTTTATCATTATCTTGGGTATAAACTAGCAGTCAGCCAGATGTTGAAATTCTAATTTCCAAGCTCTAATCATGCATGCTGTACAATGATGAATAAATATAGTTACATTATAGCACAACTTGTTGCTGAGCTCTGTGACTATCCTCACGGACAATTATTTCCAATTTGGTGACAATATATACCTCCAGACCAGTGGCACCGCCATGGGCACACGCATGGCCCCACAATATGCCAACATTTTTATGGCTGATCTGGATCAACGCTTCCTCAGCTCTCGTCCACTCACGCCCCTTCTCTACCTATGCTACATTGATGACATCTTCATCATCTGGACCCATGGGAAGGAGACTCTGGAAGAATTCCNCGCATCTGCTCCAACCCCTCAGACAGAGACCAACACCTACAAGATCTTCACCAAGCATTCTCAAAACTACGATATCCACACAAGGAAATAAGGAAACAAATCAACAGAGCCAGACGTGTACCCAGAAGCCTCCTGCTACAAGACAAGCCCAAGAAAGAAACCAACAGAACTCCACTGGCCATCACCTACAGTCCTCAGCTTAAACCTCTCCAACGCATCATCAGTGATCTACAACCCATCCTGGACAATGATCCCTCGCTTTCACAGACCTTGGGAGGCAGGCCAGTCCTCGCCCACAGACAACCCGCCAACCTTAAGCATATTCTCACCAGCAACCACACACCGCACCATAACAACTCTAACTCAGGAACCAATCCATGCAACAAACCTCGATGCCAACTCTGCCCCCATATCTACACCAGCAACACCATCACAGGACCTAACCAGATCAGCTACAACATCACCGGTTCATTCACCTGCACGTCCACCAATGTTATATATGCCATCATGTGCCAGCAATGCCCCTCTGCTATGTACATTGGCCAAACTGGACAGTCACTACGTAAAAGGATAAATGGACACAAGTCAGATATCAGGAATGGCAATATACAAAAACCTGTAGGAGAACATTTCAACCTCCCTGGCCACACAATAGTCGATGTAAAGGTAGCCATCTTACAGCAAAAGAACTTCAGGACCAGACTCCAAAGAGAAACTGCTGAGCTTCAGTTTATTTGCAAATTTGACACCATCAGCTCAGGATTAAACAAAGACTGTGAATGGCTAGCCAACTACAAAAGCAGTTTCTCCTCCCTTGGTGTTCACACCTCAACTGCTAGCAGAGAACCTCACCCTCCCTGATTGAACTAACCTTGTTATCTCCAGACTGATTCTTGCCTGCATATTTATACCTGCCTCTGGATATTTGCATTACATGCATCTGACGAAGTGGGTATTCACCCACGAAGGTTTATGCTCTAATACATCTGTTAGTCTAAAGGTGCCACAGGACTCTCTGTTGCTTTTTATAGTTACATTGAATATCTTAAAACTTTTATCTTATTACTAAAATATAATCTGGACCATATATAATCTGGACCAATAGCATGCTCAGTGCTGTAGTTCGAGAAGCACAAGATTTACCATAATAAGCATGTCTTCTTTTATTATCCACCATAATCCTTTCATTACTACAGTTGTATGGACTTTCTTGTTTACATTTTGCAATTTTTCTGCAGTAAGAATTGAGATTTTCATCAAAACATATTAATTTGTTCTAGGACAAAATCTATTCAAATTTACCAGGGAAGGTAGCTAAATTTTGCACTTGAAAAACTTGTCTTCTTTGTGGTAGTAAATTTATGGGCAGGCAAGACCTTAAAATCTTTATAGAGGCATGATAACAAACATGGCACCCCTCCTAAACTTCTCCATGGTAATGTCTGTCATCTCAACATTAAGTTTTACCCTTCTGAAAGCCATGATTCCTTAGTTATAGATCTTGTTGTTCAGCCCAAAAGAGGCTGGAGGTTCTTTAGGAATTCTCGGTGAAGGACTGAGTGGAATGACCCAAGAAGAGGGGAACTGGATACAACTTAATTTTATTATAGATTGGTAAATATAACAATTACTAAATGACTTCTTATCAAATAACTACAATACTATGTAAATAGACCTTAACAAACAAGATAAGGGTAAGGAAGCAGATAACAAAACAGAACCCCTTTTAACTAACTTAAACAAACACAATAGAGGGAGATAAGCCACATCAAGAACAAACAGACAGTTTTCTTCTAACTAGTTACTTA
Source organism: Platysternon megacephalum (assembly GCA_003942145.1). Classification (NCBI taxonomy): domain Eukaryota; kingdom Metazoa; phylum Chordata; order Testudines; family Platysternidae; genus Platysternon; species Platysternon megacephalum. Next base: position 1,652,487 of record QXTE01000176.1, on the reverse strand, counting down.
CGACCATGCAGATGACAGCCAGATAGGAGAACATATGCATAGTGAATTCGAGCCGGCAATACGACACACGCTCAGGCTAGATTCGGGAGCGGGAGGGTCAAGCCCTGGTTGATCAGACCTGGACTGGTAGTAGCATCGAGTAGATTCGGGACACCTCTGATTAGTGTATAGGAACGTGTAAGTATATAGTGTACAAGGTAAGTGTGGCAAACGTTGATTGGCTTGTTAGTGTCCAAACTGTTTTTCCATATTAGGATGAACACTACAATACGGAAACTACAGAAACAGCTTCTGCAGTGGACACTGTGGAAATCATTCACAGAAGTTTCCTGTAACAAGCACTGTGTCCTAATAAGGTCGTGCAGCCTATTGCGGGCCCCTTTCCTTGCACAAGGCTCGCTGTGGAGTAAAAGAGCGGCCTGGCCAAAATTGAGAGAGAGAGGAAAAAAAAGAGGGGGGGGGTTGTTGTGTTAACATGCCCCCGTGGCCAGGCAGCTGCCTAAACCTCTGCCTCAGAGTCAGAACCACCCCCTACGAGGGGCTCCGTCTCAGGGGCTGAGGCCATGAAGGCCGATGTCACCGTTTTGCGAACCAGGGCCTTTAGACATGCACACCCAAGACACAGCATAACACAGCCCACCACCAAGGAGATAAAAAAGGACATGATTTGATTCTTATATGCTCCTAGTCCCATCCAGTTTAGGAATGACCAGAAGGCAAACCTCTCCCGGCTATCCCGAATAACGACACTTAAGGATTCCAAATCTTTAGCTACTGAGCTTAAATTGAGCGAAATCGAATTCACATGCACACAACATTTCCCCTTAAACATGGGATATACTTCATCAAATTTAGCACAAAAATCATTGGTTTGTAACAAATAGTTAATCATTAAACGGTTCTGTGAAATGTAAGTGGTTATTTCATCAGACTGGGTGGCTAGAAGCTTAAATCCCTCAGCGGTACGATTAGCCAATGACTCAAGGGCCAGGGATTGAAACATAACTTGATCTCGTAATAGCATATTACCGATAGGGTTAAAGGTGAGGATAGCGGTCCCCAGGTTTACGCTAGCTGACTTCACAGTCTCCCAAAAGGACCAAAAGGACCGTCGTTGGCGGTGGTTATAAAAACTAGGCCCCCGGGTATGATATATCCCTCCGCCTTGCAGTCTAAGACGGCCCACTGTACAAACGCCGTGTGGATTAAGAGGGAGACTGGAATGTGCGCGATCCCCACAAATCCAGAAATGTCCTGGACGCAACTGAGGAAGTGGGGTGTTTGAGGCGAAATATACTTCAGGTCCAAACTGTTGCCAGTTCATAGTTATAAAGGCAAACCAGGTAACATACCAACCTGGGTGGTGCAATGTTTTATCATAGGGGGGTTCTGTGATGGTATAACGGTTTGTATAATTACACCACCCCGTACAATTATTGGGAATAACGTGGGTTTGACAGCTGGTTTGGTTTCCTACGAACACTGGCGGGCCTAAGTTTGGGGAGTTACTGGGTGCGTGGAAAACATAACAGATATCTACAGGAACAGAAACATTTATCACAACAGACACACTTTATCACAACACACACTCGATAAGAGGCATTAAGGGCCTCAAACAGTTCCGGAAAGTCCATTGAACAATGATTCCACCAAGTTTGATTCCCGAGATCAGCATAAAGGTGCGAACAGGTTACACCGGGAGACATGAACACGTTCTTTACGGTGGAAATATTGTAAAATTCGGGGAACAAAAACGGTGAGCTGTTCGCATCAGTAACCGGCAGGGAGCAGACGAGACAATGTTGAGGGAGATTGGCATCAGCTTGCTCCTGGAGCCAATAGGGGGTGAACCAGGCCTCAAAGTCAGATGACCGGTTAAGACGTCCGGGAATAAGGGACACCTGAAACACAAGATAGCGACAAGAGACCCTTTGGGGTCGATTAGTAACGAGCTATTCTTAGAATATTTACTGACTGGGGGTGGCGGGAGCGCCTCCAAGACCTGATTAATGCCTGGAGAGTCAATTTCTGGGCCAGGAGGGGCCGACGGCTGCGAAGGCAGGTCGGGATAAACCCGAGGCGGCAAAAGTTTAGGTTGTTGAGGAGGCTTTGGTTCCTCATACGGGGGTGGAGTTGTTAATACAGGATGCAGTTCGACATTCCCTGCCCCGGGATCACTTTCAGGCTCCGTGACAGCTTGCCTGGCTGCAAACATAGTACCCCCATGTAAAACGGAGCAAAGGTCCAAAGCTTTCCCCAAAAATTTGCAAAGCACTGAGGAGACATCCTCAGGCTTATAGGTGTCAGGACGTAATTTTTTGGCCCTCTTAATTTCTTCCAGCCCCTCCGTGAGTTGGCACAACAGGTCGTGCCCAGGGCCAGACACAGACACACGGGGCATTGGGTCCAGCTTTGAAACGGACCCCCCTGACACCTTTACTATTCGGCAACAATTTTTCCACAGTTGGGCTGGGTCTGACCCATTGGTGTGGTCCCCAGCCTGAGTACACTGGGGTTGGAGGGACTGATCAGACGGGACTGCTCTAAAAGCTGGGTGAACTGTCAGAAGACAGCCCACATCCTGCAACGTGAGAGGCACTGTGTAACTTTTACAGTCCCTCCCTATACCTATGGAACACACCCATTCAATTTTTTCAGGTTGGGTTTTACTTGTAAACAAATGGAACTGTAAGTGATGAAACTGTTCTGTTTCATCATCCCCTCCAGACCTGGACCTCCAGGGGCACCCACAGTCCTCCGAGCCCGAGAATCCTGTTCGTGACGCCATGTTCAGCCCAAAAGAGGCTGGAGGTTCTTTAGGAATTCTCGGTGAAGGACTGAGTGGAATGACCCAAGAAGAGGGGAACTGGATACAACTTAATTTTATTATAGATTGGTAAATATAACAATTACTAAATGACTTCTTATCAAATAACTACAATACTATGTAAATAGACCTTAACAAACAAGATAAGGGTAAGGAAGCAGATAACAAAACAGAACCCCTTTTAACTAACTTAAACAGACACAATAGAGGGAGATAAGCCACATCAAGAACAAACAGACAGTTTTCTTCTAACTAGTTACTTACGACCATGCAGATGATAGCCAGATAGGAGAACATATGCATAGTGAATTCGAGCCGGCAATACGACACACGCTCAGGCTGGATTCGGGAGCGGGAGGGTCAAGCCCTGGTTGATCAGACCTGGACTGGTAGTAGCATTGAGTAGATTCGGGACACCTCTGATTATTGTATAGGAACGTGTAAGTATATAGTGTACAAGGTAAGTGTGGCAAACGTTGATTGGCTTGTTAGTGTCCAAACTGTTTTTCCATATTAGGATGAACACTACAATACGGAAACTACAGAAACGACTTCTGCAGTGGACACTGTGGAAATCATTCACAGAAGTTTCCTGTAACAAGCACTGTGTCCTAATAAGGTCGTGCAGCCTATTGCGGGCCCCTTTCCTTGCACAAGGCTCGCTGTGGAGTAAAAGAGCGGCCTGGCCAAAATTGAGAGAGAGAGGGGAAAAAAAAGGGGGGGGGGTTGTTGTGTTAACACTTGTGACATATACTTATACTGCGCAGTGTGCCCAGGATGGCATTGACTGAAAAGTCATCGTAACAACTGGGATATCTCAGGTTGGAATGAATAGACAATTTCTTGATGAGCAAACTGTCATTCTCCACTAAGAAAAGCACATGACAAAAATGACAAATTTTACATCTCTTTGCAAATCTAATTAAAACCTTTTTACACCATTTTTATCATTGATGTGAACTTTTTTCTCACATTCACTCCTTCCTGTTTAGGAGGTAAGTCACAAATTTAGGCTTTCTGTAGGGAAAACCTTTTACCTAGTGCTCATGAGCACTGCTCACTGCTCAATTTCTTTTCCTAAATATCACGTTCCACATGTGGACTCTCCTAATACTTTCTAGTTTCTATGCATATGCAGATCACCATAATTTGGCATTCAAATATTTGTTTTTAACAATAAAACAATGTGAAAAAAGAAAATCCAAGGGGGAAAATGGGACCTTGAAACAACTAGATGGTGGAACAACACCCACCTTATCATTGTCCTCATATCTTCATCATCCTTCTCAGCATTTTTTTCCTCTTGCTTTATGATATGGGGAAATTACTACAGAGTGAGTAATCTTGATTTTTCAAAGGTGCTGAGCATCCACAACTCCCGGTTAAAAGGAGGCATGAGGACTCAGCACCTTTGAAAGTGAGACCATGAATTGCAAACTAGCACATTTAACCGCATAGTTAAGTAGTTGTAACTCCATGGTAACTCCAATGGAAGTCCTAATACTGTACATGATAACTTTCACTATCACTGTGTTAAATCCTGGTAAGTATGTATCAAACTCTTGCCTTAATTCTGTTCCCAATTCATTGGGAGCCGGCTTAGGGACTGCAGAGTTACTAACATTATGGATTACTCATTAATCTGCTCAATAATCCTTTTGTTTTTGATTGCTTAATAACCTGTATTAATCTATATAACAACTGACCTAAACCGACCAGGCCATTATCTATTTGATCTAAACCAGGGGTCGGCAACCTTTCAGAAGTGGTGTGCCGAGTCTTCATTTATTCACTCTGATTTAAGGTTTCACGTGCCGGTAATACATTTTAACGTTTTCAGAAGGTCTCTTTCTACAAGTCTATAATATATAACTAAACTATTGTTGTATGTAAAGTAAATAAGGTTTTTAAAATGTTTAAGAAGCTTCATTTAAAATTAAATTAAAATGCAGAGCCCCCCAGACCCAGGCAGTGTGAGTGCCACTGAAAATCAGCTCCCGTGCCGCCTTCAGCACCCGTGCCATAGGTTGCCTACCCCTGATCTAAACCATTGTTCATGTGGCATTATTTGTACTGCACCAGACTGAGTCAGGATGCCAAGTATTATTTCTTAATGTGGTCTTTCGGCTTCCATTCTCTTCCACTCCAGGTCTAGGTCCTGATTCAGAAAAGTACTTAAGAACTTTCTTAGGTCCATGGATGAAATCCTGGCCCATTGAAACCAATAAGAGTTTTGCTACTGGCCTCAGTGGGGCCAGGGTTTCACCCTATGACTATTCAGCACAGTAGTTTGGTGCATATTTAAGTATGTGCTGCAGTACAGGAAGCCAATGGAACTTAAGTGATGTCCTGAACAGGGATGCTTTCCTAAATCAGCATCTGTATCAGAAAGATTTGTACACTGAAAAGATTTGCATGATGCATAAAACTTTTATACCTTGAAAAGAGTATGATTGATGAGAGGGTGGTTGACCCATTTCCTCCCTATTTTCAGTTACTATGAGTCTTGATCCTGAGCATAAAGAATAAGCAGGAGTGAAGGAATATGAGTATGACTACACTAGAGCTGGAGATGTAATGTACAGCTCAGGTAGACTCTGATTGAGCTAGACACTAAAAATAGGAGTGCTGCCTCAGTGGTGAGAGCAGCAGAACTATCCCATCTGAAACTCTAGGTGTGTATTTGGGCAGCTAGCCTATCCCGCCACTCATGCTGCTGTGCCATTCTGCTTCCAGGACCAAAATATATTCATTTTAATCTGTATTGTTTGTACCATCAGACTGGAAGATTTGCTCCTAAACAAGCTCCAGCTCTTGAGTGTTGACTTGGAGAAGTAGACAAGTTGGACTGGAGTAAAGCTGGTAGGTACTGAAAAAGGAGAATAAATTAGGGATTGGAAAGGAATGAGATTTACTATATCAATATCTTCTAGTAGCATGAGGAGTTGCTATTATTTCTCCTTCTGCATTTAGAATCGTGTCTGGCTTTGTTTGGTATGCCAGCTAGGTGCAGCATGATTTGCACTATCTGCTAGTAAGACTAATATCTTGGGATTCTCCAGATATATCCTGAGGCTTTGGAGACTTGTGTTCAAGAAGAGGAACCTTGCTGGCAGAAATATAACCATATACCATGGGAAAATCCTTTGGTTTTTTGTTTATATTTTTAATAGATAAAAATAATTAATACAAGAATCTAATGCCTTCGGGTCTATACAATTATTTTCTCTGAATATCTTTTACCAAAAATGTTAAAAATACACATTTTTGTGGTATATGAAGGGGAAAAATGATGTTATGTTCATTTTAGCATCAAATTACATTGTAAAGTGATTGATTTAAAAAAATCTTTACTAAAATCTTGATTATGATATTGTATAAAGTAGCATCAAATATTATGCATATAGGTCAAACAATATTCATTAATAAGGGAAAGTATTCATGGAATGATAAATGTTTGTTACTGGATATAGAAACATTTTCACAAACATAGCAGGGGTATTTATAGTGAGTCTTGTGGGGAGGAAGGAAATTTGAACCCCATTTTTATGGGAATAATATAATCTTTAAGTCACTAATTATGATATATCTGTCTACCCTTTCACCCTGTCGTGAGGCACTTATTAATGAGCCACTGTGACACTTACATGCCTCTGTTGCAGTTTGGGTCTCCCAGGTCATCCTAGGTGTGACGGGGCTCTGAACTTACTCAGCCTTTGGTCTTGATATCCAGGCAGTCAACAAAATGAGTCTGGTTGTGGGTTAGTCAGCCCTGTGACTGAATCCATGACAGTCCTTTCCTTAAGGGTCTATCAACAATCAAAAGGAAAACCAGACATAAACAAACATAAGGTTTAAAACAAACAAAAGGAAATATTTCTTCACACAATGCACAGAACTCATCAGAACAGGAACTGGTTGTCAGGCGATGTTGTGAAGGCTAAAGCTATAACTGGGTTAAAAAAAGGACTAGATAAGTTCATGGAGGATAGGTCCATCAATGGCTATTAGCCAGATGGTCAGAGATGCAACCCCATGCTCTGGGTGTCCCTAGCCTCTGACTGACAGATGCTGGGACTGGGCAACAAGGCATGGATCACTTGATAATTCCCCTGTTCTGTAAATTTCCTTTGAAGCATCTGGCATTGGCCACTAACAAAATACAGGACACTGGGCTAGAAGGAGAATTGGTGTGGCCCAGTATGGTCATTCTTACATTCTTAGAAGGAGGTGGCAGGACTCTCTTCCTTCACAGCGCCTCTGGTAAGCCAGAGCCTGGTTCAGCACCTGTAGGTGAGTCTCTACTAATAGTCCCAAACTAATGATTCAGTATCAGGTCCTCCATTTCCCTCAAAGCCCTGCCCCCCAACAGGCAGCAGTAGCCCCAAGCAGCTTCTGCCTTCAGACAGGCACCCTCCAGTAGCTGAGGAATGAAGATTTGCTCTCCCCTCAGGTCTCCTAGCATCTGAGTTGGCTTCTCCCTTCTACATCCTCCCTCTAGGCCTGACATGCCTTGTAAGTGTGGTAGTGTGGGGCTGCTTGAGCCCAGAACAGTTCATTAACCCTCATCTGTCCAGTGTGGGGCTTATACCTCCTCTCACAGTCTCTATAACTACTACATTTCTGGCACAAATAATAAAATAAATTCTAGGTATTAAAATTATAATTTAGTTCAATTAGACCAATTTTAGGTAGTATCCTATCTCTGCCCTAATTATAAAAATCATCCAAGGATTAGGTTGCCTAAAAGATTGTCTTTTCTTCAGTGACCATGACTTCCCTTAACAAAAATATTCCACTGGAACAGTGAAACTCTTGACTAATGGGGAATGTTTGTGAGCACTGGAGACAGAACTTTCACATACACTAGACAGATATGTAGACTGCTGAACATTGTTGGTTAATGTCATGCTTAATGATTTATTTCATCACCACAGAGATGAGTGCTGAAGCCATGCGAGCAGAGGTGGAAAGGAAGATGATCACAGGTCCAAGGACAAGGCTGAATAGGGGAGCAGGTGGACACACCAAGATGCTGTAGGAATGTACAGAGAGATTGGAGGAGAACCAAGAGAGGGCTTGTGAAAGCCAATGGTAGCCTGAAAGAAAAGTATGATCAACAGTGTGAAAAGCACAAAAAACATTGAGGAGGAAAAGGAATACAGGCCTGGAGATATGGTTAGGAAGAGAAACCTGGTGAGGGTGGAGTGGAAAAAGTGGTAACCAGGCAGGAGGAAATACAGGCCAGAGCTGAAGCATAGAACTCAAGGAAATGGTTGCAGATTGCTCATGTAAGAAGTTTGGAGATGAGGGAGAGAGATAGGTGGTAACTGGAGAGGCAGGTGGGGTAAAACATCTGAGAATGGAGGACATCAGCAAGTGTTTATATTTACAGGGGAAGTAACCAGAAGTTAGTGACTTTCACCTCCCCAACCACTCCATACTCTACCACAGGGGTTGGCAACCTCTGGCACGCGGCTCGCCAGGATAAGCACCCTGGCTGGCCGGGCCAGTTTGTTTACCTGCCGCGTCCACAGGTTCGGTGGATCGCGGCTCCCACTGGCCGCGGTTCGCCGTCCCAGGCCAATGGGGGTGGCAGGAAGCCGCGGCCAGCACATCCCTCCCCCGCGCCACTTCCCGCAGCCCCCATTGGCCTGGGATGGCGAACCGCGGCCAGTGGGAACCGCGATTGGCCGAACCTGCCAACGCGGCAGGTAAACAAAGTGGCCCATCCCGCCAGGGTGCTTACCCTGGCAAGCCGCATGCCAGAGGTTGCCGACCCCTGCTCTACCTACACAGTATGAGATTACTCCATCTGTATGAAAGTTCAATGGGTTTTACCATCAGATAATAGTTAATAATAAGTACATTTCCAGAAATCAGGATGTATTCCTGGATGAGTAAGAAACAGAAAAATGGGCTATATTTGTTGGGTAAGTTCATTGCAATGAGTAGTTCTGCTAGCTCTACTATTTAGCGGATATTATCATCAAAACTATTACTGATGGACTGTTTAAATCAGTTCCTCTCCTCCCACTTCCACTGCCCGGACACAAAACCTTGCCCTTGTTGGACCTCTCTCACACTGCCCCTAATATATGTCACTGCTTTCCTAAATTTCTCTGCCTTAAAAACCTCCCGTCTCATGACAAATCTAACTTTAAAAAGTCCTCTGTTTCCAAATGCCTCTTAAATTCTCCTTCCTGGATCTCCATTATTGACTTTATGAGTAACTGCTTTAATTTGGACTATATTCCTCATTTTTTTTACACGACTGTATTCAGTAATTTATTCCATATACTATCTTTTATTTTTAACTCTGAAAAGTCTGTTGGGATTGGAATACACTTTTTTAATGCAAAACCCTATATAAAGTTAAGTTGTTTTGTAATGCAGAATAACATACAGTACACACTGAACATATTTCTGAATCATGAAGATATCTTCATTTTGCCTGATTACAGAAGAGATCAAGGTGGAGAAAGACATCTCTATTGATAATGGTGAAATGGTAGTTCCAGGTAAGTATAAATAACCACAGTTATCATTTGTACTCAAAGTTAGTTAAATAGGTACAGGTCTCATTCCTGGAAACTGGACTTGGGAAACACTGAATACATGTTAAATATCACTGAAGGCTGTGTTCAAATTATTAACTGGCATTTTTTATGCAATTCATCCTCTCTTGCAGGATCTTCAAATGTTACAGTGGTAAACTGCATGGCTGGAATAAATGAGCTTGGATTCTGCCTCCTGCAGGACAGGATCCTGAACTCAACCATCTCATGGTCACTGCTGCCCAGGTTGCCACCCACTTCTACTTCCCCTACCAATTCTTCCCGGTTTGTGAGCAGCAGGTCAAGAGGAGCATGGCCCCTAGTTGGTTCCTCCAGCACTTGCACCAGGAAGTTGTCCCCAACACTCTCCAAAAACTTCCTAGATTGTCCGTGCACTGCTGTATTGCTCTCCCAGCAGTTGTCAGGGTGATTGAAGTCCCCCATGAGAACCAGGGCCTGTGATCTGGAAACTTCTGTTAGTTGTCCAAAGAAAGCCTCATCTACCTCATCCTCCTGGTCTGGCAGTCTATAGCAGATGCCCACCACGACATCAACCTTGGTGCTCTCGCCTCTAAACGTAACCCAAAGACCCTCAACAAGCTTTTTTTCCAGTTTCATACTGGAGCTCTGAGCAATCATACTGCTCTCTTACATACAGTGCAACTCCTCCAACTTTTCTCCACCGCCTGTCCTTCCTGAACAGTTTATACCCATCCATGACAGTGCTCCAGTCATGTGAGTTACCCAGCCAAGTCTCTGTTATTCCAATCACATCATAGTTCCTTGACTGTGCCAGGACTTACAATTCTTCATGTTTGTTTCCCAGGCTTCTTGCGTTCTTGTACAGACACCTAAGATAACTAGCTGATTGCCGTACTTTCTCAGTATGAATCAGGAGGCCTCCCCTGTTGCACCCTCCTCCTTGTGTTTCCTCCCAGTATCCCACTTCCCCACTTACCTCAGGCTTAGGTCACCATTCCCTGGCAAACCTAGTTTAAAGCCCTCCTCACTAGGTTAGCAAGCCTGCCTGTGAAGATGCTCTTCCCTCTCTTCGTTAGGTGGATCCCATCTCTTCCTAACAATCCTTCTTCCTGGAACAACATCCCATGGTCGAAGAATCCAAAGCCCTCTCTCCGACACCACCTGCACAACCACACATTTACCTCCACAATTCGATAGTCCCTACCTGGGCCTTTTCCTTCAACAGGGAGGATGGACAAGAACTCGACTTGCACCTCAAACTTCTTTATCCTTCTTCCCAGAGCAAAGTAGTCTGCAGTGACACGCTCAAGGTCATTCTTGGCAGTAACATTGCTCCCCACGTGGAGAAGTAGCAAGGGCTTGATTAGTCTTGGCAGACACTCCGTCACATCCTGAATTCTAGCTCCAGGCAAGCAGCACACTTCTAGATTTTCCCGGTCTGGACGGCAGATGGATGCCTCCGTCCGCCTTAGGACGGAGTCTCTGACCACCACCACTTGTCTCCTCCTCTTGGGAGTGGTGGTCATGGAACCCCCATTTCTAGGACAATGCATCCCATGTCTTCCTGTCGATGGAGTCTCCTTCTGATCCCTTCCCTCAGATAACGCTTCCAAACCATTCTCCACCGTAGTACCTGTGCAAAGAGCTTGAGAACGGTTTGTTACCTCTATTTGCACTGGGGGTACATGAGTTCTCCTCTTTCTTCTTCTGGAGGTCACATGCTGCCAATTTTCTTCCCCGTTCTGCACTGCCATCTCTGATTCTTCAGCATGCTGTGCTTGCAATACCAAACGCTGACTTCTATCCAGAAAGTCTTCATTTTCTCTGATACAATGCATGGTTGATACTTGGGTCTCTAGTCCTTTAACCTTCTCTTCCAATAGGGAGACCAGCTTGCACTTCATACAGACGAAGTTGCTTCTATCCTCCGGGAGAAAGACAAACATGGCACATCCTGTGCAGGACACAAGAGCTGCTCACTCACTATCCATATTGTCTTCCTTCTAAGAGCCTCTTCAGATGTTGGATTTACTGCTCACAGAAGCCGGAAAGGCAAAAGACTCTGTGGGAACTCCCCCACAGGCAAACTCCCAGGCAAACTCCCTCTGTTTGCCTGTCCTCTGTTCAGCCACCTTCACAGTCCTCCTCTCTTAAAATGGGTGGTCATGAATTAGCCCTGTGTTTGATGGTGGTACATTACAGTGGCATCTGTCCATTGTACCATTATTAACCCATTGGTTTCTGCCTGGTTTAATGAACACATCTGTTGCGATTGTCTCTCTGTCAGATACCTGGTTACCCAAAAAACTAGCTATTTTAAAGTTTCTGTACTTTAAAAACTTTCTGATTAGCTGAAACTTTTATATATTTTTTCAGTTCTATTCAGTGACTAATCATCTGCCACCTAACAATGCACCATGTTGCAGGGAGGTGGAATAGCTGCCTACCACAATGAGGTTTAGTGAGAACTGAGTAGCTAATGTTGGTGGTAAAGTGCTTTGCCGACGAAAACTGCTGTGTAAGTGCTAAATATAATTATGATTATTAGAGGCACATTCCAACCCAAATGTTTCTGTGATTTTATAGCTGGCTTAGATTCCATTTGGCATAATATGCAAAAATGGCTTTTTTAAGAGTGGTCAGGTAATAAAAGTTCCTGGTGTGCATCTAGTTCAGATGCTCATGTAAATTTGCAAGACAAGAATCAAATGTATTTTAACATATTTAACAAACTAATTATGTGTTCAGTATGATCGTATATCTATATATCTTTTTAACAAAGTATTTTCAATGGAATTTTGAGTCATTTTTATGGGTGGAATCCATAACATGGTTACAGAACACAGGTCCATAATGTGTAACCCTTTAAACATGTTGAGTGGTACCTTATTCCACAAGTAGCCTAAATATTAAAAAAATAAGATCTTACTCACTGAGAGTCAGTGTGACCCGAGTAGACCCTCACATGTTAAGTAAATATCAGAGAGGGGCCAGATGATGATTGGTCCTGGGGTAGATAAATGTAAGGGGATAGTGCAATAAATCTCCCTTTGCATGCCCATATAAGGGTTCAGTCTCTGGGCTTTGAGTGCAGCATTCCCTGTGGGAAGGAAAGGGTCACAGAGGACACTGAGGCACAGTCCCACAATGACCCCCCGGGGGGATGCTAGTCACACTGCTTTTCCTGGGAGCTTTGTAGGAGATTAGAGATAAGGGCAGAATGTTAGTCCCTGCATTCTAGAAGATATGGCAAACATGGGGGAGGAGGGGAAATTGAACATCAAGCTAGAAAGTGTGTTTCTTACACAATGCAGAAAACAAGAGCTTGCTTGTTATTATTTATTATTCAGGCAGCACTGTAACTGCACCCAGCACTTTACAAATCCAATATAAGCATATAATGAAATCCCTGACCCAAGGTGTTTACAATAAAACACAACTAGTATAGTTCAGCTCTGGCTAGATTCTGTGCAAGTGGGGTGAGGAGGCACTGTAAGTACAGAAACATTCAGAATCCCACTGAGCAGTGTAGCCTGCTCCTTCTAGAATCCCTGTGGGTGCTAGATCAGGGTGTACAGGGGCTATGGCTCCACCCTTCCTCCCTGTCAATCAGCAGAGCGAGCTTCTTGAAGAATAGAGCAGCATATCCACCAGTATGCCCTGTTCAGAAGATCTTAGGGGGCTGATTCAAAAATAATTTCTCCTGGGAACTCTGACTGCCTTGGCTTTCCCTTATCATGCACTGATGGCATCCAGGGCACAATCTAATACGAAGTTAAGCCCCTTTTTTTTGTTTGTTTGTTTGTTTTGTTTTGTTTTTTTGTTATCGCTTTAGCACAATGCATTACTGGATCCACTCCTTATTTCCTGGATCGGCAGCTAGAATTCAAAGAGGCGTTCAGTTCTAAGTACTATTTAAAAACTCATATATTTGCATTTACTATGAATATATTTCCTTTTCTGTTCTTGTCTTTTGATTTATTTTGATCTATTTGTTTTGAGGAAATGCTTACCCCATCCAGCATGGATGGCCACTATTCTCTGTTTTTGAGAATGTTAGTTCTCCTCTGCTGTCTAAAGACCAGGTCTTGCACTGGGATTCACTAGTTCACACCCTAGAGCACATACAGTTGTACCAGTGAAGTCAGTAGGGCTACACACAGGTGTACTGTAGAACTGGTAAGAAACTGCTGGTACACCAAAAGCTAAACACTTCATGGAAACATGCTGCTTTTGATAAATCTTCCGATGGAACACAGACAGTGTTCTGAAACTTGCCTGCCAGACAGGTTTCTGCCTGGTTTCTTCCCAGCTTGCCCACCCAGCTCCTCAACAGCTTGTTAAGGTCTGTGACAGCCCCACCATGTGAACTGTCCCCGATTGGGCCAGATAACCCAGGGCTTCCAGGGTATTCTAGGGTAGCCTTGCTATGTAGACTGCTCCGGGACTCCAAGCATACGTCTACATTACAATCAGGAGGTGTGATGGAAGAATGTGTGTGTGCATACCCAAGCTAACTTTCATGTAGCTAGATCAAACCTAATTCAAGTCAAAATAGCAGTGTAGCCATGGCGGCAGGGCAGCAGCATGAGCTAACCTTCCAAGTTTGTACCCAGGATCCTGGATGGGGTTGTACTCGGGAGTCTAACCCACATCTCTACTCCTGCTGCTGCAGCTACACTGCTATTCTTACTCAAACTAGCTTTGAACTAGCTAGATCAAAGTTAGCTCATGTATGTCGACACATGCTGCAATCACGCCTCCTGACTGCAGTGTAGACATACTCTAAGTTTCACAGCTCTCCATCACTGAATAGCAGTGGTGAAACTGACCTGCACAATGGAAATGATTTCAACCAGCTCTAGTGTAGTGGTCCAGACTTGTAGAGGCTGATGCAAGATCAGACACATAGTTTGCATTAATATCCATAACTGGTTTTGCTCTCTTCCCTTACATTTAAAGGGTAGAGTTATATTATCATTAAGTAGTAATTTGGTATTACAATAGTGCCTGGAACAATTAGAGCCCCATTGTTCTGGGGGCTTCAGACACATTTTTTTGGCAATATCGATTGTCAAACTCTACTATTGTATATCTACCATTTGTTCACTATGGATCCGCTCCTTAGGACTTAGTTACTTTTTAAATGTTTATTATGTGGGGCATTTTAAGGTCCTTTTACCTAAAACCTAAAATTCCATTTGCGTTTTCAGTTAGTTTCCTCCATATCTCACACCTACAAAAGAAGGCCAGTCTCTCTTTCTCTCTCTTTTTTCCCTACTGCATCAGTTTCTGTTTCTTTACCATGCTTATTTATATATTTTATTAGATGCTTTAACAAATATTTAGCAAATCGCAGTGCACAAACCCCAGAAGACATCAGAATCACAAAAAGCATTATTGGAATTTGGTGTAAATAAATCATAGAAGTCAATGGCAACAGAAACTAGAAGAAATATGTCCAAATGTTTCGCTGTTTTTGCTATGTACATGTTATTAATAAACAGTTAATTTGTAAGCACCGAGAGGATAACAGCATTATAAGGAATAGCCAACATGGATTTGTCAAGCACAAATCATGCCAAAAAAACCCTAATTTTCTTCTTTTAGTAAGGCGTTTGACATAGTCCCACATAACATTCTCATAAGTAAACTAAGGAAATATGGTCTAGATGAAATTAGTATAAGGTGGATGAACAACTGGTTGAAGGACCATATTCAAAGCATAGTTACTAACGGTTCACTGTAAAATTGGAAGGACTTATCTACTGGAGTCCTGCAGTGGTCTGTCCTGTGTCTGGTATTATTCAATATTTTCACTAATTTGGCTTGCATAGTGGAGTGGTGAGTCTGCTTATAAAATTTGTGGATGACACCAACCTTGGGGGAAGGGGGTTGCAAGCACTTTGGAGGACAGGATTAGAATTCAAAACAACCTTGACAAATTGTAGAATTGGTCTGAATCAACAAGATGAAATTCAGTAAAGACAGGTGCAAATTATTATACTTAGGAATAAAAAAATCAAATGCACAGCTACAAAATGGGGAATAACTGGCTAGGCCAGGAGTCGGCAACCTCTGGCGGGCCAGGCCAGTTTGTTTACCTGCTGCGTTGGCAGGTTCAGCCGATCGCGGCTCCCACTGGCCGTGATTCGCCATCCCATGCCAATGGGGGCAGTGGGAAGTCGCGGCCAGCACATCCCTCGCCCACGCCGCTTCCCGCAGCTCCCATTGGCCTGTAGCAGTGAACTGCAGCCAGTGGGAGACACAATCGGCCGAACCTGTGGATGTGGCAGGTAAACAAACTGGCCCAGCCCACCAGGGTGCTTACCCTGGCGAGCTGCGTGCCAGAGGTTGCCGACCCCTGGGCTAGGCAGTAGTACTGCTGAAAAGGATCTGGGGATTATAGAGCATCACAAAATGAATCTGAGTCAACAATGTGATACTGTTGTGAAAAAAGCTAATATCATTCTGGGATGTATTAACAGGCAAGGAATTTTTTTACGATATGCACAGCTGGCAGCCGGGCCAAACTTGAGTGGTGGGGTGACCCTGCATGCCAGGTTGCAACATCACTCAGTTTGGAGGCTCTCTCAAATGGGGAGCCTCAGAATGCCTCTTTGTCCCCCTCTCTGAGTGGCCCTGCCCACCAGTTGTACGTGCCCCGCTTCTGGCAATTGTACATGCCATGGGTAACATGCACACAGCTGAAGGCACCACTGTAAACAGGAGCGTTCTATGTAAGGCCTGGGAGGCAACTCTCCAACTCTACTCAGCACTGGTGAGGCCTCCACTGTAATACTGTGTCCAGTTCTGATTATCTCGCTTTAAGAAAGATGTGAACAAATTGGAGAGAGTCCAGGGGAGAGCAATAAAAATGACAAAAGGTTTCAAAAACCTGGCCTATGAGGAAAAGTTACGAAAATGGGCATGTTTAGTGTTGAGAAAAGAAGACTAAGTGGGCATCTTATAACAACCTTCAAACAGAGGACTGTTATCAATTGTTCTCCGTGACCACTGAAGGTAAGAGATGAAGAAATGGGCTTAATGTGCATCAAGGGATTTTTAAGTTAGATATTAGGAAAACCTTCCTAACTATAAGGATAATTAGACTGAAATAGGCTTCCAAGGGAGGGTGTGGAATCCCCATTAGTGATTGATGAGATAATGGCCCATTGAGAGCTGTTTGCTTATTAGGTATTACTTGTCGCCAAAGGTGTTTTCTATAATAAGGACTTACTTACAGATATCCTTAATCTATTGATTAGATAAACTGTGATACCATAAAAGCACAGATAATTTGCAGATATCTTTAGCTCACTGATTAGGTAAGCTGCAATGCCATAAAAGGACCTCCTCATATAGATCAGTTATGGGAAAGGAATTATTATTTTTTGTCTTGAGCAAGTATATAGGGATGAGAGTTTTGCGGTATTAGTTAGGAGCGAATTGAGCTGCAGTCACTTCAACAGTCTCCAGATCGGTTTGGTAACGATAGGCTTTCTTTCTGTATTTATCTTTGACTAACCATCTTTGATTAATAAATTACTGATTGAGCCTGAATACTTGACCTCTTATTAATAACAGAACAGAACCAAAACCCAACAAGATCTCATCACTGAAAAGCATTTCTTTATGAGGAAAAATTAATTACTTCATAAAGGAGGTATTTTGTGTACTATAAAGTTAGTGTAACACAGTTCTGCCCTAATTCTGCTCTCAGTTATCCTGATACAAAGCCAGAAAAAGACAATTATCTTCATGCTATTTAGCAGGGATCGGCAACTTTTGGCACGCGGCCTGTCAGGGAAATCCGCTGGCGGGCCAGGACAGTTTGTTTACTTCAGCTGTGTAGTCTGTGCAGCAAATTATGTTCTCACTTACATGGATAGAACTCCTATTGAAGTCAATGGCTGTTGCACTCACATAACTGGGAGTTGAATCCCCACCCCCCCACACACATGCACCTTGTGTTTTCTATTACGTGTTCAAGCCAGAAGAGCCCTGATTGCTATATCATTAATCTGACCAAACATAAGCCATAATAGTAATTCAGAAATAAACAACCTGCAGGCTGCAAAGAACAGCCAACTGAAGTATATACAGGAAACTACTGACCTTATAGGCCTGTTACACTCAAAACTCACAGAATCAGGCAGTTAGGGTTTGAGCCTGCTCCCACTGAAATGAATGGCAGTTACTCTGTAGTAAGCATAATACTGTCATTCCACCACTCACTCTTACATATATTATATAATTTATATACAGCCAGTAGCAGTGCCAGCATTTCCGACGCCCTAGGCGGCGGAAGCTCCCGCCCCCGAAATGCCGCCCCCAACAGCAGCGGCGGAAGGTCCCGCCCCCAAATTTGCATGGCCGGCCAGGGCACCGGCGCCCCTCAAATGTTTGCGCCCTAGGCGACCGCCTAGGTCGCCTAATGGGTTGCGCCGGCCCTGTATACAGCTGTTAATTTATAAACCCAGCCTATTCCCTTTTAGTACTTTGAAATCATAAAAAAAGCCCCACATGACCACAATATTTAACTTTGAAAACTGATGTATATGCATGAAAAAAGGCTCCGCATAAGAAATTTGCTAGGAATAGTAATATATATTCCAAATTGTGTAAACAGGGTATTAAGGTTAAACTCTTTACAAAGCTTTTATTAGCCTCTAGTTAAATAGTAGTGCATGTTTTTAAAATGTTCTTCACACCCATGTAAAATGGTAGGTCATAGTGAGTAAATATGGTCTATTATGAGCATTAAATAAATAACACGCATTAAAAAAAATCTAAATATCTATTTCCATGATACACTTAAATGGTACTAAAGAGACTTTTAAAGTGCCTAGCATATATACTCTAATCTGTGTTTTAAAACATACCATAAAAAATACATTTTTAAATGATAGACTTTAACTGCTCAAAAGGAGCCATTATGTCCTGTCAGATCCACTCATGTTTCATGCAGTTCTAGAAGATTATTTTTTGCCTGGTTGTTTTTGGAAATAACTACTGTAAACATACATGAAATAAAGATACAAACCATACATCTTTCTGTGATATTAAAATGTATCTAGTAAGTAATGTAACATACCTATGACACAAGTCAAATACTTTTTAAATCAATAATTTTACATTTTTGCCCTTCCATTGTTTATAATCCCTCTTTGACTCTGAACATTTGATTCCTACCCTAACCATTTTGTCCTTTACCATTTGGCAAAACATTTCATCAGGGTTTTTAAATGCTGCACAATCCAAGACAGGTTGCTTTTGGGTGAAATTCAACTGATGTGAAAGGCTGGAGCAAGATGTCCTGTACCAGTCAAGTGCTGCAGCATATCTGGGGTTGGAGTGAGGGCCTGGTGCTTCAGAGAAAGACTCCAAACCAGCTTAACTTGGCTGAAAGGAAATGGGAGTTTGAAGGCAGGCCCAAGAAGAAGACAATGGACTGAAACTGCACAGATACAGGGTCTGCAAATTACCCTCTAGTCTGGAACAGCACCTAAAGAAGCAACATCCCACTCCTGAGTTAAGGAGTCGAATGTCATCCTCTAAACACCTACAGCCAACACAGCTGCATAGACTCACATATATTGAGGTGTTACATGGTAACACTGAATTTTACTCAAAATTGTCTTTCACTGGTGGTCAACTAGTATCATCAGCAATATCGGTGGGAATGTCATGGTTAATTTATTTAATTCTTAGCCATTCATTATATTAACTTTCTATTGATGTGGCGCCAAAAGAAGGAATGCACATAAACAAATAGTTACTCTTTTGTAGAGTAGAGCCTCCACAAAACAATGGCCTTTTTAAAAGAAGAAATGTAGTATAAAGAATGACTGTTTTACATAAATAAAAAGCGATTCTGGATAAGATTTTTTACTAGAGTAATCATTTAAAAATAGGTCAAATTTGGTGCCTAAAAACTACTTGACAGTGCTCCTTTAGGCGCTGATCCAACAAAGCACTTTAATATGTGCCTAGATTTGAGTAATCCCATGGAAGTCAAGAAGAGTACTCATGTGATTGGAGTTAGGCAAAAGCTTAAGTGCTTTGCTGGATTGTGGCCTTAAACATTTCTATCTTCTTTTATGTCTATAAGTATTGCAAGAGTCAATGTGTGATATTATGTACCAAAATCTGGATAATGCAGGGAAAGTGGTGTAGCCACTCCACATACTCACTTGTAATTCTGCTTCTATATATACTGCAAAAGTACTTCCACAGCATTTCCTCACTCCTACGCTTGTAAGAGAAACGTATTGTATTAGGTATAGTTTGCTCAAAGAGATGCAAGTAGCAGTCATTGCTCTGCTAGGGTTGCTGCACAGAGTTATTTATATTCCAGTAGCATCTAAAGGCTCCAGCTGAGATCAGGATTCTATATTGCAACATACAATAGGAGATGGTCTCTGTCCCAAAGAGCTTATAATCTAAGCAGAGAGTGAAGAGAAGTGAATCGCTTGAGGTCTCACATCTAGTCAGGGGCACAGCAAGGAACAGACCCAGAACTTCTATCTCTCAGTTCAGTGCCCTTTCCATTAGGGAAAACACCATCCGAAACATGTCTACTTTCCCTATGAGCATGCCCTATATTATGCCTCTCCTGATTTTGCAAAGTCAGTGCAACCAGCTTTTTCTGTGTGCTCCATTGGTGTCAAAAGATGTACTAATGTGTGCATATGCACACTGACTGCCATAATTTGATACCAATCCTTAATGTTCTACAATAACTACTTCTAGAAATAACAGATATAACTGAGAGCAGAATTTGGCTTCCCAAACAACGAAGGCCCTAATCTTGCAAAGGCTTACCTATGTGCTTAACTTTATGTTACACTGTGAAGCCATTGAAGACAACAGGATAACTCTCATAGGAAAAAAAAGATTAAAAGTTAAGGACCTGCATAGAACTAGCATTGCGAGATCATGGCTCTAAATATGATTTGGAGTTTAGTTTCTTGTAAATAATCAAGGCATTGCACTGCTCATGATTCTACAGATTAAATATGAGGTAAAATCCAAACTAATGTCCATGAAAAGTAACTCAGGTTATTTTCTTTTTTAGAAATTAATTTTGAGCAGAGTGGGATGGGACAGGGTGGGGCTGGACAGAAGATAGCTGCCATTTTTGAAAGAACCTCCTTCATCTGATAGCTCAAGATTTACCGATTCATACAAATGTCCCAAGTTTAATTTGTAATATGAATTAAATTGAACTTTCATTTCTGATAATTTCCATAGCAAGAGAAAGGATCTAATAAAAATCAAGCTGAGTTTCTTATAATGTGAGACTAGAGAATTTCTATTTTCCCTGCAGCCTTTTTTAAAATATAGTACATAGATCAGTTTATGATGTGATAGTCAAAGTAATATAATTTGTTTTTCATCTATAATAATTTTATTTAAAAAAATAAACAGATTAAAAAAACCCCAAAAGACAGAGCATGTAAAAGCAGATTTGTTGGCGAACCAAGTTAATTTAATCTTTTAATATTGTAGCTCCATTCACTGTTAGGTAAAAACATTCTTAGAAAATATTAAGAAATATATGTGATTATTGCATTTGTGGTTGAAGGGTGGACATTGTTACCGTCAAAATAAATACTCATGCTAGCTTATTATTTCTTAACTGATGGACTGTAGAATTTCTCTCAGATGATGTTTTAGCGAACATCTCAAAGGATTAGATCCACCAAGAGATTTAGGCATCTAAGTCCAAAGTTTAGATCCTCAATACCCCTTTTCAGCTGCTAATTAACCTTGTAGGCCTGAATTTCCACTGGAAAAGTCCCCTAGATGCCTACGTTTCTGCCAGTGGGCAAGTGCAAATCTGCCTGATGCTGCTGCACTGTCTGGTCTCTAAATGCCAGGATGATTCACAGGCTACACCTACACTTGTAGATGGGGATGTGATTCCCAGCTCGCATAGACAGTGCCTGCGCTAGCTTGAGCAATGTCCCCTCAATAGCACAGGTGGCAGCTCAGGCTAGCTGCCTAAGTACATTCCCACCCAGACTTCCTGGGTACATACTCAGGAAGCTAGCATGAGCCACTGCCTGTGCTACCCTATTGCTTCACTGATGTTTTTAGCACACCAGCCCCAAGTGTAGACTTAGCCACAAATGAGGCCATCACCTTTTTTTTTTTTTTTTTTTGGTTAGGAAAAGACTGACCTGGATTAGGCACCCATCTCGAGGAGAGGGTTCATGACTGTGAATCCCTAGCAGAGGTAGGAGCATAAGTCTCTTTGAGGGGCAGAGGTTAGGTCCTCAGCTGCTCTCCTCAGCATTTCCTACTGGGTAGCCAGCTTCCTGCTCAGCATGATGACATTAACCCCACTCTTAGATGCCTAACTCTCCACATTGTATAGGGAGCCAGGGTGCCTAACTTAGGTTTTGCAATGCTAAGCCTAAGTCCCTTTTGTGGATCTATCCCAAACTTTTTGATAAATATTTAGCCATATTTATGATTATATAAATCTGGTTTGGTTGTTTTCCTGTGAAAAAAATTGAATTGGGCCAGAGATAGAGAGCATGCAAACCTGAGAATGAGGGTGAAATTCACCCCTGCTCAGAGGACCAGTAAAAAGCTTATGCCCCACCAAATCCTACTTAAGCCCTCCACACTGGTAAGTGCTCACATAAGATGCAAATGTCTATATTATGGGTGTCTTTTCTTGATCTTTCACTTTCTCTGTATATTTCTTTGTTTCGTTCCCTTTCTCCCCTTCTATATTGTGTTTCAAGACAAGCAGGACCTAGAATATCAATACTTTTCCATATAATTTTTCCATTACTTTCATTTTAGAGCTCGTCACTAACAAGGAAATGTTAGGTGGTCCAAGTCCTTTGCACTGAAAGGATATAATTATGTTAGCAATACATTAATTTTCAGAGCAAAGTCAGTGGCAATACTGGAACTCAGTCCTCCAGGTGTCTCAAATGAGTAGTGTCCTAAACTTGCAATTAGCTAGATCAATTTCCTTTCTAGCGGAGCATTTATAAAGTGAAGGGTGATTAGGTTTCAATAGATGCTCTCCTCTTGTCTCAGTGCATTTTCTTTGTGCTGTTTCACTATTTTGTTTTCTTGCTTGAATGGCTTCCCCTCCTGCTTCCCCACCCCGCACCAAAAAAAATCTGAATGATGCATCACAAAATAGAACTTAATTCAGGAAGTTTGGGTTTTTTTTAAACTGAGGAATTAAAAAGTAAGTTTCCTAAGAACAGACGGGAGAGGTATAAGTCATCAGGTCACTAAACCAGAAATATAGAAAATTCACCTACAAAGCCAGATGAAAATCCCACCAACTAGTTCGCTGTGAGAATTCATTTATTACAGACATACCATAGGAAAAAAAGTGATAAATTGGTTTTCAGAGAAAACATAGTGATAGCATTATAACCTGGATCCTCTGGCTTCCTAAATGAGTGTTAAAAACAAGAAAGAAAAAGAAGTAGACACTGTAAAAATCTAGTGTTTCCCACATAGAAAGGTTAAACCCCTCCCCCACTATTTCCTAGCAAATGACAGAGAGAATTCTGATTAGAGCTATGTGAATAGTAACATACCATGGGTAACGACAAATTACCCACTTGCCACAAGTAATCTGACATGACAGGATGACAGTTATCCAGAAAAATGCCACTCGTTCAGTAACCCTACATAAAACCTTTTAGCAGATTTCATTTTGGACCTCGGACACTTGACCCACATCTTCACAGATAAATGGCAGATAATGATCCCTACAAAGAGAGAGAGATTTTATAACATCAGTAAGTAGAAGTAAAAAAGAGGAATGTTGTTATCAAGTTCTCTCATAAAAATGTTCATCCTCATTATTTCGATCTACTTTGCACTTCAACAATGGCCAGAGGAGGAGCTAGAATTGGTTGCCTCCAATATCCCCCATGAGTACCCAACCTGCCTGCATAGGCAGACTGACTGTAGGACATTAACCTCTGGCTCCACTGGACTGAGATGGGTCTGTGTCTGTCATGGAGAGGCCAGAGATTCTGGACCTCTAATGACCACTCTTGGTCCTCCAGGTCCCATTTGCAATGGGTTGTCCTATTCACAAGTATAGTGCATGAAAGCAGCCCAGAAGCAGTTAACTGTTCTCCTTTCAGCTTCTGACCCTCTTGTAGATGCTGATGCCTTGGTGCCTTAGTTTCATCCTCTGCCCTGGATGGACCACAGGGTATGAATTTTGACAGGGGTTGCAGGACCCAGTATGCTGCTTCTGGGGATGGAAAGATCACAACTGTCCCCTGTCTGCCTACATGTGTGTTTGTGTTTACAACATATTATAAATGTGCATGAAAATGACAATGTATTTCTCTGTTCCTCTTTGTCGTCTCTCTACAAGACATAATTGCTAGTGATGTCTACTATAGTAATTTCATGCAACGTTTAGAATATCTGAAATTTTGAAAATATGAGATTTACAGCTTGAAGATTTCACGAAATGATTGCTGTAAAATATTAGATCCTTTGAAGTTTCACAGGAGACAACATTTTGATGAATTCAAAAATCACATCAAACTTGCTAAAAATACAGTAGAAAATTCATCAAGTTTGTTCAGCCCTTATTCTCAGTAATTCATTGTGATCCCTTGCTGGATCACTAAGTGGTGTGTGACTGAGTTGTCAAGAAAGCTAGGAATGGACAGTGTTAGTTAAAGAAATTGCAATGGAGATACTAGATATAATGTATTGGAATAAAAAAAGTATTATTCTTTTGAAGTCTATCTTTTTTGGCTAATTCACACAATTGGACACTACTTGTTTCATGAGAGAAAAGATCCCTTTATAGTTCTTTTTGTCTTCTGTGGTGCATGGACAAAAGAAAAGAATTTCAAAGATTAGTAACAAACCACAGAGTATTTTTGTAGCCAAACACTTTGGGTGAAATATGAGAAGAAGCTGATTCTGAGAGAACATAAAGAATGTGCCATGTATATGCAGGAGGCAGAAAATCCAGAAGAAAAGAAAGCCATTAAAGCATTTTCATGAGAGAAAAAAATTGCATAGGAAGATTAAATTACAGTAGCGGAAGTATTCAGCTTCAAATAACAGAGAATCCTGCACCACCACAGTCAGTTATACCAGTTAAGACTGTAGCAACAGGTTGCCCTTTCAGCTTACTCTGAAATCACAAACTGAAAAAAGTAAATGGTATGCAGTGATAGGCTTCCAACACTGTGGAGAGCCTTTTTAGGGTCAAAATCACAGGACTGCTTTTAAGTGAACTCCAGGCTTGTGGATAGTCTCTGTTACCATGGATACATCAAACAAGTGAGATAACAGGCTGTTCTTATTAGCTGTGTAGTACTTCTCAAGAAAGCAAGGAGTCAAGCAAGACTTTCTTGATTTTTTTTTTAATTAAGATGAGAATGAAACGAGTAAAGCAATAAGGGACATCATTAAGGAGAACTGACTGAGCCCAGAGTTCATTTCATTACATTCTCTTAATAACAAATGTCTGTTTGCAGATACCAAAATAATTTAACCAACTAGTATAAAATTATTATTATTATTTATTTGTATTCCACTAGTATCTAGGACTGGCATGTTCAAAGGAGCCAGAGGCAATTAGGCACCCAATTCCCATTGGATGCCTGACTTCCTTTGCCCCTTGAAATTTCCAGTTAGCAAACCACAATTTGGAATCAAGGCCCATTGTATCAGTTGCTGTACATCCATATAGAGCAGTGTTTTCCAAACTGGGGTCGCCGCTTGTGTAGGGAAAGCCCCTGGTGGGCTAGACTGGTTTGTTTAGCTGCCCTGTCCCCAGGTTCGGCCGATGGCGGTTCCCACTGGCCAGGGGCTCCAGGGCAATGGGGGCTGCGGGAAGCGGCGCGGGCCGAGGGATGTACTGGCCTGGAGCAGCGAACCACGGCCAGTGTGAGCCACGATCGGCCGAACCTGCGGACGGGGGAGGTAAACAAACCGGCCCGGCCCGACAGGGGCTTTCCCTACACAAGCAGAGTCCCAAGTTTGGGAAACACTGATATAGAGAACGCAGAGTCTGTGACCCGAAGAGTTTACAATTTAATTTTATAGAACTAAGTAGATCGGCCATATTTCTAAAAGTTTGTGGCTAAACTTGCACCCAATGAGCATAGCAACTGGATATCTGTGTATGAAAAGGAGTATTTGTGCACAATAATCAGGTTACTGAACATTTATTTCCTCAGTTACCATGCATAATCACCTGTTCTGATTACTGCTACATAAGATATTTATTTTCATGGAGAATGGAGGGATTTTTTGGAGGGGTGGGCGGGGGGGACAAAAGCAAAACAACAACACCACATTGCTGAATGTCACAATCCTAGCTGGAAAGAGAATTTTTTCATTTTATTTTGGGGGTGGGGGGGAAGAGAGTGGAGATGGTAGGGCAAATTAATAAAATCTGGTTCGGTCTGTGGGAGAGTCAAAGATGGGGTGTTTAGGGATATTGAGGCACTACTCCTATTTCTAAAGCTTATGTCATACAGTCATGGAACAGAAAATTCCCACATGACTTGCATGCCCAATTTCACAGCTCCAAAGCTAGTCTTAGGATTTTGAAGCAAGTCTACAAAAGCAGATCTTATTAATTTTATGTTTAAGATTTTTATTAATTTCTTGATAAGGTACTTATAAGAATTTCTGCATGAGCAAGCCTGAAAATAGACTGAAAGAATCCACTCACTTCAAAACCAAAAGCCTTCTGTTCAGATTAGTACTTTAACTATGCAAATGCCATTTTATGCATCTTAATTCAAGAAACACTCCTGTACATGCCTAAGGGAATGTCAGTGATATAGGGGGACTGGATGGTAGGTTTCCCATATGCTAGGTAAGGGGTTTAACCACCAGGCTAGAGAATCATTCTCAGGCTTGAATGCTTTCTATCTCTGGCCCAATTTAATCAGTTAACCCACAGTGCAGAAACTTCAATAGGAGAGATTGAGGAAGCCCTATATCAGAATATCCTGTAGCCCCAGCGCTTAGGGCACACTCCTGAAAGGTAATAAATCCCTTTGAGTGCCTTTGCCTCATCAGGCAGAGGGAAGACTTGAACCAGGGGTCTTCTACATCCCAGGTGAATATCCTAACCACTGGACTAAAAGTTATGACAAGGTCAGCGGCCAAACATCTTAGATGCCTGACTCCAGGCATGGTTATGTAGCTGAGAATCCAAGGAACAGATAGGTGCCTTCCTCCAGCCCAATCTTTGATGCTAAACTACCTGAAAAGGACAGGACTTAGGACACACTCCTCTTCCTTGACATCTTGCATAACCTAACTTAGGCGAAGAGCTGACTAGCATGCTGGCTTTTGTGAATCCCATTCTTAGTCACCTGTCTCCCCCATTTATTGTATAGAGAGCTGAACACCTAACAGCTTTTGTGAATCCCATTTATTTTCGAGGTACCTAAAAGTTAGGTGTTGACCCTGAGTATCACAACGCCTATGTCTCTTTGTGAATGTAGACCTTAAAATCCCTAGGTGCCTAAATGTCCTTGTTAAAGTTGCCAAGAAGCCTAAATATCAGCATCTGGGCCTGTGCACAGTCACCTAAGTCCTGACATCACCCAGTAGCACAGAACCTAACTCAGGATTCAGAAACTTGGTATTTCCCCACCTATCTTGCTCTGGGGGCACAACCTGGTAGACATGCTCAGAGCATGCTTAAACCAGCACAAGAGAAGAAGGAGGTGGGCTAGGTGGACCTTTGGTCTGACACATTATGGCTGTTCTTATGAGAATGACTCTATAGCCCAATGGTTAGGGTTACAGTTCAGTGAATTATAGTTCAGTCAACTGATTTTTCAGTGCAGGATCTGAACAGAAAAATCCCCCCATCCCTGTCAAAAAAAGGTTAGGCTTTAACCCAGGCTTACATTTTTCACTTTTTCTTGCTGAACTATAAAAACATTTTGGGTCTAATGTTTCATATGACCCAAAATAAAGTATTTTTTATTTTGTTTCCAGTTAAATTTCTAAACAAAACTTAATTTTGAAACAAAAAGCCAAAACGTTTCAATTTGAAATAGTTGAGAAGAACCGTTCTGACTTTTACAATTTATTTTTTTTAGATGAAACTATTCACCATTCACTGACTTCAGCCCAAATTCATGAATAGTTTTGGTGCCCCATAAAATGCATCGTTCTGCCAAAAAATAAATAAATACCCAATTCTTATTAGGGCATGCAACCGATACATAGGGAGACCCAAGTTCTAATTCCCACTGCTCTTCTAGCAGAGTGGGGATCTGAACCCACATCCTGCATGAGTGTTCTAATTGCTGGTTTACAATCTGTAAGGGAGGGACAACATGTCCCCCTCCTCATTTTTTCTAGAAAAAAGGACTAGCTCCCGGCGAGGGTTCATGATGTGAATCCTGACAGGAGAGAGGTGCTTTCTTCTGACCAGGGTTAAGCACATAACTCCCTTTGAGTGACAGGGCTTCAACCATACCCCTTTCCTCAGCATGGGCAGCACATATAACAGGCTAGAGGAGGCTAAGCCTCCCCAAAAAAGCCTGGCCAGGTAGGAAGGCAAATGCCATGAATGTGGCATGGGTCACCTCCCTTTGGAGGCATGCCGGCACACCACCTTCAGAGCGCCAGAAGTGAAGCTCCCTAGAAGTTGGGGCCCCTGAACTGTATCCCCGCCCCTGCTGCTTCCCAAGCCCCTGCCCCCACTCAGCCTCTTCCCCTGAGGCCACGCCCTTGCTCTGCCCCTTCCCAACCCCACTCAGCCTCTTCCCCCAGACCTTCAATCCTCCACTCACTTCTCTAGAGGATCGAGCAGTGGGCAGGCCTCGGGGGAAGAAGCAGAGCAGAATGCGGGGCTGGTAGGGGAAGGTCTTAGGGGAGGAGGCAGAGAGGAGCAAACATTGGGTGCGGGGGTCTTGGTGGAAGAGGCAGAGAGGAGTGAGTGGCCGGTGGGGAGGCCTTGGCAGAGGAAGTGGAGAGGAGAGGGTGGGGAGGACTTGGGATAGAGTGGTGGTGTGAAGAAGTGGAGTGAGGGCAGGGCCTCTGGGGGAGAGGCAGAGTAGGGGTGGGGCCCTGGGGTGCAGGGCGATGGTGTGGGCGCTGGTGCCTCCCCCACCCCCCGCACCTCTAGGGAGCTTCTGGCACTCATGTGTAAGCCTCCCCAAACAGAAGACTCATGCACCACCTATGCTCCTCAGCATTTCCTACTGGCTAGCTTAGGCAGCTCCCAGCCTAGCATCACCTAGATTTAGGTTAGATATTAGGAAAGCCTCTCTAATTATAATGGTAGTTACATTCTGGAATGGGCATCCAAGGGATGTTGATGAAGGTTTAAAAGAACAGGTTCAACAAACATATGTCAGGGATGGTCTAGGTCAGGGGTCGGCAACCTCCTGCACGCGGCTCGCCAGGGTAAGCACCCTGCTGGGCCGAGCCAGTTTGTTTACCTGCCGCGTTGGCAGGTTCGGCCGATTGCGACTCCCACTGGCCGCGGTTCACCGCTCCAGGCCAATGGGGGTTGCGGGAAGCTGCGGCCAGCACATATCTCGCCCGCGCTGCTTCCCGCAGCTCCCATTGGCCTGGGACGGCGAACTGTGGCCAGTGGGAGCTGTGATCGGCCGAACCTGCCGACACGGCAGGTAAACAAGCTGGCCCATCCCGCCAGTGTGCTTACCCTGGTGAGCCGCGTGCCAGAGGTTGCCACCCCCTGGTCTAGGTTTACTTGGTCCTGCCTTAGTGCAGGGGCTGGACTTGATAATCTCTCTAGGTGCCTTTCAGCCCTACATTTCTATGATTCTATATGGCTTTGTTCATGTGTTTTTTCCACTTTAAATGAAACGTCAGTAACTGTTCAAGATTCTTTAGCTTGCCACAAGCAGATCTGTTGCTGGGATTGCAGAGACTGCTTTAAGGAGTAAGCCTCAGAATGTAACTTTCATTCTGTTGGGAATTTTTCAATAAAATCCTGATGCCTGCTTCTGGCAATCCACATTTCATTGTTTGAGAGCATTTACTTTCTGCTTACAAATAAGATATATAGCGATTTTATTTGGTTTACCCCCAAAATATAGATTTGTTTTTTCCAAAAAAGCCTGGCAGGCTTAGTGCTCTGTTTCCAGGCACCTTTTAGGCATCATCTTCTGCAGTCTCCATTTTTAATTTGTGTGGAGTTTAGTTTTTAAAAAAGCAGTAGGATGGGTCATTTAGACCCTAATCATGTAGTCAGCCACATTTCAGTATATAGCAACCGAGAATAGATCAGCTGAGAGAAAAGGGACAGAAAAAGCCCTTTCTGGAAACATAGGTAACTAATGGATGCTACTATTAGGTTTAGAGGTGCTGGTGTAAGTGCATTAACAAACAGTGAAGTATTGAACCAGAAGCACTACTCTTAATTGCCTGAGACAAACCTGTTACAAGGTTGTGCTGACCTCAGACCTGACTGCAAAGAGAAGGACTTTGCACACTAAAATACAACATGTTTTCGCAAAAGCATATGGAAATTTTCCATTTCCTTTAGAGAAAATGTTTCCTTCTTTTCTCTGTGGCAGTGGCTGCCTGCTCCAGTGCTTTCTGCACAGTCCTCAGACTCTAACTGGCTGTACTAGGAATGGCTGAAAATACAAATGCAGCCATTAAAAATAATTCTATCTCAAGGGGAAATTTAGGGACAGATTTGTTGTCCTTTCTTATTTATCTGTGCAGAGGCATAAGGCAATGTAAGTCACTCCCCACTGATCTCCTGAGCTGACTACCCATGCTAAAAGTAGCTTTGAGGGTGGAGAAGTCAGCCTCCATAGGGCCACTATGTTCCCTCTCCCAATGTATGCGGGGGGAGTAAGCAGAAAGAGGTGGAGAAACGGGCAGAACCTTGACTCTGCCCCTCTAGTACGTCAGTTAGCAGAGCTCTGCTAGTACACTGGAACATATAGTGCACAACATATACTGCTGATGAAGTTCTCCATTCCCTCTTCCAAAGCAGGGGGAAAAACAGGAGGGAGAATATCACTGAGTCATTATCTTCTTCCCAGTCTGCTGCTAGGGTATTGCCACGAGATGCTGCTCCAGAGATCGGCTTGCAGCAAAGCTATGAGTAAGCGGAGAGCTGACCCATGGGCCATACAATGTTTACTATGCATCTATTGAATCAATTTTCTATTATAAAAAATGAATGTATTCTATGTATAAGAAAGTGCAGTACCCACCTTGGTCTGGACAGAATCTACATACACAAACACACGGCCAGATCCTCAGCTAATATAAATCAGTGTAGCTCCACTGAAGGCTGTTCCACTTTTATTGAGAACATCAGCCAAGGAGATTCACCAAATAATCTCTAATAATTCATAACTAACTGTATGTCATACCTAAAAAAGAAACAAATAGAAAATACTGTTTCAAAAATAAAAATGTATCTTGACTTAGATATTTTAAAG
This sequence comes from Platysternon megacephalum, assembly GCA_003942145.1. Classification (NCBI taxonomy): domain Eukaryota; kingdom Metazoa; phylum Chordata; order Testudines; family Platysternidae; genus Platysternon; species Platysternon megacephalum. The sequence continues at coordinate 1,621,681 of QXTE01000176.1, read as the reverse complement.
ATTGAAGAGTTTCATTATTTAGTATTTGTTGCCTCCCATATCCATCCTTATCCTCTGGAAAGCTACAGTGTGGTAGAGGGACAGATGCATCACGTTTTGGACACTGAAAGAATGTGCCCTCATGATGGGCAGTCTGATACTATATTCTCAGGTCAATGAACAGGGGTTATCAGTTACAAACACTTGCCGGTTCATATCTGAACAAGAAACACAGAATTGTGATATCCCTGACATTTTGTATGAATCACCATTGGTCTTTCGGACCCCAAACATGCAATGTGTTGGAACTTAGCATCTCACAGGAGGCACTCAGTACCTTACAGGATCAGACCTCAGTGACAATTAATGAGATAAGACAGATTTCAGACTGATGGCATTCTGCTTTTAGCATATGTTACATTTAAATAACATTTTAAAGGTTTTAGCAAAAACATAATTAGTTCATCATTTGACATTTTAATACCAAAAATTGCTCAATATATTTTAGAGCATATATAGAAAATACACTAATATTATATTGGCAGTACATGTCAAATGTAAGTGGAAAACCCCATATTTTAAAAATATTTCAAGTCATGTTTCATATGTCTATATCTATGTCTTTATCCTCCCGTACCCTCAAATGCAAAGGATGTCCATTAATTTCCATAATTTATTTTGGTCTTGTGCTGGTCTGAGAGTTGTGTTGATGGATTTGGCTTCTTTCTCTAATGTTCTGCATCTAGGTTGCCATCTTTTCCTCTTTCCAGGTGATGACTATATTATCACTTGCAGTGAAAGTAATGTTGGTGGCATTCTTAAAATGTATCCTAAATCTGTTCATCATTGTCTTCTGAGCATATTTGATGCTTTAGATTGGTTTGCTCTACTTAGAATTTCTCATGTCACAAGACATTTTTTCCTATAAAATCTTATGATCTTCCACAGGAATTTACTTCGGAATGAATTGATCAATTACTCTTGTAGATTTCCACCACTCTGCTCCATAAAGGAGGAAAGACATGATGCCAGTTCTGGCCCACTATATTTAACATTTCTCCTGAAATTTAAATGTTTGCAAAATACATGCTTGTTCCATAGAGGTCCTACTGTATGAATAAAATATCTTTCATTAAAGACCTTTTCATAAAAGACCAACAAAAACTTGAAAATACAGACACAGTTCTATTTTTTTTTTAAATCAGAAATTGATGTGTGTGTCCTAGGAACAGCTAGTGACTTTCTGTTATAACTGCAGTTCATGAAGGTTTCATTCATAATGGACTTGTTACCACTTGCTATTTTCAGAGGATTTAAAAATAATAATCTAGATATTTTTCCAGCATCAAAGCCTTTTCTTGATTAGTTTTAATATTGTTTGTTAAATACAGCACACTAATTTATGGTACATTCAGTACTGTTAAATTGTGATTAAGAGGCTATCTTCTTTACAGTAGGTCAAAATGAACGTGTTGAGAATATTAATGTCCCGTTCACTCATACAAAATTTCATCCTAGAAATCACAGGCAGACAAAAACCAGTTATTACTTGTCTGTTCATATGTGGTTTCTTACTATTAAATCTCAGTAACTGTTCCAGTATAACTCCATCTCAAAAAATAATAAAAGGACCAAGTCTACTAAAAATGTACAGCTGGTCAGGAATTTTGCCAAAACACTTTTATTAATCAGAAAATGCTGATTCATTGAAATCAAACATTGTGGAAATGTACTGGTTTCAACAAAGCTTTCACCAGGAAGATTTCTCAGGTCTAGGACAAAATTTCTGGTCAAATCTAGAGAAAGAGATCTTCTATGGCACCCTAGAATAGCCATTAGCTCAGTGGCTAGAGCTCTCACTTTGGATGTGGGAGAACTCTGTTCAAGTCTCTGATTTGCTGCCCTAAACACTGGGCTACAGAATGAGGCTCAGGCTCTTCAGTTAGAGCTGTTCCACTTTGTAAAAAGAATTCAATGTTCACTGGGTCAGAAAGAGAGTGAGTCCAGGCTGGTGATTAAGGCACTCACCTGGGATGTAGTAGGCCCACGTTAAAGTTCCAGCTCCAAATCTGGGACTCCCACATCCCAGGTGACTGCTTCAGCCAGCAGGCTATTCTTGGGTGTGGGGGGTCTCTCTCAGTTTCTTGAGAAAAAAATGAGAAAACTCTATTTTGATCAGATGCCAAATGAAAACAAATTTCAAAACCTTGAATTTTTTCATGAAACAGAATTCTTGTTTACTGGCCAGCTCTACTAAAATGTACATAGTCATACCAAAGAGGTAAATAATGCTAAAGCAGTGTTTTTCAAACTGGGGTCGCCGCTTGTATAGGGAAAGCCCCTGGCGGGCCGGGCCGGTTTGTTTACCTGCCCCGTCTGCAGGTCCGGCCGATCGCGGCTCCCACTGGCCGCGGTTCGCTGCTCCAGGCCAATGGGAGCTGCTGGAAGTGGTGCGGGCCGAGGGACTTACTGCTGCCGCTTCCAGCAGCTCCCATTGGCCTGGAGCAGCGAACCGCAGCCAGTGGGAGCCGCGATCGGCCGGACCTGCGGACGGGGCAGGTAAACAAACCGGTCGGCCCACCAGGGGCTTTCCCTACACAAGCGGCGACCCCAGTTTGAGAAACACTGCGCTAAAGCAAAATCCCTACTGAATTTATACAGTTCATTTACTACCTTATTAGACACTCTTAACAGCCTTTAATCTGAGTAAATATGGTGCAATTTCTATATAGCTTCTAGAACATAGAGCTCTCTCGCCCCCCATTTTCTTTTTAGTTCATGAACATGCCACAAAGATGAACTTGTTAACTTTCATTCAAAACATTTCAAATTCAGTAACTGTGGCTGAAAAAAATCATTCTTTACTACTTCAAAAAATTAAAATTACTTTAAAGAGGGAAGTATTACAAACTTAGCACCTAACTTTATAAAGTTTTAATAGTACTTCTTGTAATCTATTATCTGGAATGCTGAGGCATTATCAGAATAAAGGCCATCAATAGCTGCACAACTTGAATAGCACAGGGCACAAAGGGTAATAAGGAAAGGATTACAGAGGATGTTTCAGTTTTAGATACGCTGTATGTTCTCACCTTCATCAGTTTCAGACAGCCCTGGAATATACTATACAGCAAATGTAAATCACAGGCCTCATTGTCATTCTGTTTGTAGGTGCACATTTATATGCGTGCAAATCCATGACACTGCTGGATGTGCATGAAAAAAATCCACGGTTGGTGCATGCAGATATTGCTCATCCAGCTCCTTGAACATACTAACCCATGATTTCTGCACTGTTATCCAGTCAGAAGCATGAAAAGTTGTCATGTTTACATGCATATGCAAATGTATACCTACAGATTTATTCAAAATCATACCCTGGGGTTTCTTTCTTCTGGTTTTAGACTGGTCTACATTAGTGTAAGTGGTAGGCAAACCTCAGAATTCCCTCAGAGTCTGGGATTGTAAGCCTTATACTCTAGCCTGTCTGTATCTGCCAATATCATATACCATTTGTGTTCAAGATTTCTCTTACGGCATTTCTTCTGTCATAAGTAATAACTCTGGGGACCATCAGGGACTATGTTTGGGGGACTTTGATGTTAGTATGTCAATTGTATAGCTGGTGTGGAATTTGCCTACAGCAATATTGATATTAAGACAACTATACAGTTATTTTAGTCCCGATTAATGAAATCATGTAAAGATATGATTAACTGTAAGCATATACTTAAAGTCCTATGACCACAATGGGTCTTAAGCACATGCTTAAGGTTTTCATGAGTTGAAGCCTTTATCCTTACTTTATGTAATGAAGATTTAGAGATAAAGCAGCTGTAAATTAGACTGTTAAAAGTCAGTTTTTCATTGCCATCCCCTAAAAGCAAAATTACCCAATAAACTACCTTAATTATGGCTACAAGTGAATGCAGAAGCAAATGGCAGATGCAAAATTAGTTGCTGGGTTAAAACCCCTTTAAAACTTTGGCCTATATTTCTGTGTAACAATTAATGTTTCATTAATAGCATCCAGAAAGACAGGAGACAATGAATAGTTAAGGTTTCTGAGTTCAGAATGCTTCTCTTCAGCCTATGAAATTCATGTTGCATATTTCCTTATTTTGAATATGAGCTACTGGATTCTGTTATTCTTGTAACTACTGCACTATACCCCCAGCTCCTAAATTAAACAAGACCATCCCCTATAACTAAACAAAAGCTAGTGTTTATGCTTAGATCTTGGAAAATGCGTGCATAATTTTCCAATTTACTGTACTTGAAATGCATTTAATTCTTATGATGCAGTGCTTTAGTCAATGTCTGCAAAATAATTTCCTTGAGCTTTCAAGTATTTCTTAATAAAATGAGAGAAATTTCCCTAACCCTATGCTAATTAACAAATAAAATACACAAGGTTTTTGCTTCCCATTCTTTTACATTTTAATTACAGCTGGTAAAATCAACCTGATGAGCCAACTCACTAGAAAGAAAGAAAGAAAGAAAGAAAGAAAGAAAGAAAGAAAGAAAGAAAGAAAGAAAGAAAGAAAGAAAGAAAGAAAGAAAGAAAGAAAGAAAGAAAGAAAGAATTTACCCGGTCTGGGAAGCTTAATCAAAAGCAAAAAGAAATTGGGGAATGTTTGAGAGAAATAAGGGTACAATAAACATAATGAAAATATTAATAACAGGAAAAATATTGAATTGTATAAAAAACTCATTAAATAATCAGTCACGGTGTTTGTTTGCTTGTTTTTTATCCAACCACAGAGCATTCAGTAGAATTTTGTCCTAAAAGGATTTTCCTTCCCAGTTTCTATGGGTCCAATCATAGTCTGAACAAAATGCAGGGTCGTGCACAAAAATACCAGATCCAGTGACAACCAGGAGCCCGGGGCCATCCACAGATACAGCAGATCAAATTCAGAAGAGTCCAAGAGTTTTAGAAGGGATATAAATACTCATGTTCAGATTATAAACAATGTCATGATTTTATTGTGAGTCTCATGATATTTGGTGTTTTACTTAAAGCTCTAGCTCCTGGGGAAAAGCGACTACATGAGAATCTTAGCTTTCCTTAGAAAAAAAGTTTCTACTAGCCCTCATGGCAGAGAAATGTTTGAAAACACAACCTGAATGTATCTGAAAGTCTCAGAAACCAGAAGACAAACAAAAAGTGCCCAAACTTAATTTATTATTTAATATATTATTATTAATTATTATTCTTATTTTAAACTTGTGATTTTTAAACCAATCTCGTGATCTTGGGGGGCCTGACTCATGAATTTTGAACATTTACTGGGTTGGCTAGACCACATAAACCAACTTCTGATGGTCCCTGTGGGATGATTACTCCATTATCACCTTCTTGCACCTTCCTCTAAAGCAGTTGTTAACTGGTGGCCATCAAAGACAGGATAATTGACTAGATGGACCATGGGTCTGATGGTATTTCTTATGTTCCATCCACACAGATGCCCCCTGCCTTGAGCTTTGTATCCCTGGTTTTCTTCCAGGGTCCCTGGAATGAGACCATATTGAAACTAAACTGACAGGGTTATCACAGCCAGTAACTTTCTCAAGGATCCACTAAAAGGAGGGTCCTCAAGTAGTGCAGCATGAACTGTAGGGAGCTGGCTGTGTTATATTTCCACTCTGCTCCATCAGGCTAATTGAAGGAAAGACACGGTATATTCACTTTGGCCTGTCCACCCCTCCCCAGCCCAGCCACTACCCACCCTTTCCCCATGCACAGACCTCAGGGTGTGCAGAGTACCTTTGGTCGAATCTGTCGGGGAAAGGAAGATTCTGCTGCAGACCTGTCTGAGCCTCCGTCCCAGGGAGTGGGACATCTACACATAGATTTTGGGGAGACAATATATTTACCATTTTGCTGTGTCATTTTATTAAAAGGGAGAGCTCCTCTGACTACCCCTTTTTGTACTGGTTACACATAAGACTCCAGGATGCTATTGGAGCAGATGGATGTAAGAGAGCCAAAAGATCGTTTCCAACACACCACAGATGGTGGATGCAGAATACTAGTCTGAGTCCGCTACAGTCCTGGTTTTCACAGAAGAGAGAGCAGCATCATAGCACTGTCAAATGCTAGTCTTGTTACATAAGTCGACCTAAGTTAATTGCACCTGAAGAGACTGGTACTCTCATGCTCAGTTATTTTGTGGGTGCAAACAAGACAGAACATGCACACTATATCAAAAGGTTATTTAAAAAAACGGTGTGGAACTCAGAAATAGCTAAAAGCAAAGAGCAGGTTGAGCCCAACCTGAAACTACAAAGCCCTGTTGGGAGTAAGCAGACAAATGTATCTTCTGGATGGCTTTCTGACACACACAGATTGAGCATACGCAGTTGCTATGTTCCATCAGACTCTGTAATTGTACTGCATGTCTGATACTGTCTTGACAGCTATCTAAGGCTGAGGTACAGTAAAATAGTGGCTGAAAAGAACCTTTTACAGATGGAGGCTTTTTAAAAGAAGCAACAGAACCCCATGTGCGTTGAGTCCCAGTTATATGCCACTAAGCCTTATTAGGTTCACAATAAAGTGTCTTAAAAGCTGTAATTATTAAAAGTTATTATAACCACTTAGTTGAATATAAATCAAATCGATATCACTAACCAGATATCTCTTTTTCAAAGTTGGGTTTGGATCTTACACAGAGATGATCTCATCAATATTTAAAAGTAGAGAGTATATTTAATCGCAGGGTAGGAGTTCTCAAACTTCTATTTCCTTCCTTGTTATTATTTTATAAGCCTTGACTCTTACCCGTTTTTCTTTCATTTATTTTTCAACCCTGGCTGATTTTCTGTGTATGCTGCCCTGTTGGTTGGTTGTTTATTCCCTGGATTTACTGCACGGCTGCATTGTCTCTTTTCTCTCATTCTTCCCAGGACATATCTCCCCTGCCAGGGTCTTTCGTCCATGATGGTGCTCCTGGGTCCTCTATTCTTATTGCACAGCAGCCCTTGCAGAGCCAGTCAAACTGGCTCCTCCTCCCATTTACCAATGGTTCTAAAGTTGTTCAGGTTCATCTCACATCAGAGGTCTGATTCAAAGCACACAAGAAGACAACAGGAGTCTTTCCGTTCACTTCTATGTGCTTTGGATCAGGCCCCATAGGACTAGCCACCTATCCACAAACCACCAGTGGTCCATGGACCACAATTTGTAAACTGCTGCCATAGAAAATATATAACCCTAGCTGTGTCTTCCAACTTTGCTTTCTTTGCAATACAGCAAACTAGGCTTTCATCAATATGCTTAGCATTAGTATAGAGTGAATCAATTAGTATTGGGACATTACTGCTGTCTCTGCTTATTTAATTTGGTAAGACTATAACATCCCAGAAGGTTCACCAATTGGTAAGGTGGCAGCTACATTAACCAACGTAAACAAGATTTGGTCAGTGCAAATCTACAACTTTAAGTCCAACCTATGAAGATTTAATTCAAATGTTATTTCCATCAGAATACAGGGATGTGAAAGCTGTCAATCCACCAATTATACAGACAGACATCCAAATTCAAAAGCAAATGCCATAGAAAAACACTAGTTAATAAATGGAATTAATTTATACCTAATGCCAAGATCTAGAGAGTTCCACAATTCCTTATCTCTAAAGTTATCCAGAACAGATGATGGAAATATTTGAGATGTGTTAAGAATGAAGACAGAGCCTCTGCCATGGCAAGCTTGCCATTGGGCAGCTAGGCGACCATGCAAAAGAGCCAAAGGAAATAATCTCTCCATTGCATACTATTTAGAAATGGAAAATTTATGGGACTTAACAATAGAGCAAACATGCAAAGAGCAGTCCAAGATAGACAGGGATGGTAGAGCCTTGTTCATGCCCTCAGCAACATGAGATGGCCTATGGAGTATTCAGATTTGGCCTAGACTGCACGTCTTTCATAGGGGTCCTTGAAAGTCTTCTATATAACTCAGCTTCAGTGTGTGTCAATTAATGGGCAATATTTCTTCATACCAAATTATTTAAAAATTCCATACTACTATGTAAATAAGTTCCCTGGTCTCCAGTGGGTCCGGCTGATTCTGCATCTGTGAAATAGATAGATACCCAGTTGTTCGCCAAAAGGAGATCCTGATCCCTCGGCATTAGATCTGGTACCTGGACTTGTCAAAAGAAAATGGACAAATACAAGTGCATCAGTAGCATATGCAGTAGTCTCTTGACCATTATGTCAAACTCTCTACAACCTCTCCCAGTCACATTACTGTAAATGAAATGAACTGCAGCCCATCAGGGAACGTTGCAAAAATAAAAACACATTTCAACTTTCAAAACACATCAGTGTTTCATTATAAAGCAGAGATTTCATACCATGATGTATGTCTTCTGTCGGGCCATCAGGTCAGTTCAGGACCCTGATTTCTGTATTCAAGTGAGAGCATCCATCAGCAAGTAGAGGAAGTGGCACTGGCTTGTGTTGCCCTGGCAACCAGTGTTGCCAAACAACAGACTTGGAATATTTTGTGGGGTTTAAACTTTCAGGCTGCTGAGTCACTGACTGAGGTGACAACAGAAACAATGTCTTTTGCTGGATGTTTTCATGATAGCAAGAACCAGATAATTTTTGCATAATTTTCAACCCCCTTCTCCCATCTTTGGGTTGTATCCTGTTTGCTCAGCATTGCAGTCACTGGTAGCACTATAGTTAGTCTGAGCTACAAATTCCATTCCAACTTCCTTTCTTCAGTTGCTCAGAACTGTCTCAAATTCTTTATGAGAAACAAAGTGGGTGAGATTATATCTTTTATTGGACCAACTAGAGATATTACCTCACTCACCTTGTCTCTCTAATTTCCTGGGACCATCATGGCTACAACTACACTGCATACATCAAATTATTTCTGTAATTTTTCTAAGTATGGGCTCTGTGCAAAGATGAATTTGGGGAGAAAGGATGTACAGAATCAGCTCATTATTTTTATTTGTGTCAACAGGATACATTATATATTTCTTATATATTCTGCTTGGAAATTGTACACATATATTGCTCAAAGATGGCTGAAACTAAATACCTTAAATGTGGCTAGTTTTGCACACTTCTTATCAAGAAAGGAAAAATCGTTGAAATTTGAAGTAAACTGGCATGGTGGGGACATCCTGGTTTTCTTTACTCACCTCCTTACTAAGGTATGAACCTCTTGAAGCCCCTCCACAATCTTTGGGGAGGCAGGAATTTTCCTAGAAGTCATCACAATCCTCAGATGTATCCCCATAAATTTATCAGCTACCTAGTGGACAGGAGCACAGCTAGAATCGCTAAAATAAATCATTAAATGACCCGAAGGGAGCTGCACGTATAAGTAATCCTAGCAACAATACTATGGAAGTACAACACACTGAATGCCAAATGCATAAATAGAAAAAAAATTGCTACATATCCAAAAATCAAATAGTCTAACCTGTCCCACTGATCTTGCTCCATGAGCCCCACATTAAGAATTAGGTACCAGCCCTTCTTGCATTAGTGGCCAACGCATCAGTGCAGTATAAGTTTATAGTGTTGAATCCAGATAACCACTGCATCACCAGTCATTTGTCCTTGTAAGTCGGGATGCTGATCAAGGCTTCTTTTGCTGTGGCTGGAGCTCTAGGCCAGGCTGCCTGGAATGGAAGATGCAGAGCTGCTGTCTAGTCCAGCATCCGGCAGACAACCTTACCTAAAATTACCCAATCCCTGCTGGATATGAGTATTGCCTACCCTGCATTGCCCACCCAACTTCATTAGGTGCCAAATGACTATGCTGCTCCTGGCCGGGATCCTGTGTTGGAGATTGTGTGTCTCTATAGCAGCACATATCCATAGCCCTTGTCACATTGTCTCCTCCCAGTCCCACCCCACAGGCCTTCTTTCAATAGTAACTGGGTCAACCAACTGTCTCAGAGCCAGGCGGCCTGTAAATCAGGTACCCATCCCTGCTTAGACATATCTGAGTTCCTGCTCTGGAGTGGGAATTTCCATCCTCCACTGGGACAAGGGCCTGCGAGTAAGAACTCAAGCTGGGGTTTCCTGACAGCTATATAGCCAACCAGGTCTTGGTGGTGGGGGGAGGGTAAAGAGAGACCATCTCCTCTCCTCTGGCTGGCTCATAACAAGTCAGGGCTGTAGGGCAGAACTGGCCCCTTCGTAGAACTATTACATAAGTGTGGCGTGCAGGGTCCACAATGGTCCAGTATTTTGAAAGTTATGAGTTTTTTTTTTAAAAGCATAACTTTTTTTTTTTTGAGTGGCACCTTCTTTCTCAGCAGATCTAGTCTGTTCAGACCTATACAAAGACACATTTGCTGATTTGCGGGCACAAAATAAGTTCTTACTACTTTTTATTTCTTTATAGAGCCAGTGTAACTCAAAGAGTAAGCTCCAGATTATTTTCTGGCTCACCTGCTACCAACAGAGTTGTCAACTAAATTCTAGTTAAGGCATTTTACTTCAGGGTGCATAAAGGTATATATTGCAGCTCCAATCTATCTATCTTAGGTGCTTATATGTCCCCATCACTGTAGTATCTGAGTACCTCACAACCTTTAATATATTTATCCTCACAATACTACTGTGAAGGAGGGAAATACTATCATCACCATATAACAGAAGGGAACCTGAGCCACGGAGAGATATTTTCCTAAGGTCACACAGGAAGATTATAGCAGATCAGGGATTTGAAAACAGGTATCACAAGTCCTAAACTAGTGTCCTAACCACTGGATCATCCTGACTCTCTTCTCATAGCTCTGTCAACCTATTTCCACCTAGAACTCAGATGAGGTTGGGCTCAGGATTATTAGTGTTGATACCTGCATACTGAGAACACATATTGAGTTTCAGACCCTAAGTTCATTCTGCAGCACTGCCAGTTAGACGAAAAACACTGACACATTTTTCTTTGTAAATAGCTTATTCACTCTGGAATTACCAAGAGAAACATTGTACCCCATTGTGTTCAATGTTTTCAGAGCAGAATTGCATTTCAGAATGCATTTGTTAAGGCGCTGTTTTAACGACACATTTTTTAGACAACCTCAGTTAAAGGATTTGTCATTGAAGGAGGTCTGATGAGAATAAAGGTGTTATATAGATGATGTTCAAAAGAAAGACTCCCTCCTCATTATCCTGGAATTGTTGTTATCTAAATTTACTGGATCAAATTTAAACAATATGTTGTTTATACAAGAACTCAAAACAGGGGTGAGGACATTACCAGCAGGCACTTCTGATTTACTACTTTATCCACTGTGAATGCATGCCAGTGAATGAGAGGTCAAGAACCAAGAAGTCATAATAATAGCATTGCAGAAAACAAGATAGGGATAGGTATAAATTGGCCATGAATAAATTCAGGCTGGAAATTAGAAGAAGATTTCTAACCATCAAAAAAGGGATGTTATGCAACAGTCTTCCAATATGAATAGTGGGGGCGAACAGCCTAACTACTTTTAAGATGGAGTTTGCTAAGTTTATGAACAGGATTGTATTAAGGGTTGCCTGCAACAGCAGGGGACTTGACTCAATGACGCGTGGGCACCTTCCAGTCCTATATTCTTATGATTGGGAGAGCGTGTGAGGATTCCTCTGACCATACACAAAATAACAGTGTTCTTCACCCTGTGTATATGTACTGCAGGCTACTTGTGGATGATTATAGTAATGCTCATGCTGCTGTTAGTTTTACAAAGCAGCATCCATGGCACTGCATCAGATGCAGTCTTAGGGTATGTCTACACCGCAATGAAACACCCGTGGCTGGCCCAGGTCACCCGACGAGCTCGCGGGGCTCGTGCTGTACAGCTAAAAAATTGCTTTGCAAACTGAGCTTAACACACTAGATAGGTAGGCTATGAATCAGCAAATTCTCACCCTGAGTGATAAACATGCTGGCAGATTCTTAAGGCACAAGTTGCCTTGGCTTTTCCAGGTTTTCATATACAGGCTAAAAATCCCTCTAGCCTGGGACCATCACTTCCTAGTCCTTGCCCATCAGGTGTGTTATTGTAGGGAGAGTGAGGTATCATCATGATGTCATAGTACATTGTATATCTGCTTCCCATTTCTAGAAAGCTCTTTCACTGTGACCTGGGTCAAACAGTTCCCACTGTGTAGTGCTGTCTCTGAGAGGTTTCTATTGTACACAGTTCCTGGGGTTATCCTTATGCTTTTGTGCTTTTCTAAATAAGCCATTAACATTGTTTGGCCTTCTTACTGTTGTACCTGAAAGGCTGCTTGTGGGTGTTTTCAACCTCACAACATGTTTCAGTAACACATACATAGCCAAACTTCATAACTTCACGTATGATGATAGCACATACAATCCAACGAGATATTAATGTCTAGCATATCAAGGCTTCTAGAATGATCCCTCACAAAGTATACTTTGTACAAAACATATCCTAATTACATGACAGTGGAGAATATTGGGGTGCCAGAGTATCACAGGGGACTTTCACTTTTCAGTAAAAAGATGATAAAGGATCTTTCTGAATTTTCTAAAACAAACTTTATCAAGAGCCAAGAGCTGAGAATTCTATTGCTAACTGAAAATCATAGCTGTGGTACCTAAGGCAGAAAGAAGCTGCTGGATTATAGATCATTCAGAGCTAGTACTTGTAAGCCACCAAGGGCTACTGGAAATGTTGTACGGCCTCTTGAATGACAATATTTTAAAATGTACACAGACCCAGGGCCATAGCTGATGGAAATGTTTACTGTGAACAATACATTCAATGAACGTACCCTATGTATCTGTTTATGAACAATAAGACCCTGGTTTCAACCCATAATAAAAATGTGATTGACTATTTCTGTCAAGTCTAAGCCCAACAAAAGCAGTGTGAAGTAATGTTAACTTTAAGACCATTCTTGCTTGCAAGAATTAGGGAGGAAAAAAGAAAACACATTGAAACAGGAGGGGAAAGAACACAGAAAGGCAGAAGAGAGAAGATCAAACAAGAGAGGTGCTGGAAGAACAAGCGAATGCAATAGGCTGCCCGATGGGAGGGGAATAAAACTAGAATGGAGCTGGTGAGGGGAAGTACAGGTAAACTCTCAATTGCCACACTAGAAAGCAGGCAAATATGGAATAAGCTAGTGCCATCTCACTAGCTTAAAGGATGTTTTCAAACAAATAAATCCCATGAATCTCTCAGTTGATTTGCAATAGGAATCCTACTTTAAGTTTTACATAAAACCTACAAAAAGAAAATCTTAATACTGGGTGGAAAAAAGAGATATATGGATATGGCCAAGCAGGTGGGTGTGTGAGTAATGCACAAACCCAGAAATCAGGGCTCCTATAGTCTGCTCAGCCATTGCTTAACACTCTGATATTGTGAAGTAGAGAGTATTTTCACCACCTATTGAAATGTACTGGAATTGGGGATGCTCAACAACTTGCAGGATCAAGGTCTTCCAGTGCAAAATAAGTTCAATGACACTCATCTCACAGGGCTGCTGAGAGGTTAAGGAGTTGATCCTGCAATTGTGAATATTCACGTGAATATGTTTTACTCATATGAGTGAAGGTTGCAGGATCAGATCACTAATTAACAAATGTCAGTAAAAGTACTATGAGGTTCTTGGATAAAAGGTGTTGTGGGAGTACAGAGTATTATAATTAAAACATCCGATTTATTTCTACAAATTGGGCCTGGCCTTTATAAAATCAAAGTACCACAGCTCTGGACCCTGATAAACTTGAGAGAGATTTCTTCTCACAAAAGCCTTTTCATATTAAAGTGCTGTATTCTATATATTAACAAAGATAAAACAAGTTATCAGTTGACATTTTTGAAAGCTTAAGGATGCCTGAGGGAAATGTACTTTGCATTCTATACTTTTATACCAAAATGTACCATTCACCAGCTCTGCAGCGAATTATTTGCTACTCACTAGGCCAGGGATCAGCAACCTTCGGCACGCGGCTCACCAGGGTAAGCCCCCGGCGGGCCGGCCCGGTTTGTTTACCTGCTGTGTCCGCAGGTTCGGCTGATCGCAGCTCCCACTGGCCGCGGTTCGCTGCTCCAGGCCAATGGGGGCTGCGGGACGTGGTGCGGGCCGAGGGATGTGCTGGCTGCCGCTTCCCGCAGCCCCCATTGGCCTGGGACGGCGAACCGTGGCCAGTGAGAGCTGCAATCGGCCGAACCTGTGGACGCAGCAGGTAAACAAACCAGCCCGGCCCACCAGGGGTCTTACCCTGGCGAGACACATGCCAAAGGTTGCCGATCCCTGCACTAGGCACTGAAAGTGGTGAAGAACCTCAGGAAAGTTCTCCAATAATATAATAATAATTAAACTCCCTTTAGGCCTAAATACTAATTTGTTAAAGTCAGATTAACCATTAAAAAAAAAGATCAATAATTCCTGTCTGATTTCTAAAGAATTGCTCTTAGCCATGTGAACTCAGGATGGGAAATATAGGAGTATCATTCAGAACCACTGCTTTCCACCTTCTGGTTCTCAATACTAGTCATATGGCTGAGATGTTTTAGACTGCAGGAATAAAAGCAGAAAGTGAAAGGTGCCATGGTTTATGCACTCCCTCTGCATAAAAAATAAAACACATTATTTTGTCACAAAAATCACAGCATTTGCAAAATATTAGTCTTGAAGAAGCATTGTGAGTCCCAAAAGAGTATTTTAAGTGCTTTTACTGAAAATGTTTTCTTCTTTTCTTCCAACATTAGACAGAAAGATTGTCAGATGGCAAGACTAGAAAGAAGGGGAGTGTGAGATATGCAAGTCTGATGCTAATAAACAAATAAAACACATTATTTTGTCAGTAAACTGCAGAATCTTTAAAATATTATACTTTAGGAACTTTTCTTAACTCCAAGAGAGCACATATTAGGTGTCTGTCTTTTCTATTTTAGATGAGTTCTCAAATTTAGACTTATTCTTGATAATTTTCCATTTTTAATTGTTTTACATGAATGATCACTTCACTAAGAGAAATATTCTGCTGCCACACGATTACCCTACTCTGCAAGTAGCCCATTGATATGGATGGGACTCTTCATAGAATGAAGTACTACTCGATGGTGTCCGAATCTGGCTCTAAGCTAGACAGAATTATTATTATTTATTTATGCCTTAAAAAAACACTAAAATCATACTTGCATGCCAGGTGGGTATTTGCAAGCTCTCATAGCTTTATTCTACTTTGCATTATACAAGGATAGTTCCCATGGTAACTATTACATCATTTGGCACACATACTACCTGAGAAAAACAGAACAATTTAATAAAGAAACACACATCCACCATTGTGCAATCTGAATTGATTTAGCTATTGCATAATTATGTTTCACGAAACAAACAAAAGACTGCATCAATTCTCAGTGTCAGTGTGACCACTTGTCTCTCAAAAGTTAACATTTGTCTCCAGTTCATCCCATGCCCAAACCTCCCTCTGCCACTCACATCTTACAAAGCTTGACTCTGCTCAACTATTTTTAAAAATTGCACCCTCCTCCTATAACCCTCCCATTTCCTTCCACATAATTTTGTTCTTTCTTCCCCATACTAGAGCTGGGTGAGATTGGAGATTTAAAAAAAAACAAAACAAAAAATGTGAATTTTGAAAAAAGCTGCAACAACAGTGGGAAAAGGAGGACATTTCCCTCCCGCAAAATAAACACATAGAACTGGTAATTGACAAGTTCCTGATTTCTTCCCATCTCTGCCACTAAGGCCCAGCTCTTCAAAGGGAGTTAGGTGCCTAGCTCTCATTGATTTCAGCTAGAGCTAGGTGCCTCAATATCTTTTAACTTCTAGGCCTAAGTGACTTTACTACTTAGGACTAATTCACAGAGCAAAATCTTCACTGAGCTGTAATTAAGGCTGGGAGTATCAGTAATTTAAAGGCAAAAATCCTTATGAGAGTGTTGTATTTATAAAAAACAAAACAAAAACTATTAAAAGGCAGGAAATCCACAGTTGAGATTAACCTTAAAAGAAACTCAAATGTTTGAAAGGGTAGCAAGAAAGAGAGATTGGAAAGGCTGGGGTGTGAGTATCACATTGTGCAGTGTAATTCAGACCAGTGAGTGATTGTGTCACCACTGCCCTGTAAACCTGGGGTGCCTTAAATCCTCTGATGCCGTGACTCACAGCCCAGACACCAACAGCCAGAAGATCCTGGGCATCTGCATGGTGTGCAGCCACGGTTCAGCACTCTGACCCCAGTAGCCTGCCTACAACACAACAGCCACATCCTGGTCTCCACCAACCTTGAGAACTACTTGCAGGGTGACCCCAACACACTCCCAGTCCTGAATTTCCCCAAAACCATCTGCTTTGAAGCATCCAGCTCTCTCCTGGAACCAACAGAATTAATAAAGTTTGTTGCTCCTT
This sequence comes from Platysternon megacephalum, assembly GCA_003942145.1. NCBI lineage: Eukaryota > Metazoa > Chordata > Testudines > Platysternidae > Platysternon > Platysternon megacephalum. Next base: position 1,605,309 of record QXTE01000176.1, on the reverse strand, counting down.
TAAAGAGACACAAGAACAGCAGCTCATTACTTTAACTGGAGTTAACAATCAATTCAAACACAGCACTGGGTTGGTTTAGATTAAAAGTGAAACAAGTTTTCCCAAACTCAATATTTTGTCCTCAGACTCAGGATGACCTCCTGCTGTTCTTCCTCTCCGGTGGACTTCCTATCCCCTTGCTGATTCACATGTAAATGAAGGGCTTCCATTGTTTTGATTCCACCATGCTTAGTTTACATAGGGGACAGGTAGATAGCTGCCTTCCATCCTGTCTGGGAGAAAACCTGTTTCTCTCCCTTTGGTTGGTCACAGATGTTAAATCATAATATCAGTGAATATTCATAATTCCTCATATAATGTTAATACATACATTTCAGAATTATATTATCACCAATGTATCACCAGTTCACATATGATACCTTACATGTCCCGCTTCAGCCATTGTTATTTGTTAATCTTTTCAGAAGGAACCCCTAGATTAGTGTTTCCCAAACTTGGGACGCCGCTTGTGTAGGGAAAGCCCCTGGTGGGCCGGGATGGTTTGTTTACCTGCCCCGTTCACAGGTTCGGCTGATCACGGCTCCCACTGGCCGCGGTTTGCTGCTCCGGGACAATGGGAGCTGCTGGAAGCGGCAGCCAGTATGTCCCTCAGCCCGCGCCGCTTCCCGCAGCCTCCATTGGCCTGGAGCAGTGAACCGTGGCCAGTGGGAGCCGCGATCGGCCAGACCTGTGGACGCGGCAGGTACACAAACCGCCTGGCCTGCAAGGGGCTTTCCCTACACAAGCGGCATCCCAAGTTTGGGAAACACTGCCCTAGATATTAGAGCACGGCCCTTTTTGCTGCTGACAGCACCTAGCAGATGGCTTACAATAGGAAAATAGGAATTGCAATAGTGGCAGGCCAGTGTGCATCTAGACCAGTTATCGGCAACCTTTGGCCCGCGGCCCGCCAGAGTAAGCCTCCTGGCGGGCCGGGCCAGTTTGTTTATCTGCCGCGTCCGCAGCTTCGGCCGATCGCGGCTCCCACTGGCCGCGATTCGCCACTTCAGGCCAATGGGGGCAGCGGGAAGTGGCAGCCAGCACATCCCTCGGCCCGCGCCGCTTCCCGCCGCCCTCATTGGCCTGAAGCGGCGAACTGCGGCCAGTGGGAGCCGCGATTGGCTGAACCTGTGGATGCGGCAGGTAAACAAACCGGCCCGGCCCGCCAGGGTGCTTACTCTGGCGAGCCACGTGACAAAGGTTGCCTATTCCTGATCTAGACCCTGATTCAGGACCACACTTAAGCGCATGCCTAAGTTCATCCCTGTTCAGCAAAGAAGTTCACTAGAGCCATTTGAAAAATGGGAGAAAAAAATTCACAAAAGATTTTGAAATGTTGAAGTTTAATTCTGTGGGTTTCATTACTTCTGTTTTAATTGTTTGTAAAATTATTTATTGAAAATGGTATTTTTCTTTTCTGAAATTTTTATTTTTTTAAATTTTAAAACTTTTCCATTTCCTTTTATGCTCCCTTTTCTTACTGATTTTCTCCACCTTTTTTTCTTTCACCACTTTGCCACTAAAAATGGTGAAAACAAATAGGGAACAAATAGAGAACGAGGGGAAAAAAAGAGAAAAAAGGCTATTTTTGTTTTTATTCTAATTTAAAAAAAAAAACATGGAACATTTGAAAAAAGGTGTTTTTTTTTAATTTCTGACTTAATAAAGACCCTTTTTCAATGAAAATATTTTTCAGTTGACCATCTCTAAACTTAAACATGTTCTTAATGTTAAGCAAGTGTCATTTACTTCAATCATAGTTAATAGAGATGCTTTTCTGAATGGGTGCCCCTGTCTGTTACCCACTGCATGACCACTTCAGGGGAAGGTGCAAGAAAAATGAAAGCAGATTTTAAAAAGAGCTTAGCACCCAACAGCTCCCACTTCGATGGGCAATTCTGGAATAAACAGGAGAAAGACATAAAATTAACCAATATCCACCCTTCCTACAGGGTCTGTTTAACATTTATTTGTTTACTCAATATTTCTATGGCAGTGAGAGAGTGCTTCTCAGATTCCCATGAGGGCATTATATCCTCTCAATGTTGGAAATGTCCTCTCAACCTTACACATCTTTAGAAGACTTCCTTCACTACTGTCTGCTATTGGATTATCAACTTTTTTTTTTTTTAAAGGCCCTCCAAATATTTTTTTAAAAGCAGGACAGATTGCATCTTCCTGTGGAAACATTGAAGGAACAGGGCCAAGGGGGAGGAAAGGTGTGAGATTCACCTCACAAAGGTCTTATGATGACCAGGAACAGAATTTCCTCACTTCCCCATGGAACAAGCAGAGGGATTCAATCCTCAGAAACCACAGATCCTAGGAGTCTGTGCAGATTTGGGTGATTGAATGCAGAATTTGTGCCTTTGCACTGGTTCCAGGACCTACTTTAGATCCCTGACAGAGTGTGTCCAATAGATCTGTGCTATTACATGCTTCTGAGCCCTTCTGTGCCTTGGAAGCTCTCTCCAAAGGGGATCCCACAGTGTGGAGGTGGTGCCACCACAAATTAATGCAGAATCAGGTTGTATTAACTTTTCTGCAGATTTCCTATGAGGTTGATAAGAAAGGGGATAATTTGCATTTAGCCAGCTTCATCCTCAACCCTTTATATTCACATATGGATCCTGAAAACAGTGACATATACTCTGCTCATGAAGGATGGGGATGGTTCTGTGGAGTGGCTGACCTCCCTCTCCACGTTGGGCTACTGGATGAATTGAAAGCCGTTGAAAGCTTCAGTAGCACATAGAATCATAGAAATGTAGGCCTGGAAGGGACTTCAGTAGTCACCTGGTTCAGTCCCCTGCATTAAAGGGAGTCTAGTAATAACTAGATCATACCTGACAGGCGTTTATCTAACCTGTTCTCAAAAACCTCCAATGACAGAGATTCCACAACCTCCCTAGTCAATTTGTTCCAGTGCTTAACCACCCTGACAGTTAGAAAGTTTTTCCTAATGTTCAACCTAAACCTCCCTTGCTGCAATTTAAGCCCATTGCTTCTTGTTCTATACTCAGAGGTTAAGGAGAACAATTTTTCCCCCTCCACCTTTTATGTACTTGAAAACTATTATATGTCCCCAATTCAGTCTTCTATTCTCCAGACTAAAGGGATTACACAGGGCTTATCTGTCAAATGAAAACCATGATATCTCCTCTATTAGGCAGCAGAGATGGTGGCATCTTGACTTGAGACCCAAATCAGTTGAAGAAAGGTTTCATCACCACATTCTTCCCTGTGAGCAATCACTTTTCACTTGCTAGCTCCATGGTAATTCCCACAGCCAAAGCCATGGTCCTGCCAGCTACTCCATGGACACAGGGGTCAAACTGTGTGGAGCAGCTTACAGGATTGGGGCCTGAATCTTCACTTAAACTCAGGATCAGTATTTTTGTATTAGAGTAAAACCAAGTGCTCGGCACTGCTGCAGTAGATCTGATTCACATGCAAACTCAGATGTTCACATGGCATGTATTTTCAAAACTGGTGCAACTGACATACTCAATGCAATGTTTCATAGTTTCTTGTGATATTTTTAAAAGTAACAAAAATAACAATGGCAAAAGGAAGTTTTAGAGAAAATAAGATTCATATAATTATATGGATTTAGCTAAAATTATCATCAAAAAAATGAAGAAATTCTGAGTCAATGATCCAACTTTGTCTTTTGTGCAAGGTAATGCAGAGGGGCAATGACTATGAAACCCTAGCAGAGAAGTGTCTCAGTAAAAGTGAAGTAAGCAGTTACTGATTCTGGTATATGACAGGGATACTAGCTTTTGTAACCCTGATCCAGATCAGCTGATTGGGGCCCAGAAATAAAGTTCAAGAGCCCCAGCACTCCTGTGAGTAAAACTATTATAACAAATAGGAATTTTAGGTTCTGATTCTGCAATGTCTTGGACATGGGTAGAGTTCTGTGGCCATGCAGAGCCCTACTGGAGTCTGTGGGGTTCTGTATGGAGCAGCAATCCATCCACACACAATCATTTGTAGAACCGGGGCCTTAATTATCATAGAACCTGTGATTCCTAGGCACAGCAGGGTGAGTGAAGGATAAGGGCAAAGAGAAGACAAACAAGGGTAGGATGATCTTTCAGCAGTAAGAAGGGAATTGTGAAAACCTAAACAAAGTTATGTTTGTGACAGGAATAAATGTATTGTCCACATCAGGGGTAGGCAACCTATGGCACGTGTGCCGAAGGCGGCACGCGAGCTGATTTTCAGTGGCACTCACACTGCCCAGGTCCTGGCCACCGGTCCGGGGGGCTCTGCATTTTAATTTAATTTTAAATGAAGCTTCTTAAACATTTTAAAAACCTTATTTACTTTACATACAACAATAGTTTAGTTATATATTAAAGACTTATAGAAAGAGACCTTCTAAAAACGTTAAAATGTATTACTGGCACGCGAAACCATTATTAGAGTGAATAAATGAAGACTCGGCACACCACTTCTGAAAGGTTGCCAAACCTTGGTCCACATTAATATTTGTTGTGCTTGGCGTTGCATGAAAATTAGCTGAGCGGCTCCACCCATAACATTAAAAGAGGCATTTATTTTTCAATATTTTTTTCCTGTGCCAACGAAAAAGGAAGAAAGAAACTAAGATGAACAAAAGTTGCTTGGTTGATTAGTACAACAGGCAACATTCTTACAGGTTTCCCTCACTGCCAAGAGCAATATAAAGCTGACAGATGCCAAAAGTCCACAAAAGAAACAATGTCATAAACTTCTTTCTGCTAAATAGGGGATATTAATTTCCCCCTGATTAATGTGCACCACTCCCATTAGAGTTAATGGGGATTGCACAAAAACTGAGGATAAAATAGACTCCTGTGTTTGTACTCTGATAAATCGCAATCTTACATTATCATCCCACAGGGGCTGTACAACTACACTTCTGTTTGCTGGTTTCTGGATACCTCTTCTGAAGGCCTTTGGTGCTCCACAGTGTGAGCTTGATCCTAGGCACCGTGAAGTTATTACGTCTTCCTGTAAGGTTTGGCAAAGATTGATGCTGATGAATTCCCATACTAATGGAGATAGGGAAATGTCTACTTTGGTAAACGATGAGCCAAATTCTGCTCCCACTTTCACTAGTTTAAATTCTGAATAGTTACACTGACTTCAGTGGAAATATTCTTGATTTGTGTGCCATGTAACCGAGTTCAAAATCAGGACGGCTATTGCTTCTGTTTCTATTCCTGCCCTTGGTTTTCTGTGGTGAGTTGTTTTTTGGGGGGGCATATATTTCATCTTTTCCTGCCTTCAATGCTGCCATTTGTACAGCTGTCCCTGTCTCTCCTGCTGCTATTTCTACATCTGCCCCTGCTTCTACTGCTGCCATTTGTGCATCTGCTTCGTGCTGTGCAACTTATATGGTTTTGTCAGTAGTAAGGGACAGTGAAGGTTATAATTTACTTTCCTCAGCACACACACAAACTCTCTCTCCTTATACTTATCCTGTCACTGTCCCATAGCTCATACATTTCTCTTTAGTACCCCAACATCTTTCTCTCCCACCAAAGAAGAAAAGAATTTACATATTAATTATAACTTGTCTAGTAAAAATGAAACAGACACCTGTAATTATGCAGAGGCACCACACACTTGCACATTGCTAAATCAATGATGAATGGAAAAGGGAGCTCATTAAAATGAATCACAAATTTACTGCATAATACATCTAGATTTGCAGAACATATTAATTCAATGGGGTTGAAATATGTGATATTAAATAGCATGTGTGAAGAAACCTTCAAGAGCAATTTAAATAATTATCCTAGTGCTGGGTAGTATATTGTTTGTTTGTTTGTTTGTTTTCCTCATGCCCAGTTACTAATGCCTGGATCCTAAAAGGTATTTAGCTACCGAACTACAGTTGATTTCAGTGGGAGCTAGGTGCCTAAATACCTTTGAGGATCTGAGCCTGAATTCCTTAGTTAAGTTACAAAATTCTGATTTATAAAACATGGTTTTCAGCAGAATTTGCCAAGCTAGGTTTATCACTTAACACAGGGGCCTATCTTCTTCTCTCAGTTAGAATAATAATAATGCTGCTTTGAACGTGTACAGTGCCTTCCCCTCAAGGTGTTGAAAGCACATTACACAGGTTAATGAATTAACCCTACAGGATAGGCATTAGGATCCCTACTTTATGGATAGGAAAACAGAGGCACAGAGAGTTGGGTGAGCTGCCCCAAATCCACTTTTGGAAGGGTTTCCACAGGAGAGATTCAGACAGCCCCACCTCATGGCCAAGGGATGAGGGGATTCTCTTAGAAGATGGGAGTTAAAATCCTTGCTCTGCATCAGGCTAAGTGGGAATTTTGAACCTGGCTCTCCCACATCCTGGGTGAATGCTCTAACCGCAAGGCTAAAGATTATGAGAGGCTGCTCATCCTCTGGATGCATCTTGTGTGAGGGCAGAGCAAGGCAGGTGGAAGGCCTAATTTAAGGCTCCCAACAGGGTTTAGATGTGAAATAGGCACAAGACATCAGGATTTAGGTAGCTTTGCTCATGCTCATTGGAAGGTTTTTAAAGTACTTTACTGATGGAAACTTAGGCACCCACAAGGTTGGTAGGCAGCTGAACAGGGCTTTTTAGGATTTGAATTTTGGATTTATGCTCATAAAATGGTAGCTATTTGCCTAAATCCCTTTGTTGGTCTAACCCTCAGAATTTAAGACTTCAGGGGGGGAGCAAGGGGAGGGAAGGAAGTGGATTCAATGAGAGAAGTTTTGAGATGTGATTAGAAAATGATGCTATCACTTCTGCCAGTGGCTGCATTAAGATGCAAAATCATCATTTCGGAAAAGCCAAGTCTTCATGGGGTTAGTGATCTTTAGAGTAACATCACAGATGAGAGCACGTTCAAGGTGCCAGAAGGCAAGGACAGTGAAAAGTGGGCTGATTAAGGAAAAGATGACTGCCTTGAAATTGTCACAGTACAGTTGCTAATTAACAACTAAACTGAAGATAAGCAACTTTGAAAACATCAGCATGATTATATTACCGGGACCAAATTTCAAATTCCAATCAGAAAGTCTTGAAAGAACTAGATTGTTTCTTTTAATTTATTTTCAAATTAAACATTATTGGTCCTGATTCCACTCTTAATTAAACTAGTGTTTGTTGCTGGAACAATTCCAAGGTAGTCAATGGAGTTACCCCAATGTAGAATCAGCAAAAGTGAGAGAAGAATCACAACCTATTGTTTAATGTTATTTTAGGTAATTACATGAGCACTGAAAATATAACCTGTAACTGTTAAAGTCCCGAGACTGGTTCTGCTCTACTCCACTAGGAGGCATGCTGCCCCAAAGGAAGCGGGGAAGGCGTAGGCACATAGCTCCACCTTCCCCAGTGGAGCTGGCTGCCTGTGAAACGGGGAGTAAGTTACACTCCATGAAGTAGCCTAGTAGTTGGTCTGCGACAGGGGTGTAGCTGGTAGTTCCAGGAGGCATTCTGCCTTCCTGATGTGGAATGCCTCCCAGTTCTGTTGGTGGCATGGTGTGATCTGCACCACACCCAATGCAGAGCAATGGATTAATGGCAAAACTGAGTCCGTAGATTGTAATTACCTTGTGGTAAGTGTGTATTTATATATTAATCTGTAATGGTGGGATGGGATGGATTTTTAAAGGTATTTAAGAGCCTAAAGATACAAGTAGGAGCCTAGTGGGCTCCATCAATGGGAGTTAGGGACCTAGATGCTTTTGAAAATCCCACTAGGCTCCTATCTGCATCTTTAGGCACACAAATCCCTTAAAAATGAGGCCCAATGTGAATAATAACAATGGAACAGATTTTGAAAAGTTCTCAGCATCCAAGAGCTTCCACTTAGGGCATGTCTACACTGCAATGTAAACCCAGTGTTAGTGGGACTTGAGTCAGCAGACCCTGAGTTTGAAAACCCAGGGTTGGAGGGTATGTTTACACTGCAATGAAAAACCCTTGGGCTCAAGTCAAGGGCTGTTTAATTGCAGTGTAGACATTCAGGCTGGCGCTAGAGCCTGGGCTCTTGAACCCTGCGAGGCGGAGAGTCCCTGAGCTTGGGCTGCAGCCTAAGCCCAGATATTTACACTGAAATTAAACAGCTTCTTAGTCCAAGACCTGCAAGCCCAAATCAGCTGGTGTGGGGCAGCTGCAGGTGTCTAACTTCAGTGTAGACATACCTTGACTTTCAACACTGTTTGCCAACCCTATGTAAGGGGACTGTTGCCGCCTTACTAACATTCAGTGGGGGTGTTTTGGTTGGCTAGCTCCCAGCACTAAAAGATTGGGGAGAGGCCAATGCTCCAGGTCAGCCTCAGCCTCTGAGCCTGATTGACAGGGCGGGCAGGCTAATCAGGGAGTCAGGAGGCCAGGGGGGGTCCCGTCCTCCATGTGAGCTGGAATTGCCTCGGTCAGACAGAGTGGGGCCGAGCTAAGGAGAAAGCAGGGGCCCAAGCTGAGCTGGGGAGCAGAGCTGTGCCAGATCCAGAGGGGCCAGAAAAGCAGCCACAGAGCCAGAGACACAGCCCAGGGAGAGCAGATCCTGTGCTGGGAGCAGAGCTGTAGACACACAGCCAGACACAGCCCAGGGAGAGCAGATCCTGTGCTGGGAGCAGAGCTGCAGCCACAGAGCCAGGTGTGGTGAGCAACTGGGGCCAGCCAAGGGGGGACCTTGGGCAAAGGGCCCAGTGCAAAAAGACACCCCTAGCCAAGGGTCCTTGCAGGCCAGACTGGGAGGGGGATCTTAACCTGATGGGGGGCTGACGCTGGGAAGAAGGGTTCCACCACCCAAGGCCCGGAGGTGTGTGGCTACCACCATTGCAAGTGTCCAACCCGCAGCATCCCTGCAGCACTGCCAGGGCCTGACAAGGAGACCTGGGACCTACAAGGAACAGACTGTGAAGTGCCCTGATGTCCAGAGACACTGTTTGTAATGTTCCCTGCCACAGAGCAGGGTGATGTGTTTTCCTTTAACCTTTCCCATTTTTCCTTATTCTTTTTAAAAATTAATTGTTAATTAAACAACTTGTATTTGCTTTAAATTGTATGAAATGATCAGTGGGTCAGGGAGGTGCCCAATGCAGAGAGAGTACCCTGGAGTGGGGACACCCTACCCCTGTCCTAGGTGACCACAGCAGGGCTGGGGGTTGAGTCCCCCAGGAATCCTGGGCCCAGCCTTGTTGGGGTTACGAGGACTCTGCCAGACAGGAGAGTGGAAGGGGGAGTCCTCGAGGGCAGGGAGGTCTCTGCGTAAAGGAAATGGGAGCGAGGACTCTCATCCTTTCGCTAGCCCACTTCACCGGGATAGTGCAAAAGCCAGGAAAGTTCCCCACAATAGCAGGACCATTCCCCCGCTTACACCTAGATTAAGAATGTTTTAATCTGGGCCTGAACCTGGGCTCTGGCGTCCACACTGCGATATGCAGACCTGAATCCAATCAGCGATATCCCAGACTTCCTAGAGCTCTCCCAAAATGTGGCCACTCTAGCTCTTTTTCTCATGGTGAAATGAGAGAAAACTTGACTGTGCACCTGTATGTTACAGGAAGTTTGAACAGCCTGCCAACACATCCTGCTGAGCTGTCATTTTGGTCTGCACCCTCCCAGCAACCAGAGTCAGCAACATGGTGGAGGCACCATTTGAAGAACTTTTCTCACTTGCACTTTTACTCTTGTTTCAGGAAATGGACAGAACTTCCGTGTGACACCGGTGGATATTTTGGCAGTGTTTCCTGATGCACGAAAGGTACCTGACAGAGCTCATGACAGAGCAGGAGGAGGACACAGACACAGCAGACTTGAACTGGCTGATGCTGTTCATAATACTTGGTATAGCTGCTGATTCCTCCTACTTAGACTGGCACTTTGTGAGCAAGATCACGAGCACAGTCTGGTGGAACCACATTGTCTTCCAGATATGGGATGACAAGCTGTGGGTCCAGAACTTTCACACGAAGAAAGCTACATTTCTGGAGCTCCATGAGCAGCTTGTCCCTATCCACCAGTGTAAAGAGACACACATGACAGTGGCCAAGGTGTTCCAGAAACAGGTTGTTGTAACTATCTGGAAACTGGTTACCCCAGATTGCTATAGGTCGGTTGCCAACCAGTTGACTCTGGGGAAAGTGGTGGCTCAAGATTTTTGAGGCAATCAGATGTGTGGTTTATCCCAAAGTGGCAGCTATAAAGGATATTCCTAAGGTAACAGCTGTCTTTGAGAGAATGGAGTTTCCAAACTCCACCCATGGCCGTTGATAGGACTCATCTGCCCATAGTTTGCCATCAGTAAGGAGCACTTGAGTAAATAAACTGAAAAGTATACTACTCCATAGAGATGCAGGCATCTGTGGACCACAGATGCTGATTTATGAACAGCAATATAGGCTACTGTGGGAAAGTTTATGATGCCATAGTTTTTCATTGATTGGGTGTCTACACTGATGGACAGTCTGGGACACTATTCTCACCAAATGGCATTGTCATAAAAGGAGTTACTGTCCTCACCACTATTCTGGGGGACCCCATGTAGACCCTTTTGCCTTGGCTTATGAAACCATACTCTGATCTCACAGGTCCTAGCAAAAGAATGTTTAATTGCACTCTCAGCAGATGTAGAATGGTTCTTGAATGTGTGTTTGGCAGATTGAAATACCATTGGAGATGTCTACAGACCCATTTGGATTCCAGAATAATGAATGCAGTCTGCATTATTGTGGCTTGCTAGGCTCTTCAAACTCCAAGAGTTAGCCATTTTCCCCTGAATGGAACTGTGACAGTGATGGACTGCTGAACCAGCTGGAAAGCACACCTACCACAGCTGGAGCTGGATGTACCTGGGCAACAGAAGTCAGGGATGCCTTGTGCTCCAACACTCTGGACATGCATTGGCCATTGGAAGAGGGATAATAGTACCTTTATAAATGCGCTTGGGTGGGTGGGGGTAGGGATTGATTGCTTGTGGGATTGATATGATTGCCATGAAATGTACTTATGAATGTCCTGACCACTAATCAGATGGAATGGGGGAGGAGGGAGGGTTGGTTTGCAGTGTGGGTTGATGTAAAGAAGTGATTGATGTATGGATTGATGGAGCTAACTGTACTGATAAATAGTGTTTGCATATAAATTCCCAATTGTCCCTGATTATGTTTACACCTTTATTATTTGAAATACACATTCTGTAAATTTTTTTAATCAAATAAAAAGATTGATTTATAAAAATGTACTAAAAAGAACATTAACCTATTTTCAGCTGCCATTACCACAATAAAACATCAGTAACAACAAACCCTTTAGAAAAAGGAACAAAGTGCATGAACAAGTGCAAATAGTGAAACTGTACAAGACAGAAACCCCCTACTGCTGCATGTCCCCTGCTCCCTCCCCATTCTCCTTTCCCTTCCCTCCACATTTACTACACACTTGTTGCCAGGGGAGAGAGGTGGAGGTGTCTATGGGGGAGGGATTTAATATGGAGGACTGCATAGGGCACAGTTGCCCTGCCCAGCCACTCATAAGGCCTGATTGTATTGTCTGCCCAGCTAGGGAGTTGTCCAAGCTGTTCCTGGGCTGCAGCATAGGGTACCCTGGAGGGGACTCAGGCTATGAGGGGAGGAGCCAATCTAGCAGTTCTTTCTGGTAAGCTCTGTCCTCCTCCCTCAGCCACCGTTCTTGTGCAAAGCAAATGCCTGCTCCCATGCTTTAAACCTGTCCCCAGCCCAGGCTGTGCAGCCAGCTTGAGCCTTCCTGCTTGCCTTTCACCAGGCCTCTCCTCTAGCTCAGTGTTTCCCAAACTTGGGACGCCACTTGTTTAGGGAAAGCCCCTGGCGGGCCGGGCCGGTTTGTTTACCTGCCACGTCCGCAGGTCCAGCCGATCGCGCCTCCCACTGGCCGCGGTTTGCTGCTCCAGGTCAATGAGGGCTGCTGGAAGCGGCACGGGCCGAGGGACGTACTGGCTACCGCTTCCAGCAGCTCCCATTGGCCTGGAGCAGCGAACCACGGCCAGTGGGAGCCGCGATCGGCCAGACCTGAGGACGCGGCCAGTAAACAAACCGGCCTGGCCCGCCAGGGGCTTTCCCTAAACAAGCGGCGTCCCAAGTTTGGGAAACACCACTCTAGGTGAACTCTGTCTTTGGTTCGGGACTTGCTTACTGGCCCTGTCCAGAACTTCAACCATAATTTAATCACGGAAATGCTTCCTTTTGTAAGAGTCCATGAAAGTACATTGACCCAGGCTTCGGCTGCACTGTGGGCAAGCTGTGGAGGTACCGCAGCCTGTAGAGATTGAGGGGTCTGGAATAGGACAAGACACAGAAGGTTATTGTCTCAAATAGCACAGTGCCGGAGCACAGAAACAATCCTTGTGGAATTTCAAGGACATAAAATGTTACTTTTTAAAACTGAACTTCAATATATTATGAGAGGGATGTTTCAGACCACAGAAACTCCCTGGACACAGCCAGGTTATTCACAGTAAAAGAAGGGCAGAGACAAGGGTAAGTTAAAAATCACAGCTGCTTTTTAAAAAAAAAAAATTGCAGAACAATTTGGCTTTGGGAGAGTGGTCAGTGGCCATGCTACGAAAGCTTTTTCTATCATTTCAGGTATCCCACATTTTGGAGGACATAACAGTTCTTGCCTGAATGACAAAGAGGGGTGTTAGTCCAAGTTGACAGTGGGAAACCAGCAGTGTATGCTACCCAAGTATTCAAATTATATATTGACTGAACAGCACATTTGTAACTGGAGTGGGCTGGTCAGCTATCAAGTTGGCCCAGGAAAATATGTCCTTCCTCAAAAGATGACTACCTATCTGGAGTTCCTGCTTCAGGAAAAGTTTGTAGCTGTCAGCACCTAGGACTGGGTTAGAATTCATGTGGGAATCCACTGGATGCTGTGTTAGCTTCCAAATAGTTTAGCTTGTTATGACTGTGTGCAAACACAGAACTCCACTACCATCTTCTTTATCCCACCCCCCCAGCACATTTCTGGACAAAATTTTAAACCTCAGTCGTATTTGGGACAAATGATTTAGTCACTTATGCACTGCATGGACTGCATTTACCTGAAATGGCCTAGATTTGTAAATGGAACACATTTCCACACTCCCCTCCCCAGTCCCCAGTTCCCTGTTTTCAGGAGGTCCGTTACAGTGTTGAGTGGTTCAGAGTGACATACCGACAGGGATGGCAATGTAAGCTTAGTATCAGAGGGGTAGCCGTGTTAGTCTGGATCTGTAAAAGCAGCAAAGAATCCTGTGGCACCTTATAGACTAACAGAGGTTTTGCAGCATGAGCTTTCGTGGGTGAATACCCACTTCTTCGGATGCAAGCTTATTATTTTAACAAACAGAAATGCGCTAATAAAATCTGTGCTTCTCCAGTATAAAATCGCTTTTTAAGGTTTTTTTAAAATGTTTGCATTTCCCGGTCGCCATTTTGAATTCCAAATAGTTGGTGGCAGCAGGAGGACCCCAAGGTGCTGGGATACAATCACCATTAATGTATACATGCTGCTTGCTGGGGCTTGTAATACCTTTTGCATTGCTTCATGAACAGAAATCCCTTCCATTCCCATATTAATAAACATTAAAATGGTAACAGAAACTTACCAGGCTCCAGGGTGGCTTCTGCCTCTGCCATTTCTGTTGTGGGTTCCATGGTGGGCCATTCCTCAGGATGGGCATCAAAGAGCTCCTCTGAGAGCAGCCTCGGGATATGTTACAGCTGATCCTGTGGCAAAGCCTCCTCTGGAACTGGTGTCGGCAGCAGAGTCACTTTAGCTGGCCTCATTTAGCACCTGCTGCTGGCTCCCATCATGGTGCCAGAAGGTTGTCATCCCAGGTCATTGTGGACCACACTCAGCTCAGTACCCAGCACTCAGTCAAACTCATCATAAAATGGGCATGATGATGGTGAGTTGCCTGTGGTACAGTTCTGGTCTCTGGCTTCCCGGTAGTTGGTCTTGAGCCACTTAATCCACTCCCTGTCCTGTAAATTTCCAACACTGCCAGCTTCTTCACTATTTGCTGGTCTGAATGGTCAAACCTGGCTCTCTGAGTAAAAGTAACTGTTTTGTTGGCCTTGCACCAAGGACTAACCAAAATCTGGATATGCTCTTGTGACCATGAAGCAGTTTGCTTACCTAAGGACTTCTTCTGGTCCATTGCAAATGCAGAAGGTTCTCAGAAGGTGTCTTTGCAACTTGGCAATCAGAATAAAATGGAAGGGCTTAATGCTCACTCGTCAAGCTACTGAACTACAACTAGGAAGGTTGCTTCCATTTGCCTGGAATCAACTGGTAATTCTTGGGAGAGAGAGAACAAAGGAAGTTGGCACATGGGATTGTGGGATACTTTTGGCAGACTCCCAGGACCCGAGACCAGGGGGTCACGTCAAAAGCACTACACTGCAAAGCTATAGGGTTGAACCATGGGTCCTGGCTTGATTTGAGTTCAAACCCTGTACCCTTGCAGGCTCCTACCTTGCAGGCTCAGTACCTTGCCTGAATCCAAGAGATTTGTGTGCAAACAGAAGGTGGTTTGGGCTCAAGCATGAGTCGGAGCCTGGGTTTATATTGCAGTGTAGACATACCCTCAGAAACCTAAATAAATGTCTGGATTTTTAAAACAGCTCAGTTCCCATTTAGGAACCTAAATGAAGTGAGTGGATGTACAAAAGTGATCAATTCCCAGCAGCTCATAAGAAAACCGTGGGAGGTGCTGAGTGCTTTTGAAAATCCCTCCCTATAATAATGAGAGTTTATGTATATTATTTAATAGCAATTCATTTACTGGACCCCAGTGAATTCTACTTTTTTGAGGTCTTGGAATTCCTCCCTTTGGATTTTTTCTTTCCTGGGGATACACAATCTGAAAGGTTTAGCCACCTTTCCAGACATGATCTGAAGTGAATCTTCTATTACCTCAACTAAGAATTTTCCAGACCATTTTCAGCATTGAGAGAGAATGAAATTATATTTCTTTGACACAACAGGTTCCTCTAGCCTTTCTGTGTGCTGAGCCACCTTTCAAGGCCAAGTGGAGATTCCATTCAAATATAAATGATTAATTTGGGGGAGGTTTGATTGGATATTAGGAAAAACTTTTTCACTAGGAGGGTGGTGAATCACTGGAATGGGTTACCTAGGGAGGTGGTGGAATCTCCTTCCTTAGAGGTTTTTAAGGTCAGGCTTGACAAAGCCCTAGCTGGGATGATTTAGTTGGGATTAGGTCCTGCTTTGAGCAAGGGGTTGGACTAGATGACCTCCTAAGGTCCCTTCCAACCCTGATATTCTATGATTCTATGATTCTATGAATTTGTTTAATTCAGACCTATTATTTTGTTTTCTCACTTCACATAGGACTGACATGCTTTTGTTATTCTATTTCAGGTGGTTTCATATTTGGTTTATGCCCACAAAAGACAAAAGGAATGAAGATGTTACAATCAGGTCATTACCTTGTAATTCTCTTCCTGGCCAAAAAAGAAAGAAATTAAGTGGATCAATAATAGAGGGAGTCTCTTAAACTTTATATACATATATATAATTTATCTCCATTAATGTGCATAAATAATAAGGGTAGAATCTAGACCTACTCATGAGCAACACTAAAGGATCACAGCAGGGTTTTTCTTTTAATTGTAAGTTCTAATGAAAATATTACATTTTAAAGTTGTTTCATATTTGACGGAAATTTTGCTTAAATATTTTTAACTCAGCATAATCACAACAGATATACAGATGCAATATTTCCTACAGGAAAACATTAATGCATGCTGGAAAAAGTGCTCATCAGATTTGTATGCTGCATGGCGACAACATATGAACATATGACATTTCTCATGCCTTCAATATAGTGTAATTGGTAGGTGGCATAACATTGACACTGAGTGCTTTCAAATTATCTTTCATATTTAGGCCTTCTATATCTACATGATGGACAGTGTGGTATTAAATACTTTCTCAAAACAAAATTAGACTAAAAAATAGCAGTTTTCTGTCAATATGTACTTTTGGAAATGACAGTTTTAATCTTTTCAGGGTCTGCTGATAATGGATGTTCAAAGATTCTTTCATCAAAAGTGACCTCTAGACCTCTGGATTCTAAACCGGGAAATGCTTCAAAATAAGGAACATTCATCTGAGCCGAAATAATAATGAAATAGTGACCATTAGGTCAATCAGCTTAAAAAAAATCCAAAGCTATGTCTTGCCTTCTTGCCGTTTTGTTTGGCAAAAGCATAGTGGGGTGGGTTAACCTCAGCTTCACTTTTCAATAAATGCATTAATTACAATTGGAGAGATTTTATTTCATTCCTAGGTGTTCTAATGTGTTTTTTTTTTTTATTTTAGAGCTCAGTCCCTCTGTAAGATGTGGTTTGCAAAGTCTGCAAATTGGTATCCTTAGCCACCTAATAAAAGGCTTAATTATCTCAGTGTACCAGAGTTGGCTGATTCATTTAAAAATGTGATTAGTGAATATTTTAGTGAATAAATATGGTGATTTTTATTCATGGAGTCATCTTATTCATTGTTCCTCGGTGTTCTGACATAGGTCAGCATTGCCATGACTGGCTGATGTGCTTCTTTACCAATGGGCACACCTTTGGCCAAATGCCCAAGGTATGGCAACATGCAAAGGTCACTGCCATCCTGAAAACAGGGAAAGCAGCTGATGATCTGAAAAAATACTGGATAATATCATTGCTATACATAACATACAAGTTATTCTAGAGCTGCTCTAGAGACTTACAGCCATCTTTGAGGGCTACATCGCTAAAGAGCATTCTGTGTTCAAACTGGGACAAAGCACCTTCGATCAGGTAATTACACTAACCATCCACATAAAAGTTGGCTACCAAAGCAGTCTCAAAACAGCAATGGCCTTTGTGGACCTGTCCTTGGCATACGATACAGCTTGGTGGGATGTTCTGCTTCTGAAAGTGTTGAAAATATTGTGTTCCAGAACAACGCTGTGCCTACTAACTGTCATGCTCACCCACAAATTTCATGTACATCTAATGGAATAGACCAGCAGAACTTGTCTATTGAGCAACAGGCTCCCACAGAGCTCCACCTTGGCACCATCACTATTTAATATTTATAGCAGTGACATGTCATTGACCCAGTGATGGAAAATCTACACCACTCATCTCAACATTCATACATAAATAAATGTATATGCCCAACCAAAAGCTAGGTAAAATTCTGCATGTTAAACTGAGTTTCCCTATGAATTTGTGCATTCTGAAACACCAGAACTGAAAGTGAAATATGTGGGGAGGGCAGGAGCGCCGCGAGCTTTTTCGCCGCCCTAGGCGGCGAAAGGTCCCGCCCCTCAAATACCGCCGACGACCGGGGCGCCGGTGCCCCCCAAATGTTAGTGCCGTAGGCGACCGCCTAAGTCGCCTAATGGGTTGCGCCGGCTCTGGCGGAGGGGAGAGGCAAATCCATGTGGACTGAAGCTAAAAATGTGACCTGACAATGGAACGTAGGCAGTAGACATGACAAAGAGGGCCAGCAGCCTAGATAGGTCTGCAAGCACCAGTCATGATAAGTGTAGTGGTAATACATCATAAATATAAGATTAATGGATTTTTAAGGCCATAAGTGAACATTTGCTTGCCTAGTCTAATCTCCTGCATAACTCAGGCCATGCTTCATTTTCCACTTCCATTGCAAAGGCTGCACCAGTCTTTGAACCTGGGACCTTTTGCACCATAAATAAGACCATACTGTTAAGCCCCCAATTTTTACCATTTTTTTACAGATTATATAGCATTTGAACATGCAACCACTTTTATGAATATCCAGAAACATTCCACAGCTCTACCAGACCATTCTATTGAGCTAGTGCACTGTAGCAGTGACTACAACAGAAAAATAACTATCAAGCATATGTGGACTGAAAGAGGGTGCATGCATATTTTTATAAAATTTCTTCTGCATGAGGTATATCCTCCCCTTCATTAGAAATAGCCAGGGTGGGGGAAGAGAAACAGGCTACTCAGAATCTCACACCCTCTCTGATCCAGCTTTACATCACCAATTCCCAAACCATCATGTTTATTGTTCTCCAACAGGATGTGCTACTACAGACAAGTTTGATGGCTAAAGATGCCAGCTAAAGTCAAAGAAAAATACCTCTAGTGACCTTACTTGCTAGGTAGAGGAGAGGGTAAATAGAATTACATCCTGAAAAATAACCCTTGAGTGCCCAAGAGGCCTGGATTTTGAGAGGCCAAGAGGCCTGGATTTTTCCCCATTATCCATCACCACCAGCAGCATTGACTTTACTCAGGCTCACATCAGTGGGGTTACACCAAAAAATAATTTGGTCCCAAATGCTCTCTCTAGAATTCTCAGATTGCTGCAATTTCAGTTTTTCTGCAAAAGTTCCACAAAAAGTAAATAAACATTTTATTCCAATTCTATTGGCCTTATGCTATGTTAAATGAGTGCTATTGTTTAAGGGATGAAACCATTCCTGGAGTATTGCATTCTACTTTGTTGTTTTAACACAGATTGTGTTAAGTCATGACTGATTGGATAACTCATGGGACGGTGTATTATAAGTGGACAGAAACATGTGATGAGGCATGAGGGAGTGGAGATCTTAAAGGGGAAAAGGCTAAAGACAAGCAGTTACCTTGGGCCAAATTGTGACTCGTTAGTCCTGCTGGTGAGCCATTATGACTATCATGTGAGTAACTGCTCACCAATGGGAGCAATGGAGTCACGCTGGCCATTGCCTACTAGAGAAGTAGTAAGACTTTGTTTTGCCAAGACCCCTATCTGAATTCAGCTTTCAGCCCACAATTCTGCCCGAGGAAGGATACACAGATTAACAATAACCTTGACATTTGGGTGGAGATTTTCAAAAGTGCCTAAGGAATTTCAGGAGCACAAGTCTCATTGACTTTCTGTGAGAACTTTTTTTTATTTTTTACCACTTATATTGCATAGGACCTGGAGGCATCAGCCAAGTTTAGGCTAGATACTGTTAATATAAGGCCAGACTGTGATACCCTGACTCCTGCTGTATATACTTTACTGAGCAAAGGGTCCCACTGATTTCAAGGGACATTTGTGAAGCAAGGAGTTATTCTGCATATCATGCTCTGGCCCATAAGGCAAATGACAATCTCTGCTCTAAGGACCTTACAATCTATAAGACATGACATTGTATGTGGATGACAAATATCCAAGTGTGGGATCCCAGGAGGAAGGGATAACAATAAAATGTTGTAGCATAGATTAGCTATGTGCACAATTTTAGCTTGTCAGCAGCAGTAATCTTAGCAGTTTCAAGTCACCGCTTGCTTTGCCATTTTCAGAAGGTAGTTTTCTGTATGAATTTACAGTAGAGGTAAGTTTTAAGGAGGGACTCAAAGGTCAGGATGGTAGAGGACAAGGGTCAAGAGGTAAAGATGTCTGTTTCACTCTTCAGTGCCCTACCTGAGCAAATTCTACACCCCTTCCTGCAAACTGTGGTCAGAATGAGTAACACTTAAGCAAACACTTATTCGTGCCATAGACAAGGTGATTAGAGGTAGCAGAATCAGGCTGTTGCGGGGCAGAAACGTCAATATCTTTGGATAAGCAGCATACCTAGTTCTGCACACTGCAGTGAACAGGAAATACTTCTGTAGTGACAGCCAGCATTGGGAAGGACAGCTGAGGAAGGTGTATACATTTGTTACTGTGAGGTGGGACAAAAGCTAAATCAAAACTAATAAAACTGGCAATAGCTTATGTATTGGTATTTAGCTCCAAACACCAACCAAAGAAAAAGAGAAAAAATGATTTGTTGTTCATCCATCCTAGGTTCCTCTGTCCAGTGGAGAAGAATTTCTGGAGTTATTCCAAAATGAAGATCTCCTGCCTGCTTGTGTTCAGTGCTATCAGCAAGTCCACCAGGCCTATTTGACTTTTAAAAATGTCCTGTAGGAGTGTGCTCTCAGACACTGCAAACCCGAATGGGAATGTCTGGTTAACAAATGTCTGCTGGTAAGAAAATTAGCCCAATGAGCTGTCTGTGTACGTGCATATATGTGAATCTCCCTGTTTCATTCTCCTCCACTCTCAGAGCAGAGGAAAGAAAATAAATTGTTACTTTTCCCCTCTTTCCTCTTCTAGTAGGTGGCTGTTATGGACCGAACAGGATATATGTAAATGCAAGATATTATATTTTTCTAAATATTTTTAGCATACATTCTGAACTACTTAGTTTTACTATATCATTACTTAGGCTTCAAGCCAAATAAATAAGGAATTCAGGATTCGTAATCATCAATATTTTTATAATCATAACATTTTTCATGATAACCATTTTACCTGTACATAGCAGGTGGAATCTTGCCCCAACTAAAGTTAATGGAAGTTTTGCTATTGACTTCAATGGAGCCAAGATTTCACCTAGTCTCTCTCTTTCTAGAAGCATCAATACAGACTATAAACAAGGATCACTTCATCCAACACTGAAGTGCAACCTCTTATGGAGTGAAATTGAGCAGCAACTGTTTAACAGTGTATTATAATGCTTCACGAGAAGTGAAGAATGAATTATTCATTAAAACCTCAGTGCGGGAAAAGAACTGTTGCAAATCTTGTCTAAGATCTGCAGATGGGTTTAGGGCATATGAGCCCTGATCCTGTGACTGATAGCACATGGTCTGGCTGCTGCACCTACTCTGTTGCTTTCAATGAAGTTCCATGTGGTGCAGCAGTCAGTCCATGCATTACCATGTGCAGGATCAGAGCCGTAGTTAGGTCTCATCTACATTGCAATACGGCAATGTGATTTAACTATGTTGTTACATAGCCATGTGGTGCTAGATCATTGACCAGTTTGATGTAGTGTAAAGGGGATCTAAAGTATGCACATCACACTCTTTACTTCTATAGTCCTGTTATACTGGGTTCTAGAGAATAGCACTGAGCTAAAGTGTACTATGACCGAAGAGGATCAAAAGTGTAGTGTAGTGAATTTAGATGACTGGCATAGTCAGGGCCGGCGCAACCCATTAGGCGACCTTGGCAGTCACCTAGGGCGCTAACATTTGGGGGGCACCGGCTGCCCCGGTTGTCGGAGGTATTTCGGGGGCGGGACCTTCCACCGCCTCTGTCGGGGGCGGCATTGCGGGGGCGGGACCTTCCGCCGCCTAGGGCGGCAAAAAATCTGGTGGTGCTCCTGGGCATAGTTTGGTGAGCTACATCTTAAGTAGTATAATCTCAGTAGGGAGGTCTCCACTTGTGTCTTGTGCAAGTCTTCTTGATTATGCTCCACAAATCAATTTACCAAAAGGAACTAGTATAGGGGGTATGGGCTGTTTTGTTTTGGGGGCTGTTTGGGTTGAATTTTTTGACCCTTCATGACGATGGAATGTAATGAATTTGTAATTTGAGGCTGAATATGTACATCTAGTGACAGAGCTGAAATTGCCATTGGTAATGTGAACATTTTGTAAGCCATAATTTGCAGCATTGCAGGCAGACTGTAAATAAACAGGGGAAAAAACCCTGAAGTGTTTATTTGAAGAAAAGGGCAAAATGTACATTTGAACTGTTTGTAAGTCAAAGAAAGGTAAACGTCTTCTCAAAACCACATGGTAGCTTTAAAATTGAGGGGAGGGAGTAATAAAGGGCTGTCAGCACAGGGCAGATGTTGATCCTGTTGATTTTACCCTTGCTTCCATTTGGGAACCAATTAAAAATTTGAGAACTGGAATAATAATAGGTATCAGAGGGGTAGCCGTGTTAGTCTGGATCTGTAAAAACAGCAAAGAATCCTGTGGCACCTTATAGACTAACAGACGTTTTGCAGCATGGGCTTTCGTGGGTGAATACCCACTTCTTCGGATGCAACGGAATAATAATAATAAGTAGAATCCATTATATATTTGTACTGCATATTTACATTGCATAATATTGCACAGTTATAATGAAATTGTGCAATTATTTTTCAGTGTGTAATTATAAACAATTCATCAATATTACAATAGCACTCAGAGGTCCTAGTTGATATCAGGGCCTCCTTGCTGCACAAATATATGAAGATGGGGTTCCCACTCCAAAGAGATTACACATTATACTGATCTGAACATCTAGGGCTAACCTGTGGGATTTCCACAAATCTTGTGCATGAGGCACTGAGCAGTTGCATTGCCCTAGGAGTAGCACGTAGAATGAATTATATCTCTGTACTATTCCCTCCCAGCTTTCTCCTTGCTCTGTATTGGGAGTAGCAATTTGCTGCTGGGCTGATCTTACCAACAGCAAATTCCAACATCCTCCACATGAGCTTGAAGCCGCTATGGGCTGGAGGCGATGAAGGGGTGGTGCCAAAGTTCCACCCATTGTCTGTACTTGCCCACCCACTCTCATTCAACCCGCTCGGGAGGGGATGGGGAATACTGGGAGCACATTGACCACTTATGGCACTAATACATGCAGTGGGCTCTCTAGCCTTTTTTGGAAATCTTACCCACAAAATGTATTTTAAGATGGATGTCATCTTTTTTTTTCATTTCATTTTGTTTCAGTTTTCTTAGAAACAGTTACAGTTA
The DNA here is from genome assembly GCA_003942145.1 of Platysternon megacephalum. Classification (NCBI taxonomy): domain Eukaryota; kingdom Metazoa; phylum Chordata; order Testudines; family Platysternidae; genus Platysternon; species Platysternon megacephalum. The sequence goes on along the minus strand of QXTE01000176.1, from coordinate 1,582,692 downwards.
GATTTGGCAGCAAGTGACAAGCTGTGCGCACATCACAAGGGCCGCAGCGTTCAGCTTTAGAACATCAACCCATGTAAACAACTTGTGGAAGAAACAATATCATTTATTTATCCTTTGTCTTGGAAACAAAACAATACACAGGCAGATGGTAGCTAGAAGGACGGACAAAGACTAGAGATAAATAGCATTTTCTAGGCACTGGTGAGTAATTTTTAGAAAGCAGAAACACATACAAAGTGCCTAATAATAGAAGCTTCATGTACAGTAGAAGCCAATGTTAAAAATATAATGAACTGGCCTGCAAAGCCCTGGAGCTGGGGGAATGCAAAGGTGGCATACAACACAGGTTAGCCAGGTTCAGTGGTACATAGATAATATTTGCCACACAGAGATACCAGTTTTGCCACAGACCTTGACTCTAAAATAACTGTTGATAGTATGTGGCATCTCTTGGCAAATATTAACATTTTAATGGCAATCATTCTAGATACAATCTAACAGAAGGCCTGCTCTTGTTCCCAGTGAAGTTAATAAATATACTTATCATTTGTATTGCACTACCACCTTGAGTCCGCAGCTGAGACTGGGACCCCATTTTACTAGGTACCAAAACACATGGGAAGGGACAGTCCTTATGCTGAAAGTTGTATAATATAAATAGATAAGGCAGTGAGAGAGGGGATGCATTATCATCCTTATTTTATAGATGAGGGATTGGGCAGTTAAGAGACTTTCCACAGATCACACAGAAAATCTGTGGGAGAACCAGATACTGAAGCCAGCTCTTTGGTGTTCAAATGCAGTTCATTAACCACAAGGGCATTCTTCCTTTTCACTGACATGAAAGGAAGCAGGATTAAGCCCATATTATCTTCAATTTAATGGACTTATTTGTGTAATGAAGCAAAGGCAGGACTGACACATCCTGGTACATAACTTATCATTCATAACCATACTCACACTTGGTGGCTCAACGAGAGTAATTTACAACTAACTAGCTCTAAGAAAAGTTGGCTTTGTCACAGAGATTTGTATTGTACAACATTAAGAATGTAGGGCAAAATTTGATCATCTCCAGAAGATCAGGAGCACAAGGCCTAGCCACCACCTATGTCCTACTTAAGGCAAGGATTTTTGCAGGCCTTTTGTTGATAATGGGCAGCACGTTTAAAACAAATAAAAGGAAGTTCTTCTTCACACAGCGCACAGTCAACCTGTGGAACTCCTTGCCTGAGGTGGTTGTGAAGGTTAGGACTATAACAGGGTTTAAAAGAGAACTAGAGAAATTCATGGAAGTTAAGTCCATTAATGGCTATTAGCCAGGATGGGTAAGGAATGGTGTCCCTAGCCTCTGTTTGTCAGAGGGTGGAGATGGATGGCAGGAGAGAGATCACTTGATCATTACCTGTTAGGTTCACTCCCTCTGGGACACCTGGCATTGGTCACTGTCGGTAGACAGGATACTGGGCTGGATGGACCTTTGGTCTGACCCAGTATGGCCATTCTTATGTTGTTCTTATGACTGTTGGATCAGCTGTGAATTTGACTTTTAACCTAAAACCTGGGAGACTGAGCCTCCACAATACCCATTAACTTCCATAAAAGTTGCGGGTGCTCAAGACTATTCAGATCAGGTCAATCTATCATTAAAGGGTGGCAGAATATACATTATGCAAACCTGGCTGAAGAGCCAGACTAATCTTTTATAGCTGTCTTGGCACACTTGCCTTTCTGAATGAAGCTTCATTGCAACAGAGTGCTCTATGTGCTGCTATATAAGGCCTGGCCTACACTAGGAAGTTAGGTCAGTATAACTACGTAGCTCAGAGGTGTGAGAAATCCACACCCCTACACCAACCTAACCTCCAGTATAGACAGTGCTAGGTTGACAGGAGAATTCTCCTGTCAATCTAGCCACTGCTTCCTGAGTAAGTGGAGTACCTATGCTGACAGGAGAAGCCCTCCATCGCATAGGTAGCAGCTTCACTGAAGTAAGTGGCACCACTGCAGCCTTTTAAATGTAGACAAGCCCTAATGATATTTATATAATCTGGGTTTTCTTAGTCCTAACATTTTTTTATAAATGTACCATAAATGGCTCAGAGTTTTAGTATCAGCTGAGATTTATCTCCGCTGATAATGTTGACCTCAATAAGGCACAAGATTTTTTTGTTTTGTTTGGTTTGGTTTAAAGTTAAATCTGAGGACAGTTACTGTTTAGTAAAGAAAACATTACTGGTTATATAACAGAGAGACCTAGGTCATCCTAGGTACTTTAACTGACTAGCCAAAATACAGGCTGTCCTGCTACAGGGCTGCTAAACAAAACAGAAATTTGAATACTTCAGTGAAAAAGAGAGAGAGAGAGGATTTCCTGAAGGCCTTGCTTTTAGCAAGGGAAGAACTAACTGTGTGTGAGTGTGTGTGCACATGTGGGTGTGTGTTGATGAAGTAGGTTCCATTCCTATATTACAAATGAGGGTGTGCCCACAGGGAGGGACTGCTATCTAGGGCAGCACCTGGTTGATCAAAGTGAGATCATGCAGTTCAGAGCTCCAGGGGTTTAAGCACTGATAGCAGGCTGATGTGATTGGGATCTTCTACACAGGAAACTATTACTAGAAACACTTCATAAACTGTGAGGGGGCTAGGGAAGGAATAAAGAGAGAGAGAATGGTAAATAAGTAGTAAATTACGTATAATCTTTATTTTCCTTAATATGGAATTATCTTTATTAGATGCAGATAACTAGCTTCTTTCATATTAATGCCCTCCAGACTATGTCTGTGTCTTGTAAAGGAACCTCTTAATAGTAGCCTCTGGGAATGGGCACCATGTTGATTATTTTCTCCAAATGTCCCATCTATTATTTTTATTCAAGTCTAGTATCACTAATATTCTGGTTCAATGTCTACCGCTGAACACTATACCCTCTGCCAAAGTACCTAGAGATGCTTGAACCACTAGGCCTTTTCTCTCTGCTACCAGCCACAACTGGGAGAATGTTTCCCAGTGTGGCTAGACCAGTGGTCCTCAAATTTTTTACTTCGCACCCCCCCTTGCCCCTGTGTGTGCCCCATCCCAGTCATGGTTGGAACCCGGGCCATGGGGGTTGGGGGCCATGGTTGGGGCCGTGGCTGGGAGCAGGGCCGTGGTCAGGGCTGGGGGCTGAGGCAGGGGCCAGAGTCGTGGCTGGGCTGGGAGCCAGGGACTGAGGCTGGGGCCACAGCTGGGGGCAGGTCTGTGGCCAGCATCAGAGCTGGGAGCGAATTCACAGCCAGGGGCTGAGGCTAGGGACAGGGATGGATGCAGGGTGAGGGCCCAAGGCTGGGGGTGGGGCTAGGGCCATGGCCGGGAGTGGAGCGATGGCTATGCTGGCAGCCTGGACCACAGCCAGGTGCAGAGACACAGCTGGGCAGGAAGTGGAGCCATGGCTGGGAGCTGGGGCCGGGGCCACGGCTAGGGGCAGAGCAGGACTGGGTGGCGCTCTGTCCTCACCCCTTGTGGGGGCTGGCCTGGGCCCCACCACGTCCCCTCAAATGTTTCTCTATGCCCTCCTAGGGGGGAGCGGCCCATAGTTTGGGGACCACTGGGCTAGATAGACACATGCTAGCTCTGCTTGAGCGGTACAGGCAGGGGCACACAAGTGGTAGCTTGGGCCAGGAGGTCTGGGAAGGTTTGTATTCAGATGGCTAGCCCAAGATTCTACTTAGGCTACCCTTGGCTACCCTACTATTTTTAGCACGCTAGCTTGAGCAGAGCTAGCGCATGTCTGTCTACCTGTACAGAAAAGCAGCAGTGTAGACATATTCTATGTGGGAAGGGAATGAAAAATGTTTCCAGTACTCATCCCCTCCATAGGGATAAGGAAGTGGATGGTGCCAGAACCTCGTGGTAGAGGCCAGGAAAACAGTATGTACCTACCACTGCTGTCTCCGCAAGAAAAGGAGTAGAGTTGTGTTCCACCCGCAGACTTGTTGAGGGGATAGGAAAAGAAGAACCTTCAGTCATTGGAATCAATCCCTTTAACAGTGGTCATTCCAGCCAACCTCCCCATAAGGCAAGATGAGGGGGAAAGAGCTAATCTACTGCTCTTCCAACTATCAGGAAGAAAAGGCTGAAGAGAAGAAGCCAGCAATATTATCTGGGAAAGGTGAAAATCAAATTCTTTTGAAATCTGAGTAATGGACCCCAAATTTATTCCTCAAGTCTAAATGTGGAACCCATTCATACATATCATATGGAATTCAAGGTGCTGATGGCTTTTGGTCTATAAAATCCTTTATGGCTTACCTCACTTCCCATATATGGCTATTAGAGAGGCAAGATGGGTGAGGTAATATCTTTTACTGGGGCCAAGGGTCATCTCTTTTCACAGGGTTTTACCTGTGATTTGTAGGGTTTACAGGGTGGTGAGTCAGTCTGTAGAGGAGTCTCTTTTATATATTAACTTTGAAGCCTGCTTAACCTCTCTGTTACTCCTGTTTTATGCCAGTTTAGCTCTTTTTAAATCAATAGAGTTACACGAGCCGAGGTATAAACTCCAGCTCTCTACAAACTTCACCAAGCTGGACCTTATTTTGGCATTTCCTGTTCATGTTTCCAGCCTCTAATTCCCATTATATCCTCTCTTTGTTGTCATTTGTGATCATGCCATACAAAATCTCTTGCTAAAGTATATATTCTAATGTCCTGTGCCAGTCTATGTAGGTGTTTATCTGGCCCTCATCCCTGTCTAAGCACATCACAATCATCAATTAACTTTATCCTCACAACATCCTTGTGAGGTAGGGAAGTATTATGCACATTTTGCAGATGGGAAACAGATGCAAGTCTAGATTAAATGTCTTTCCCAAGGTCACACAGGGAGTTTGTGACTGAATCATTAATGGAATCCAGGTCTTCTACTTCCCAGACAGACATCCTAACTACTAGATCTCTATTTCCAAGGCAGTGCTGTAAGGTACATCTATGGCTCCCAACAATGCTATCTTTCTGAAGTACTGTTGGCAAGAACAGTATCAAAATGTGTCCAAAATGGGAATGTTTACACCAGGGGCACTGGAACTGGGGGTGAGGGGAGAGGGCATCAAGGGCCATGGCCCTCCCACTTTTGAAAGTGGACGGGCCTGACCCATACACTTTTCGCCACAGGCCTGGCCCCTGCCCCTCCTCCTCCGCACGAGCCCCCCCCCCGCAAGGACAAAAGCTGGAGCTTGGGCCAGGTAAGAGCGGCCCAGGGAGCCCGGGCAGCTCTGGGGAGCTGCAGACCCNGGGGGGGGGGGGGGGGGGGGGGGGGGGGGGGGGGGGGGGGGGCCTGAGAGCACTCCCACTCTTCCGCCCCACTGTGATGCAACATGCACTGCTGCTGCCATGTGCCATCGCTCGCAAGCCCCCGGGAGCAGCACGCGATGCAATGCCCCTTCCCCCCAGCCCTCCCCTCTGTACCGCCCCTTCTCCTTGAGACTCCGCCCCGCGCTGTCCCTTAACTCCAGTCCCCACCCTCATGCTGCCTCTTCCCTACAAGACTCTGCCCCACCCCCACCCCGCTAGCCCTTGTGAGATGGTTTGCTGTTGTGGATGCAGATACAGGTAAAAGACAGCTAGCTGATCGCGGGTTGATCCTGGAGGATGCAGATCCATCGCCCCTGGTCTACACTGCATCTGGGAACAAGCCTCCCACCCTGGGTCTACAGTCTTATGCTACAAAATAACTTTTTCAGTACAACAGGTTCAATTTCAGAAGAAAAGTATTTCTATTAATATTGCAATGAAAAAACGAATTGGTTTAACTCTCAATGATTTCTGTAAATACCAACTGGTTGAGTTCAATATCTCTAGCTGTGAGAGAGAATTTTATTGCAAATCAAAAGAAACAGGAAGGGTAACTGGTATTTTCTACAAAATAAACACGTTAGCAGGTAAGTTTTCCAGGTAGGGTTTAATCATATTTTTGAAATGCATTCCAAAATGTACTGTCCCCCACCCTATCCCGCATCCCCAAATTTCCTGTTATAATGTCTTTGCTGCATAGAAAAAAAAGCCATACAAGACTTTAAGGGCAAAGTGGCCTTTTTTTTTTACACATAACAATACTAAGATGGATGTGAATTTGAAAAAGTAAAAAGAAATGATTGTGAATCTGCTTAAAAGGCTGCATTTTCTCAGTGAGTGGGAGACTCAAGCAACGTTTTCATCTATTTGAAACTCGATTTTGCAGAATGTACTTTGAGCCAAATTTCCTAAATGATGACAATGAAGGGCTAGAGCGTGACTAGGATTTCATGCCACACAAGGGTGTGAAGGGATATAACTCCCCTCAAGCTAGGGTACCCAGGCCCTGGGTTCAGGTGTGTAGGAATAGGCAGGTGCTATATGTCTGCTTACCTTCACCCTGGAGCAGGGGTATGGAATGGGTGGAGCCTGTCTCCAAACCTGTTTCTTCCTGCTTCACTCACTGCCCAGCACAGCTGAATAAGTGTGGGGAAAGCAGCAATTTACTGCTAGTATACACCAGCAATAAATTACTACCCCCTCACTGGGTACAAGCAGAAAATAGGGGAAGGATTGTGCCTCCAGGTGTGTCTCCTGGAGCCACTCATAGGGTGGGGCAGTTTACACACAGCTCCATGCTCAGGACTGCATCTAAAATCAGAATTTGGTCCAAAGTGAGCTAATGATCAAAGCTGGCTAAATCAATGGGACTTGCAGTTACTCAGGATCAGGCCTTCTATTTGCAGGCAAGGCAGCTTTTGATAGTTCATACACGCACACACATTCAGCCACAGTTCCTCTTCTGAGCTCATCCCCCAGGCACCAAGCAGCTTCTGAGGCAGAAGGCTTCTTTGGAACAGAGGCCTAAGGTTTTACATTGACTGCGATAACTACAGTGAAGATTTTGCCATTAAGCCATGCTGAATTTTTCAGAACGCGCCACTGAACTCTGTTTAAGCATTCTTCATGTACTCCCTTTAACTGTAGCAGTGCCAAGCCTGAATTGGGAGCTCTGTCCTTCATTACACTCCTCACGTCGCTGCTTGCTCCCCTTCAGGAGTTAGCCTGCACCCAGGTTCCATTTCTTTCTCCAGGTAACATAGTAGGTGGGCTTCTTTGTGACATTGCATAGTCCATATTTTTCTTTACTGGAGCCTACCACAGTATGATTTTATGGCAGAGCGTAATTTGCAATTCTCAGCCTCCAGTGAAAATGAATTGCTTGTCCTGCTGTTGCTTCCAAAAAGCCTTTCCCATAGTATTTTAAACTTGATTGGGATATATTAAATCCTCTCAGTTTAGTTTTAAGAGAAAAGGAGAAAAATATTAAAAGGCAGTTGGAGTGGCAGGTGAAAGGTGGCTGAATTTTCACAAATGGTTTCAATTTCAATACAGGCATGTCAGTTTTTCATGGGGAGATGGATTTCAGTAGCACTTCTCACCTGTGGACATTCTGGTGTTCATTTTTAACTCTTAATTAAAACCCAAATCAATAATATTAAATCAACAATGTTAAACATTTTCGGCCTCATTCCCATTTAGACTAAGTCCCTGCTACACTGCTCCATCCATGTCCAGGTTTAACATAAATGAGCATCAGGCCTTTCCCACTTTAATTTTTGAACATAAAGACCAAAAGCTTAATAGTAAAATGAGATGAATGAATATCTACTTAAAGATCCAAATATGTCTGGTGATTTTCAGTGCCCAACTTGAGAAACCTTAGAGGAGCTTGATGTTCGTAAAATGTTGAGCTATCATTGTTTGACAAACTAGCATCATTAATGTGTCTCAGAAATTTCCCCAAAAGTTTGAGGCACCCCAAACCCACTCATCACCTGTTAAAAATCTTGGTCTGGGGGTTCTGAGTCTAGAGGAGGGGTCAGCAGGAGGTAAGATCCTAAAAGCCATGCAAAGTAATATCAAATACAATATCTAAATTTGAGTAATATTAACAATAATATAATTAATGAGCAAACAGACTGAAAGAGTTCGATATTTTTTGCAATACTCATTTATCAAGGTCTTGTAAAAGCAGCATGTCTGCTTACACTGCCTAGCATAAAACAATAAAAGCCTCTTGCTTCAAGGCATGAGCTGATCACCAGCTGTGGTTGGTAAGAAATTTCCCCCATGGTATGGTACTTCTCAAGTCACATGCATTGTGGAGTTAGTAAACTTTCCCTTGAAACATCAGGAATTAGTCATAGTCATAGACAGAATGCTGGACTAAATGAACCATTGATCTTTTTCAGTAAAGCATTTCCTATGTCCCAAAAGAAATGTAAACTTTTAATATGAATGAGATCGTGGGGTAAATGAGATGAGGAAAAATTCTGCCAATTACCATTTATGATAATGGCATCCCTTCACATAGGACTGTGTCCAGCCATGCTGCTGCAGGATTTATTGGTGGGTGGGGATGGGAATGTGAATGTCATGAATCCATGTTCTGATAACACATCAGATTCATAAAGTCATCCTGGTAATGAGTTCAACTGAACACATGCAGTATCAGGGGACAAAATTATTGTATCCTTGGGGGTAGCAGTTTTACGAAGAAGTCACTGGAGACACAGAGAGCTGTAAACCTCAAACCAGCCATTTATTGCCACACACTGAACTAAACAAGAACCAGACAAAACTGGCATGGGCTATCCCCTAATAAGCTAACTCAGTTGCCATAGCAACAACAAAATTATATTACCACGACAACCAAATACACAACATATTTCTCCCCCCTTAATAAGAACATCCCCTAAATAAAACAAACACTAAACTAGAGAAGGAGGGTAGACTGCCTCCGTTCCTGGCTAAACCCTGGGGATTATTTTGCCCCGTAACCGTGGGTTCGCCCTAGCTAAAGATCCAGCCATTGAGGAGGCCTTCTATCTCCAGGTGGAGTACAGCGGACTTCTGGTGTTGTTGCACCCGAAAGTGTCTTGGGCGCAGGCCTGACAATGGGCTCAGGGTTTGTAGGGTGAATGGGTGAGGATGTGGTATCAGCTCGTTCCGGGCAGAAGGGTTTCTCTGCCGCCGGAAGTAATGGAAGGGAAAAGTCAGGAACAGGTGACTCTTGATTCTGTGTCTCACTGGAAGTGGTGAAGTCAGGCAACTCAACTGAAGATCTGTCCTGAGGACCGGGATGACCTGGCAGCAGCTGATCTACATGTCGCCGCCAGATGAGATCCTCTGCAGTCAGGACTGTGTAGGAAACAGGTCCTGTTTGAGTGATGACAGTGGCAGGGACCCATTTAGCTCCAGAAGTATAATTCCGAGCTAAAACCGGCTGTCCTGGGCTAAAGGTTCGGTCTTTTGCTCTGGGTGCCTGATGCCTTATGACTTGATCTTGCTGCTGACGTTGCACAATTTGTCGGTGTTCAGAAGGTTTCAGCAGATCAAAGCAAGTGCACAGCTGTCGTCCCATCATTAGAAAGGCCAGGGATGCCTTGGTCGTAGCATGAGGTGTGTTTCTGTAGGATACTAAGAAGGTGTCCAGACGCTTTTGAATGGATAATTGTCCCCTTGCTGATTCCAAAGCTTGTTTCATTGTCTGCACAAATCTTTCAGCTAATCCATTGGTGAATGGATGATATGGTGCTGAAGTGATGTGGTGTATCCCATTTGCCTTTATAAAATGTTGAAATTCCTGAGAGACGAACTGCAATCCGTTGTCACTCACAAGTTTTTCTGGCAGACCAAAACGACTAGAGTCCTCAGAGTTCTTGGATAGTACTCTCTGCAACAGTGGACTGCATTATAGAGACTTCTGGCCATTTAGAATGGGCATCTACCACAATCAGGAACATGCTTCCTTCAAGTGGGCCATTGAAATCAACGTGAATACGTTGCCACGGGTTTTCAGGCCAGTCCCATGGGTGTAGGGGTGCCCACTGGGGTGCATTCCTCACACCCTGACATGACATACAAGCTCTTGCCTTCTCTTCGGTAGCACTGTCCAATCCAGGCCACCAAAAATAGCTTTGTGCAATTTCCTTCATGTGCACTATTCCACAGTGACCGGAATGTAGCTGTTCTAACATCTGTGATCTCAGTCGTGGTGGGATAATGACACGTCTCCCCCACAACAAACAACCAGATTGGATCGATAACTCTGTTCCTCCTGGACATGTAGGTAACAAGGTCGGGTGAGACCGGAGAGGTTCGTCAAGATGTTCCATGCATCACCAGGTCCATAACTTGGGACAATACTGGGTCAACTCAAGTTGCCTTCTTTACCCGAGTAGCGGTGATTGATGTATTCTCTACCTGTTCAAAGTAAAAGATTTCCTTCTGGGCAATATCTCAACGTTTGACTGACAAAGGCAGCTTTGAGAGACCATCTGCATTGCTGTGCAGAGTGGATTTCCGATATTTGATTTCATATGTGTGCATGGAAAGCAACAATGCCCAACATTGCATACGACTAGCAGCTAGTGGGGGAATGCCTGTGTGGGGTCCAAAAATTGAAGTCAGGGGGTGGATGGTCTGTGAGAAAAGTAAATTTCCGTCCGAACAGATACTGATGAAACTAGCGAATTCCAAAAATGATTCCCAATGCCTCATGTTCGATTTGGGCATAGTTAGTTTCTGCTTTGTTTAGAGTGCATGAAGCAAAAGCAATAGGTCTCTCTTCTCCTGAAGGCATAATGTGTGACACGACTGCTCCCACTCCATAAGGGGATGCATCGCAGGCCAACTGTAGGGGTAAGGATGGATCAAAGTGTGTCAGAACTTCAGAATTTAGCAATGCATCCTTAGCTTTGTTAAATGCAACATCACAGGCTTCAGTCCACTTCTAGGCCTTGTTCTGCCCAAGGAGTTCGTGAAGTGGTTTTAGCAGTGTGGCTAACTATGAGATGAACTTTCCATAATAGTTCAATAGTCCTAGAAATGAGCAAAGCTGGCTAACATTTCGAGGAGGGGGAGCCTCCAGAATAGCCTTAACTTTTGCAGGGGCCTTACGAAGACCTGTAGCATCAATGATGTGTCCCAAATACTCAACAGAGGGCTGGAAGAATTCACACTTATCTTTGCAGACTCCTAAGCCATACTCTTCCAGTCTTTGTAGGGTAGCCTCTGAATTCTTTAGGTGATGCTCCTCATTCCTTCCAGTGACCAGGATGTCGTCCAGATAGCACTGGACTCCTGGCAAGCCACACAAGATCTGGTCCCTAGCCCTCTGGAACAGGGCAGGAGCAAACGTTATTCCGAAGGGTAGGCAAAAGTATCGATAAAGCCCCTTATGTGTCATAATAGTCAGCAGCTCTTGGGACTTTTCATCGACGTGCATCTGTAAATACACTTGACTCAGATCAATCTTACTGAACTTTTGTCCCCCAGCCAGGCCTGTGAAGAGGTCATCGATGCGGGGAAGTGGGTATTGCTCTGCACACAACACTGGGTTGACAGTGACTTTAAAATCACAGCAAATCCAGAGGGAGCCCTCTTTCTTCACTATTGGAACAATAGAAGTTGCCCATGGGCTATGGGTATCTGGTATTAGGACTCTGTGACCAGGCGCTCCAGGTCCACTTCAGCCTTTGGCCTGATGGCATATGGCACAGTTCTGGCTTTCAGATATTTTCCTGAAACTGTCAGGTGTAATGTTCAATGTCACAGTGATTCCCAGATTCATACTTCCCAGATCCTCTCCAAAAGCAGAAGCATGTTTCCTTAGTATAGCAGGCAGACTGGTTTCTTCTTTAGTTATTCGGTGCACTTCTGCCCAGTTCAGCTGGATCTTCCTAAGCCAAGACCTACCCATTAAGGCTGGGTAATTACCTCTCACCACAAACAGTGGCAATTTAGCAGCCTGTCCATTGAGCTCCACTTTAACATCAGTAGTGCCCAACATGGGCACAGCTTCTCCCGTATATGTCTTCAGAACTGTTTTTCTTGCTTTAAGGGGAAGATGCTGTAGCTTTTCTTTATACACAGTCTCAGAGACCAGCGAGTCGGCTCCATGTTCAGTTCCATGCGTATAGGTTTGCTGTCTAAAAATGGGGTTACCCAGTATTCATGTGAGCCCGCTTCCAAAGACAAAACGTGGAGTGGCTCTTCTTCTTGTTAGGAGGTGTCTCCTTGGTCATCCTGGGTCTGCTCTAGGGTATGCAGATTTCCCGTTTTGGTCGGCCAGACCACAGGCCTCTTTTTCTTTTGTTTACAGGCACACTCAATGTGTACCTTTTTGCCACAGTGTCGACACACCAGGTACTAACACCAGCATTCTGATGCATGGTGACCTGGCTTACCACAGCAATAACTTTTCTGACTCCCCACAGTTTTGTGGGTAGGTTCTTGTGACACCTTATGCACCCTAAAGGATGCACTGATGGATTGTGCCTCCTTTGTTACCAGTTCCATAGAGACCGCAATGTCAACAACCTTCTGTAAGGTAAGCTGAGCCTCTATCAATAGGCGCTTCTATATAGCTTCACTGTGCAGGGCACACACTAACCTGTCACGTAGGGTGTCATTTAGTATCTCCTTAAATTCACAGTGTTCTGCAAGCTTTCTCAAAGTTGCTACAAATTGTACAACGGTTTCGTCTTCTTTCTGGTTTCTTTTGTGGAACCTATACCTTTCATCAATTACCAATGGTTTTGGAGAAAAATGGACCCCAAGATTTCCACAATGTCACTGTAACATTTGGTCTCTGGATTAACAGGGTGTAGTAAGCTGAATAGCAGGGAGTAGGTCTTAGCCCATACAACACTTAAGAATATTGGCACCTTCTTCTCTTCTGTAATGTCATTTGCAATACAAAAAGCTCAAAACGCTCAGTATATACATGCCATTGCACTATAGTTTCCTCAAAAGTTTCCAGTGGCACTGTAAGTGTAGCCATGGTTTTAGTTTCAGTTTGCACAGTCAGTGCAAACAAGCCGTTCTCACCCCCTTCCAGCAGCAAAAAGGTTGTTTTTTTTGTACCTTGACTTCTACTTCCTTCTGTTGCTGGGGCAGCACAGACATCCCACTCTCGTCGCCATGTTGTTGTATCCTTGGGGGTAGCAGTTTTACGAAGAAATCACTGGAGACACAGAGAGCTATAAACCTTACAACCAGCCATTTATTGCCACACACTGAACTAAACAAGAAACAGATAAAACTGGCTGGGCTATCCCCTAATAAGCTAAATCAGTTGCCATAGCAACAACAAAATTATATTACCACGACAACCAAATACACAACAAAAATACAGGAACACAGAAGCCAACAGTGAAAGAAAGCCTTAATCAGTGACTCCAGAACTGTAGGGCCTGCCAGTTTAGTTCTTCTCTTTTCTTCTGCCTTTCTTCATATTTTTTAACCATTTTCTTTCTTCTTGCCTCCGCTTTAGTTCTTCTATTCCCATCAACTTCCCCTTCTACATGATTTCCCAGTAACACATGTTCTACTGTATGAATCAGCAGCAAATTGACTTGATTTTGCCAGCTTTCCTTGCATGCAGGTGCAAAGAGCAGTGAAGCCTTGCATTACAACAAAGCAGATAAAAAATTGCCAATAGCAAAATGCTTAGAGTTCTGGGTTTTGTGCTATGGATGAAACTACCACATATGTTTCTACTTCAGTTTTATTTCAGGAGGTGAAGCTATCTTTCCAGAATACACTATTCATTAATCCATTGTGTCATGCAGTTCTGCTAGCACACAAATGTATTTAAAAAGTTTGCTCACCAGTACCACTACACTGTCTTCCTTTCTCTTGTCCTCATGTTTAAAACACAAAGCATCCTCCCAGAGACTCATCTCTACTCATTTTTTTCTGTCAGCCACTAATTTGTCTTTCTAATCTCCAGTGTTCCTTCTCAGACTGTCAATATCTCTCCTTGGACCTTAATTTTCTAACTAAAGCTGTTTATTGATGTATTACTTTTTTCGGTAGAGTATCCCATCAATATACCTGTGTGATAAGAATATAAGGAGTGATGGTGTCTCTGATTTTTGTTGACTCAGGGCTTCTGTGGTCTCTACTTTGATAACTCTTAAATTTGAAGTTTTTTATACAGTTAAAAGTATTTAGTATTCTTAAAGTTTAGACTCCAGAAGTTTATTTTTAAAAATTCAGACCAAGAATCTTGTTGAAATACTTTAAAAATTATCCAAATCACTTAAATTATGCTTGTTGGTAGTACTGGTGGTGGAGACTTTCTGAGACTTTATTTCTACATCACATCTACAGCAAATAATACTTTCACCCACTAAAAGTGATCTCTCATCCGAATCACTATCAGTCATTGACTTTCTTCATCCAGTGTGAAATTATCAGGTACCCTCTTTGACTCACTTAATGATTACAGTTTTATATTTTTTTGTTTTGGACCTCAAAATAGCCCATGTTCTGTGAAAAACAAGTGTGCTTTTCTAAACACATCAGTCAAAACTGATGGACTTCATAAGATCCCAGATGCAGATTTACTATGGGGATATTTTGATTCTGAATGTTAATAGACTTGAGAATGCCTCTGTCTCCAGTGCAGAGTTAAAACCAAATATCGGTCCTAGCTTTCTCCTGAGTTAAATATAATAATGAAGCAGCACAGTCTTGTGGAATAAGACAGAGAGTGAGAAGCTATGTCTATATTACCCTGCAGTTTGGACTGCGGGAGTGTGAATAGCAGTACGCACCAGAGTTCTGCGCTATAACTCTTCCGTGTGGATGCTGTGGGCATGAACTGAAAAGGTGCTCGTTTTCATGAAATGTCATGCTGTTTAAAGAGGACTAAGTTAACACAGACTAGGAACCTTTTAGTTCTTGCCCACAGTGCCACACAGGCAGTTACAGCACAGCACTTTGGTATACACTGCCATTCACACACCCCGCCCCATAGTCCAAACTGTGGGGCAGTGTAGACAAGCCCAGAGAGATAGAGGGGAGAGGAGGAAGGGAGAGATTGGAAATGTTCAGATAAGGCCCGATCGGAAGTCCATTGAAGCGAATGGAAAGATTCCCATTAACATTAATGGACTATGGATCAGTTCCATATTGCATTATGTGCTTTGGTATCTATAAAAGATATAGTATAAAAGTAATATTGGGTTAAAATCAATTTCTCGATGTAAAAAACAAGACAAGAGTACTTGGAATCTTGGTAACCTAGCAGTATTCGGGTTTTTTTTCTACTGTGGTGCTGTATTATTTATGTATTATAACACTGCTGTGCATTGAAAGTGAATGATCAGGCAGCAGATGGGCACCAATTAAATACATTCACATAGCAACCAAGCAGGATTAGAGGCATGGTCATGAGAAGACAGGGTCATTGGATGCACAGAAGTGGCAGAAGAATAGTGTTGTAGGTTGTATTAAAACTTATTGAAACTGATGGGTGTAACAGCCGCCCTTCATTGGGATAATTGAAGCAGTTACGTTCCTTGATGGAACTAGATAGCTGAGACAATAGCAGCCTCTGCCCAAAACAAAGCCACCTGCAAGACACATGTGAGCAGAGGGGTTTTACTGGGTATTGTTTTGTGAAGGTTTGCATATCTGTGAAAGAAAGGAAGAAAAAAGACCAGAGAGAGAAGGTAGCAAAGAGGCACCAGATACAGCCACAAAAGTACCGGTAGAATGGCCCTAAGAAAAACCTAAGACGAGGAGCTTGTGGGCCAAATGCTGGCAAGAAAGGGACTTAGAGATGTGAGCAAAGAAACAGTCTCCTACAGTTTGATTCCTCCTGTGTTCAGGGAAACTGGACTTTGTACATTTTGTGTAATTAAACAGTATTGGATCAAAGAACCTGGATCGTTCATCAATTTTTCCTCCTAATCAGAACCCACAGGACCCCCCAAAATTGGCTAACAGCTCATGTCAAAAAGGGCTAACAGTAGTAACCTCTGATCTCAAATGTTGAACAAAATATTAGCTTAACAGTCAGGCATGATCAGGATTTAATAGAATAATAGAAATGTAGGGCTGGAAGGGACCTTGAGAAGTCATCAAGTTGAGCCTCCTGTATAGCTAGAACAGTATACCTAGAGCATCCCTGACAAGTGTTTGTCCAGTGTTTATTCTTAAAAAAACTCAGTGATAGGGATTCCACCATAGGCATCAACTCCGTGGGTGCTCCGGGGCTGGAGCACCCACGGGGAAAAAATAGTGGGTGCTCTGCACCCACCGGCAGCCAAGCTCCCCTCACCCCCCACCTCACCTCCTCTCCCCCCCGAGCGTGCTCTGTCCCCGCTCCTCCACCTACCTCAGAGTGATTCCCGCCGCCAAACAGCTGTTTGGCGGCGCTTAGGACTTTACAGGAGGGAGGGGGAAGGAGCGGGGACACGGCACACTCAGAGGAGGGGGCGAAGAAGAGGCGGAGCAGGGGCAGGGACTTGGAGGAAGAGGGTGGAATGGGGGCAGGGTGAGGGCAGTGCAGGAGTGGGGCCAGCAGAGGGGGTGGGGTCAAGCACCTAACGGGAACAGTGGAAGGTGGTGCCTATGGATTCCACAACCTCCCTTAGGAGTCTATTCCAGATCTTAACTACCCTTATAGTTAGAAAGTATTTTCCCAATATCTAACCTGAATTTCCCTTACTGCAGATTAACCCCATTACTTCTTGTCCTACCTTCAATGGACATGGAGAACAGTTGAGCACAGTACTCTTTATAACAGCCCTTAATATATCTGAAGACTGTTAACAGGTTCCCCCCCGCCCCCAGTCTTCTTTTCTCAAGTCTAAACAACCCTGTTTTTAACCTTTCCTCATAGGTCAGGGTTTGAAAACCTTTTTTTATAATTTTTATTGCTCTTCTTTGGAGTCTCTCAATTTGTCCACACATTTCCTAAAGTGTGGCACCCAGAATTGAATACAGTACTCCAGTTGACAATTATCTTCCATGTCTTACAAACAATATTTCTATTAATAAACCAAAGAATATTAGCTTTTTTTTTTTGCATCTGCATCACAATGTTGACTTGTATTCAATTTGTGATCCACAATAACCTTAAGATCCTTTTCAGCAGTACTATCACCTTCCCAGTTATTCACCATTTTGTAGTTGTGCATTTGATTTTTTCCTTCCTAATTGATGTACATTCCACTTGTTTTTGCGGAATTTCCTCATGTTGATTTCAGAACAATTCTCCAGTTTGTCAAGGTGGTTTTGAATTCTCCAAAGTGCTTGCATGATGTATCACATCTACTACTTCTTTCCTATCCACTTCGCCAGTAACCCTGTCAAAAATGGAAATTAGTTTGGTTTGGCATGATTTGGTCTTGACAAAGCTGTGCTGGCTATTCCTTTTAACTGTATTATCCTCTAAGTACTTACAAATTGATTGTTTAATATTTTGTACCAGTATCTTTTTGTGGTGCAGTGTCTAAGTTAGCACTTTAATTCCCTACATAAGAACGGCCATAGTGGTCAGCCCAAAGGTCCATTTAGCCCAGTATCCTGTCTTCCAAAAGTGGCCAATGCCAGGTGCCCCAGAGGGAATGAACAGAACACGTAATCATCAAGTGATCCATTCCCTGTCGCTCATTCCCAGCGTCTCGCAAACAGAGGCTCGGGACACCATTCCTGACCATCCTGGCTAATAGCCATTGATGGACCTATCCTCCATGAATTTATCTAGTTCTTTTTTGAACAGTTATAGTCTTGGCCTTCACAACATCCTCTGGCAAAGTGTTGCGCAGGTTGACTGTGCGTTTTGTGTGAATAAATACTTCCTTTTGTTTGTTTTAAACCTGCTGCCTATTAATTTCATTTGGTTACCCCTAGTTCTTGTGCTATGAGAAGAAATAAATAACACTTCCTTATTTACTTCCTCCACACCAATCATAATTTTATAGACATCTCTCATATCCCCCCTTAATCATCTCTTTTCCAAGCTGAAAAGTCCCAGTATTATTAATCGCTCCTCACATGGAAGCCATTCCATATCCCAATAATTTTTGATGCCCTTTTCTGAACCTTTTCCATGCCAATATATCTTTTTTTGAAATGGGATGACCACATCTGCATGCAGTATTCAACATATGGGTGTACCATGGATTTATATAGAAGCAATATGATATGTTCTGTCTTATTATCTATCCCTTTCTTAATGATTCCCAACATTCTGTTTGCTTTTTTGACTGCCGCTGCACATTGAGTGGATGTTTTCAGAGAACTATCTACAATGATTCCAAGATCTCTTTCTTGAGTGGTAACAGCTAATTTAGACCCCATCATTTTATATGTATAGGTGGGATTATGTTTTCCAATGTGCATTACTTTGCATTTAGCAACATTGAATTGCATCTGCCATTTTGTTGCCCAGTCACCCAATTTTGTGAGATCCTTTTGTAGCTCTTGGCAGTCTGCTTGAGACTTAACTATCTTGAGTAATTTTGTATCATCTGCAAATTTGGCCACCTCACTGTTTACCCCTTTTTCCAGATCATCTATGAATATGTTGAATAGGACTGGTCCCAGTACAGACCCCTAGGGGACACCACTATTAACCTCTCTCCATTCTGAAAACTGACCATTTATTCCCACCCTTTGTTTCCTATCTTGTAACCCGTTACCAATCCATGAGAGAACCTTTAGTGACGGACCTTGTCAAAACCTTTCTGAAAATCTAAATATGCTATATCCACTGGCTCCCCCTTGTCCACATGCTTGTTGACCCCCTTCAAAAATTCTAGTAGACTGGTGATGCATGATTTCTCGTTACAAAAAACTATGTTCACTCTTCCCCAACAAATTATGTTCATTTATGTGTCTGACAATTGTGTTCTTTACTATAGTTTCAACCAGTTTGCCCGGTACCTTTTTAAAAATTGGCATCAAATTAGCTATCCTCCAGTCATTTGGTACAGAAACTGATTTAAATGATAGGTTACAAACTACAGTTAGTAGTTCTGCAATTTCACACTTCAGAACTATTGGGTGAATGCCATCTGGTCCTGGTGACTTATTACTGTTTAGTTTATCAATTTGTTCCAAAACTTCTTCTAATGACACCTCAATCTGTGACAGTCCCTCAGATTTGTCACCCTGGGTCCTTTTTGTTCCCCTTTTAAAAGACAGGTTCTGTTTCCTTTCCTTCAGACCCATCCTCCTGGAGTTCTCAAAAATGGTTCCAAGATTGCTTCAGCTAGTTTCTTAAGTACTCTAGGATGAATTTCATCATTCCCTGCTGACTTGAATACATCTAACTCACCTAAATGTTCTTTAAACTGTTCTTTCCCTATTTTGGTTTGCATTCCTTCCTCCTTGTTGTTAATATTAATTGTGTTGATTATCTGGCAACCATTAACCATTTTATTGAAGACTGAAGCAAAATAGGCATTAAACACCTCAGCCTTCTTGGGGTCATTAGTTATTAGCTCTCCTTCCCCACTAAGTAGAAGACCTACACTGTCGTTTGTTTTTCTTTTGCTCTTGCTCCTAATGAATTTAAAAACCTCTTTTTATTGCCTTTTATTGCTAGTGTAAGTCATTTTGTGCCTTAGCCTTTCTGATTTTGTCCCCACATGCTTGTGCTATACTTTTGTATTTCTCCTTAGCAATTTGTCCTTGTTTCCACTTTTTGTGGGATTTTCTGGTTATTAAATAACCCCTAATGCAGCCATATTAGCCTCTATGTGTCCTTGGCATTGTGATAGTTTGCAGTTGTTCCTTTAATACTGTCTTCTTGAGAAACTGATAGGTCTCCTGAATTCCTGTTTCCCTTAGCTTTTCTTCCCAATGAACCTTATCTATCATATCTCTGAGTTTATCGAAGTCTGCTTTTTTGAAATCCATTTTCCTTATTCTGCTGGTCTCACTCCTTCCTTTCCTAGTAATCATGAAGCCTATCATTTCATGATCACTTTCACCAAAATTTACTTCCACCTTCAGATTTGCTACAAATTCCTCCTAGGTGGTCAGTATCAAGTCTAAAATGGCTGTTTCTCTGGTTACTTTCTCCGTTTTCTGAAATAAAGAGTTGTCCTCAATATATTACAAGACTTACTGGAAATGTCTAGGTAGTTAAAGTCCCCCATTACAACAAGGTCTTGTATTTTGGATATTTAAGTCGTTTATTCTAGAAATGCCTCGTCCACCTCCTATTCTGGATTTGGTAGTCTATAGTAGACCCTACCCTGACATCACCTCTATTTTTTTACCCCTCTTATATTTACCCAGAGACTTTCAACTGGTCTGCCTCCCATCTCCTTCTGGACCTCAGAACAAGTATATATGTTCTTAATGTATACTGCAACACATCCTCCCTTTTTACCCTGCTTGTCTTTCATGAACAAGCTATTTATGATGGCATGGCAGCATGTGGTAACATAGTGCAGAACAGGGCAACATGTGATAGCTGGCCTGGACATAGGAGTGAGATGGAACTAATCTCTGTCTTGAAACGTGGAAAAGAGGGTCTCATAATCAAGGGAAAGTCTTTTAGCTGGTGAAAAAAGAAAACATCAAAATCATGCATTAAATCAGCTACTGATCTGGGCTGGGAAGAGCGGGATAAAAACAATGTTAATCTTTGTATCATTTTTTTCCTTTCGTTAACAGCATTGTTCTTGTTAAAGCGAGATCCTTGCAAATGTCAGAAGAGGTTGGAAGGAGGTGCACCATTCTATACTTGACTTTAATTTGTGATTTTTGCATTGAGCTACACAAAGTTCAAACTTCAGACCATTAGGAACTAATCTTTTTTTTCCCCCCTTCAGACTTGAAGGGCAACATTTCTAAAAGGAAAATATAATTGCAAGAGAAGCATTTATAGGAGCTGAAGAATGGGGAAAAGCAAGGTCCAGGTTAGAAGGATCATCAATAGACTTCATGATGGTTGGAGGGAGGAAGGAAGGTTGGAGGTATTGATGACAAGCATATTATTTATGAATAAATAATAACTAATTTAGCACCTAGATTCCCTAGTGAGCAAAAGAAGAAGGCTCAGATAGAGTTTGCATAGGAGGAGGAAGGGAGAAGTGCACAGAGAAAAGAGTAAGTGAAAGAGAGGAGCACAAAAAGCTTGCGTATCTCTGGATGAGCTTTGAGTAAGCAGTTCAGCCTTTGGATATGTACTATATCTAAAATGAACTGAACCAGGGTATCTTGCATGTTAAATAGTCCTACTGACTATCCAGGGATGCTGTAGACACCCCCAGGGCTTTAAAATTGGCAGTGTCTCACAGTAGGTCTACACTGGAGAATGGCGAAGAAGAACCATTTAAGTCTAATATTTAGTTTAGAACAGTTTTCTTAACACGCTGCGCACTCTGGTATAAGAAATGTTGTATGCATATTTCCTGCTCCCTGCACTGTGCATCAGCTGTTTCTTTTCCCCTCCAGGGGCAACAGAGATTAATCACTCCTATTCTGCTGCACAGGGTACTAGGACTCCCCTCCATGCACTCACAGTAGTTGAGTAGGCTCTCCTCTAAGCTTTACCTCAACCAGTTAGCACATGGTAAAGGTAGCATGCCTTGTCTACACTAGACTTTTCAAATGTATTAGCTAAAACAATCTACTAATACAACTTTAAATCATAGTCTAGCCTGATTATATATATATATATATATATGAAAATCATGAGAGAGTGTGTGATGTTGCACTCTATATGATTTTATGAAAATATGCTAATGAGTGTGAATATAATGTAACTGGAATATGCTTCATGCAAAAGGTCTCTTGTAAGGCATCATTACAAAGTTTATAATCTACTGAGTGTGGTCATCCTATTTGTATGTATGTATCATTCTTGTATCTGAAACTAGAAATATGAAATATTAAATATAACTGTAATTATGCAAAGTGTGGGCCATTAATGGTGGTTTGGAATCTTGATGGCTCCCATTAACCAGGACAATTGACTGTATATGGCTCTGTTTACTTGTAAGTCTTCCTGTATACATGTGTTCTGGCAATTGGGTAATGAAGTCTTACAGTGACATGTGATCATGTCACCTGAACTGGAATCCATCTTTAACCTGGTGCTTTTCCATTTAGAAGTAAGGGTGGGAATCCAGAGAGGGACAAAGGATTCCCGCCTTGTGCAAAAGACATATAAGGGGGTGTGTAACAGTGCAGACTCACCCCTGCAGCTCCTCCTGCTGGTCGTCTCGGGAATTAGCTCGTTTCCAGCTTTGGAGCGCCCTCTGCAGGCTGGTGATCCGCCTTGCCGCTGGCCCCGTGTCCCTCCCAGGACCCCGGTGCCCCTTTATCTGGGGCGCTGCTCCCTGGCAGTAACCCCTCAGTCTTAGGGTCTCCCCTCCCCGGGGAACCCCCATCCACTATCCCCACCTCGCCTCAGTATACGGCTACTGCCAGTCATTGTCTAGCCCCCACGCCCAGAGGCTGACTGCAGTATCAGCCTACTCATCACTGGCAAGGTTGGGTTTGGACCTGCTGCCTTTGCCTACCCCTGGACTGTCCTCTGCAACCCCCAGTACCTTTTAGCCCAATGCCAGGCCACAGCCTGGGGGTTTCCGGGCTGGAGCTCCCCAGCTCCTCTGCCTTTCCCCAGACCTGCTCCACTCAGGTACCCTGTCTCTAGATCCCTGCAGCCATGCCCTTCTCTCTCTGAACGCAGAGAGAGACTTCTGAGCTCCTGGCTCCCAGCCTTTTTATACAGGCCAGCTGTGGCCTGATTGGGGTGTGGCCCAGCTGCGGCCACTTCCCCAATCAGCCCAGATTTTAGAGCTGCAGCCCTCTCCAGGGCTGTTTTCACCACTGCTGCCCTCTTTCAGGGCTGATTTCAAGCCCTTCAGGGCAGGAGCGGGTGATCACCCTGCTACAGGCTGCAGTCATGAGAAATCCCCTAGCTACCACCTGAGCTGGAAAAAAGGACTGTACCAGGGGAAGGAATTGGGCCCAGACTAGAAGGAGGCTAGTCTGTCAAAGAAGCTTATTAGAACATCTCTGAGGGTGAGATTTACCTGCATTTAGTTTTTACTGTATTAGGCTTAGACTTGCGTGTTTTATTTTATTTTGCTTGGTAATTTACTTTGTTCTGTCTGTTATTACTTGGAACCACTTCAATCCTACTTTTTGTATTTAATAAAATCACTTTTTACTTATTAATTAACCCAGAATATGTATTAATACCTCAGGAGTGGGGGGCAAACAACTGTGCATATCTCTCAACTGTGCATATCTCTCAGTGTTATAGAGGGCGAACAATTTATGAGTTTACCCTGTATCAGTTTTATATAGGGTAAAACCGATTTATTTGGGGTTTGGACCCCATTAGGACCTGGGCATCTGAATGCTGGAGACAGGAGCACTTCTTAAGCTGTTTTCAGTTAAGCCTGCAGCTTGTGGGGGACATGGTTCAGACTTGGATCTGTGTTTGCAGCAGGCAAGCATGTCTGGCTCAAACAAGGCAAGGCAGTGGAGTCCCAAGCTGTCAGGGAAAATGGGCTCAGAAGTAGTCTAGGCACATCAGGTGGCAGTCCCAAAGGGGCTTCTGTGTGTGACTCAACCCATCACAAGGGGTTCCCAAACTTGGTTCGCGGCTTGTTCAGGGTAAGCCCCTGGTGGGCCGTGAGACGCTTTGTTTACCTGAGCAGCCGCTTGCAGCTCACAGTGGCCACGGTTCACCGTTCCCGGCAATGGGAGCTGCGGGAAGTGGTGGCCCGGTCTGCACCGCTTCCGGCAGCCCCCGTTGGCCAGGAACGTCGAACTGTGGCCACTGGGAGCTGGGAGCGGCCGTACCTGAGGACGCTCAGGTAAACAAAGTGTCTTGTGGCCCGCCAGGGGCTTACCCTGAACAAGCCACGAACCAAGTTTGGGAACCCCTGTTCTAGCACATATCCATAACTCTTTCCACTCATGCCATACATACTTTATGCAAGAACATTAATGATCAGCGAGTTATTCATTTTCCAGTGATCTATTACATGCCATCTTTTGAGTATATATCATGACAATAGTGTGTTGGGGGTGGTGAGTATGTCAGGACTGAGAAGAGTTGCTGTCACAGAGTCGTGAACCACCAATGGGCCTCAGTGTCACAGTCAGGTTGCTCTGGCTCACCATACAATAGCTTGGTGACAATTATATACAGAATTTCAGAATATTGGTTCCCGTTATTTCTTTGATTGGATCACTCCAGAGACTTCTAAACAACTGGTGATAATATCTCCTGCTGTCCACCTGTTCTCTGACCATTACCAAAATGCCATAATGGGAAGCTTCCCCCCCCCGTCCCCCCCCCCCCCCCGTCCCCCACCACCATTTAGCAGTTTATCTCTGCAGTTTCTTACCCAAAGATTGTCAAAAGGGTTCTGCAATTCTCTATTTTTAAAATCTCAACTGATTGGGACTGTCTCTCCTCTCCACCTCCACAACTCCTTCTTTTATAATTGCTAGCATAGCATCCAAAACAATTATTTCTATGTACTTCTTGTAGAATGACTAACTCAGAGAATTATAGTAAAGTGGAGAACTGTACTTGTAGATCACTAGTTTAAATCTGGCCCAGGTCAGTAACAACCAGAAGTTGTTACCATCTGGCAGCTCTTTGGGCTATGTGATACGCCTGAGGGCATTCTGTGCCAAAAATAAATAAAAATTATGTGCCAAAAGATTAAAAATTCTGCACACGGTATTTTAAAATTCACAACATTCTGCAAATTTTATTTGTCAAATAAATGTGGAGGCTCCAGCATGCATTGGGAAGCACAGGCCACTGGCAGCATGGAGGTGAGAGATCATTGTGCAGGTCCCCCACCTGGGACACGGATTCAGCGATGAGGCTGCACCGAACCCTGACACAGCCTGCCCTAGAAACACCCCGGGGCCCTGCCCCTCCGTGCCAGGTGCACCAGGTGTGGGCAGGCAGGTTCAGCAAGGCAGGATACCAAGTGTGGAGGGGTTTAGTGTGGGGGGATCCAGGTGTGGGTTGAGAGGGTTCTGTGTGGGGCAATCTGGGTGTGGGTGACTCAGTGTGGGATCTTGGTGCAGGGGTATCTGTATGCACAGGGGCTTTTGGGGGGGGGGGATTATGGGTGCAATGGTAATGGGACTCTGCAGGGGGGTCCAGGTGAAGGTGATTGTGGATCAGTGGGGGGGTCTGGGTGTGGAGAGGATAGAGCTTGGTAGGGGGGGGCTGGGTGTGGAGAGCTCAGTGGGGGGTCCAGATGCTGGGGGAGTGGGGCTCAGTGGGGTGGGGACCCCAGTGCAGCTGTTTGGGTCTTGGTAGGGTTGGGATCCAGGTCCAGGTGGCTCGTTGGGCATGGTCCAGGTGCAGTGGGAGTGGGGCTTGTCAGGGGGGTTCTGGGTGCGGGGGTGACGCTTGGCAGGAGGGTCTGGGTATGAGGGGGCCTGGATGCACAGAGTTTGGGTGGCTGGGGGAGCAGCTCCCCATACAGTGATCCCTCCCCCTGCAGCTTAAGAGTGATGGGTGCAGGAAGTGTGGGGAGCGGGCAGTTTGCAGAGCTTTCTACAGCTGGGGGAGAAATCTGGGGGTGGGTCTGACACAGCCCCAGATGCCATGTAGAGGAAGTCCTGTTCTCCCCAGCCCAGCCAGGACTAGCAGCTGAGCCCGGCCCAAGGTAGGAGCCACCAGCCCGGTCTTTCCCAGTCTCACCCCCAACCCCACAGTGATTTACCACTCTGCTGGCTGCCCTGGGAACCCAAAACATACTGCTTGGGAGGGTCGAATGACCACTCTTGTGGCTTCCCTTTGCTTCCCTGTCAGAAAGTCATTTTTCTGCGGGAAGCAAAGAAATCTGCGGGGGACATTAATTCTGTACATGGGCAGTGGTGCAGAATTACCCCAGAAGTAACAATGTGAAGTGAAATGATTATCTCAATCTAATTCCTAGAGGACAAGATATCTACTAGAGCTCACTGAATAACTGTTTTTGTTTGTTTGATTGTTTGTTTGTTTGTTTTTTAGTTTACTGCCAGTTCTGAAAAATAAAAAAAATAAAAATGGGTTAGACTAAAACTGAAACTGAAAATTCCAAAAATAAATTGGCCAAATGAAAAGGTCAGCAAATTTTTTGTTTTGGGTCAGATGAAAGGTTTTGTTCAACTCAAAATGAAATGTTTGGTATCTAAGCACTTTTTACAATAAAAGCAAAGGAAATGAAGGGCTAAATTCACAAAATGGCTGGTGGAGGGAGGGTGCAAAATGCCTAGACCAAGAGAGGCGGAAACTCCCTAAAAGTGGACCGTGGCCTCACCATGTGGCCCAAACCATGGTCCCACCTCCCTGTGCCTCCTGGCTCCCCTGTTCCAGCACCCCTGACCCAGACTGTGGCTTTAGCCCAGTGGTCGCGGCACTCCCTTGGGATGTGAAAAATCTATGTTCAATTCCCCCTTCCCTGTTGGCTATAGAGCAGAGATTTAAACTTAGGTCTCCCACATTGTGGGCAAGTGCCAATATCTTTTCATGCTCTTTTGTTGAAGTTGCTTTTTGTTTGTAATGTTGTCAATCCAGCACCTTCTATAAATCCTAAAATTTGCTTTAAAGAGAGAGAGAATATCTTTGCCGTATTTCATAGCAAGGCCTGTTTTAAAAAAAAAATCTCCTGGGGTTTGGAAAAAGGGTTTTTAATGATGCCAAGGGATATTGCTCCTGCTCAGATATGGTACTGAGTCTTTTATATTCAGATAGGATATTCTACAGCACCTTGGGCAGGTAGTTAATATTACTGCTTTCCTTCTCTGTCTTGAAGTTGGTCACCTACTCTAAGAGACACTGACATCAAAAAGAAGGTCAACACTGGCACATTCATACATCAAAGGGTTTCAGAGTGATAACAAGACTTTTAATCAGCTCCCAGTTGTTTACTGACAGCAGGAGATCTGAACCAGCCATTTAGCAGGTTAGAAGGTAATCATGCACAGCTAATTGCTGCTCCTGGAATACCACTTTTGGTAATATATGGAATTCTACTTTGAGACTAATCCCTGTTTTAGATGTTCAAGGTCTGAGTTGTAGAAGAGCTGCTTTTTGGTGGAACATACATATGCTTCACTAGGCAACAGAAATTGACCAAAACTGAAAGAGAATAAAGGCCTCAAAAGAGAAATATATCAATAGAGAACCACCAGATAATCCAACACTGAGATATATTAAAAGTCCCAAATGTTCAAAATGTGTATTCCAATTACATATTGCCTGCAGGTGCTCAACAAGAGACCAGAGCAATAAACACTTCAAATCACTGAAACATCTAACTAATCCTATGTCACGCCAGCAAATACTGCAGTTCAAAGAAAAGGCATCACATCTCAAAACTGTACTTATTTTTAAGTGGTTTAATGTGATTGATAGGTGAATAAAAAGAATTAAACCCCCCAGACATTTCAGTGACACTCTCACTGATTGGGTCAGGCAAGGAAAAGTTCAAAGGTGATTTCTACATTTTTCTCCTACTTACAATGATTTAACATGTGAGTACATTTACTACACTATTATACTGCAATACAAAATTACTCAAGATAATTAAGTCCAAAGCTGACTGTTAAGAATTACAAAGGGATCTCACAAAACTGGGTGACTGGGCAACAGAATGGCAGATGAAATTCAATATTGATAAATGCAAAATTATGCACATTGGGTAGTTAAGTTAAATTAGCTGTTACCACTCAAGAAACAGATCTTGGAATCATTGTGGATAGTTCTCTGAAATCATAGACTCAATGTGCAGTGGCAGTCAAAAAAGTGAACAGAATGTTGGGAATCATTAAGAAAGGGAAAGATAATAAGACAGAAAATATCATAGTGCCACAATATAAATGCCTGGTATGCCCACACCTTAAATACTGTGTGCAGTTTTGGTTGCCCCATCTGAACATATATTGGAATTGGAAAAGGTACAGAGAAGAGCAGCTACAATGATTAGGGGTATGGAAGAGCTTTCATATCTGGAGAGATTAAAAAGACTAGGACTGTTAGGCTTAGAAAAGAGACGACTGAGGGGAGATATGATAGAGGTCTATAAAATCATGAATGGTGTGGAGTAAGTGAATAAGGAAAGCTATTTACCCCTTCACACAACAGAAGAACTAGGGATCACCTGATGGAATTAGTAGGCAGCAGGTTTAAAACAAACATAAGGAAGTACTTCTTCACACAATGCACAGTCAACCTGTGGAACTCATTGTCAGGTGATGTTGTGAAGGCCAAAACTATAACTGAGTTAAAAAAAGAATTGGATAACTTCATTGAGGGTAGGTCCACCAATTGCTATTATCCAATGTGGTCAGGGATGCAACCCCACACCCTGGGGGTCTGTAAACCACCGAATGCCAGAAGCTGGGACTCGATGATAGGGAATGGATCACTCACTACTTGCTGTATTCTGTTCATCCCCTCTGAAGCATCAGGCACCGGCCACTGTCAGAAGACAGGATACTGTGCTAGACGGATCATTGGTCAGACTGAGTATGGCCATTCTTATGTACTATATCATTTCTGAACTTCTTGCTGGAGTGGTAGAGTATTTGTTAGAAGTTAAAAAGAACACACAGACCAATAAAAACATGTCTTCTGTAAACTGAGATGAGGAACTGAATCTCAAATCAGGTATTGGTTCTATCCATCTATCTATCATTCTATCTATTGTTCCATCTCTATGTTATGTATCTGCCAGTCACCTTTTCATTCCAGGAGGTCATAGTTTTCAGTTAAATTTAAAGAAAAAAAAGTCAAGACCTCAGCAAAAATAAAATCCGCTTGGAAGGCAGAGCAAGGTGGTGATGATGACAACAACAACAAAACACACTAAAAGCATCTGCAGACGTTTTTTTTAAAAAGTGGTGTTGAAAAGAGCTGTGCAAAATAAATAAATAACTGTTTCAGATTTAAGGGGAAATCAGGAAAAAATGCTGACTTTTCTGCTGTTTGTCTGATAAGGTGAAAAATCCAGCCTTTTGCTGGTGTAGTGTCCTGGGTACTTAAGAGAAAAAACATTTGCTTTGAAAAACACAAAGTGTGTACATCATTAAAGAGGGTGGCACTGAAAGACAGCTTACATTTTTCCCCCATACCACCATTTACGGCCTGAATCAACACTCATCAGCTTTCCCACTCAACAGAAGAGCTTGGGAATCTTGGCTAGCCCAGAGAAAACTGAAATATTGATAAAGAAAATGAGGGAGAGAGAGAGAGAGATTTAGCAATTTTATCATCAGATCTAGTTAGACCTGATTGGAAAGTAGGATGTTTTCCAGAACCGAAAACACTGATTTTTTAGCAAAATATTGAAAACTGAAATATTTCATCTGAAAACTTTTTGGTTTTACAGTGTTCTTTTTGGATGGAAGATTACATTTTCAGCAGAAAACAGGCACTTTTCAGACACAAAAATTGTTTTGTCAAACCCAATTTTCCATCAACAATGGTTTTGACATAACATTTTCGACCAACCCTAAATCTTGTAAATAGGTTACATTTTTCATGAACTCCATCTCTTTTCATGTAGTGCTGAGTAGATCACAATTTACTTGACAGTGTTAGCCGTATGCTATTTTGCATATTTTTACTCTATTGTATTTGAAATTCGAGCTGTGTTGTGATGTCAGAGTTGTAAGTCACAAGAACTGTTCCCCTCCTAGCCCCCTCATCTCTCACAGAATAAGTGGGGAAGAGCTTCTGCCTTGATCACCTTCGTCTGTGAATTTAACATTTGATATATATATATATACACTCACTGATTCTTAAGTTCACTTTCCGTGAGCGTTTGTGCCAATGAAACTTTATCAGTCAAATGATCATGGAAAACAAAAGGAGATCATGGCCAAAGCAAGTTCAATTTAAAAATTCACACAAATATTTGCAGGCATTTTTTGCTTTATTCACCCTGTTTTACTGTCTATACTGTGGTATGTAGATGCCTTGTTTTGTATTCTTTAATTGTACATAAAATGAGCACATAATTGCTCTTTTGAATCTCTTTGTAGGGGAGGGAGAATTAGAGGAAAAGTATAGGAAATCAATCTGAGTTAGGTGCCTAGGCACTTTTGAAAATCCCCGAAGGCATTTCCCAGTGTCTTTAGGTGCCTAGACATATTTAAACATCTAGCCCTCAGAGACTGTGATTATGGTAACAAAAAAGATCAAAAAGGGAAAACAAAGGGGGCAAGTATGAGGATGGGAACACAGCCAAAAAAGCCCAAAGGTTTTTCCAACTGAAAAGATGCAAAGTAAAAAACAAAACACATGACAGAAGGAAAATAATCCTTCAAGCTATGATCTTCACAGGGATCCACTAGCTCAGTCCCCAGTGCCCATGTAGAAAGCCCCTGAATGGGACCCTGCATGGGTGTAGGGTTCTGAGCTGGCAGATCCCAATTCAGGATCAAGGGATTTAGGCCCCAATGCTGCAAGCTCTTCTCTGCAGGCAGACCATGTGCTCTCACAGAGCCTCAGTTAAATCAGGTGGGGGCTCCACATAGGTACAGTGGGGCTTCAGATGAGCATCAGGGTCTGTCTGTACTGAGCAAGTTGCAGGATTAGGGACCTGTATTGTAAACTGCTTGGGGAATAGACCTAGTTTGTAGTTTGCCTTTAGTACCCATTCAAAGTAAGGACTGCATCTCAGAGGTGAAATCCTGGCCCCACTAAACTCAATGGCAACACTCCTGATTTCACCTCACATTTCCCAACTAGAGCAGGATCAGGGTCTTAGTTATGTTTATAATAAAATAAACTTGGCACAGGAAACAAATCTTTCATTTATTCTTCCAGAAGAAAAATAAATTGTTGGAACTGCATCACTCTGCATTCTTGTTACCACAGTGAGGTGCATTTTCTTGGAATTGGTCCACAAATGAAACTGCAATTTAGTTTTTGATTGAATGTTTTTCACATTGAATTTCACTTTAGATTTTCTCTAGCTTTTTTAAACCAACAGTATGACTTCCATTTACTAACTCTTCGAATAGCAAAGAAAACAGAGCAGCAGCTACGATATTTGTAGACTTAAGGATGATAGTGTTGTTTATTCCTTGTCGGGTTGGTCTGACTTGCCCTTGGATGTGAAAAACAATGCATTATGCTGGAGAATTATGCTTGATTCACCCCTTCTGGAATAGAGGGGTGAAGATTTCACCATCTAGCAGCTGCAGAGAAGAGGTGATTCAGCCCAAGAGAGGGCTGATGAAGGTACAATTATCTTTCTCCACCAGGATTTCTGTCAGGAAAGAATAGCTATAATTTATGGCAAGGTATCTATAGAAGCTATTACAGGCTGGTCCAGTCCCTGTAGATTATATTGAAGATTGTGTTTAAAATTACAAGCTTCACTTTAAATTCTAACTGGTTTTCTTATCCTCCTTGCAGGCTAGGGGGAACTGAGGAACAGTGTATGATCTGGGTCCTCAACAGCCAGTCTGCAAAAATGCCAATCTGGAGCAAAGTGGGTTGTGTTGTGACTGTCTGCCTTAGGTGGCATCCTGCTATGTCGCTCGCTGTATTTGGTTGTTTTGTGTTTAGATTTAGATTCTAAAAATTAAAGTGGTGTTATGTTGCAACCTTTCTGGAAGGGTATTTATGCTTTGCTTGTAATTCTGTCTGTGCATGCTGTGAATATAAGTCCCCCTCTTGACAGTCACCAGTCCATTGTAAATAGACCCACACCATTGGGAGCCACATGCTTCTAAGCCCATTGGGTCTGTATGGAATGTAATCAATGTTTCTAGGTCTGAGTTTCTAGGGTGTACTCCCAGACTCAGACCTCTTGTCTGAGTCCTTCCTTGACATAGGACTTCTTAGTCCAGCCACCCTAATCTCCAGGAGCAGTGTCTCAGATTTCCTGAGCCCCCAGCTGCTTACCTATGCTCCCTCGGAGCATTCAGGCAACCAAGTTAGCCCCTTTGGGGACAATGCGACAGAAAAGCAGGGTGCACAGGCTTAATGAAGGAATTTCTTCACCCAGTCACTTTATGCTTAAAAGAGCCTCAAGAGTTATAGATCTTTGCAAAATAATTCTGAAATGTACCCTCCCCAATCTGATCTGACCCCTTTCTGTGAGTCTGAGGTCTGGTCAGTCTTTCAGACTAGGCAGAGTCCTTCCTGCTTTCTCTGTCTCCAGCCCATCTTCTTGCATGTTGCAATGGATAATCCCCATTCACAGAGGAGCGTTCTTCCTTATGCCATGGCTACACTTGCAGATGTAGAGCGCTTTGGGTTAAACCAGCCTTCGGAGAGCGCACCAGGGAAAGTGCTCCAGTCTGTCCACACTGACAGCTGCAAGCGCACTGGCGTGGCCACATTCGCGGCACTTGAAGCAACATTTGGAGTGGTGCATTATGGGGAGCTATCCCACAAAGCACCTCTTCCCATTCTGGCGCTGTGGTTTGTGGGAAGGGGGCGTGGGGTGCAGGGCATTCTGGATCCTGTCCTAACGCCCCGTGATGCATCGCTTCATATCCCAGCAATCCCTGTGTTTCCGTCCACATTTGGCACCATCTTTCAACGGTTTCAGTGCAGAGCACGCTTTGTCTTCCCTTTCGGTCTGCGGGAATGGAGCCTGAACTGCTGCAGAACATGCTGACGAGTCACACCAGCACGTCTCGTTTGGCAGTCGAGTTACTGCTTAAGATCCAAAGTGACAGTGAGGAGTCCGAAGATGATATCGAGTCGCGTAACGCATACAACACGAAATAGCTTGTCTCATTCACAGACATGCTCTCCACCATGGAACGCCGCTTTTGGGCTCAGGAAACAAGCACTGAGTGGTGGGATCACATCGTCCTGCAAGTCTGGGATGACGAGCAGTGGCTGCAGAACTTTCAGATGGGAAAAGCCACTTTCATGGGACTGTGTGCTGAGCTTGCCCCCACCCTGCGGTGCAAGGACACGAGTTTGAGAGCTGCCCTGCCGGTGGAGAAGTGGGTGGATATTGCAATCTGGAAGCTGGCAACTCCAGACAGCTACCGATCGGTCGCGAACCAGTTTGGAGTGGGAAAGTTGACGGTTGGAATTGTGTTGATGCAAGTTCAGGGCCATTAATCGCATCCTGCTCAGAAGAACCGTGACTCCGAGTAACGTGCATGACATTGTGGCTGGCTTTGAACAAATGGGTTTCCCTAACTAACTAGATGGGACGCATATTCCTAATCTGGCACCAGCCCACCTAGCCTCCTAGTACATTAACTGAAAGGGGTATTTCTCCATGGTTCTCCATGCACTTGTGGATCACCGTGGTCATTTCATTGACATTAACGCAGGCTGGCCTGGAAAGGTGCGTGATGCACGCATCTTTCGGAACACTGGCCTGTTCAAGAAGCTGCAAGCCACTTCCCAGACCAGAGGATCACCGTAGGGGAAGTCGAAATGCCCATTGTGATCCTTGGAGACCCTGCTTACCCTTTAATGCCGTGGCTCATGAAACCCCACACAGGGAGCCTGGACAGCAGCCAGGAATGGTTCAACTACAGGCTGAGCCGGTGCCGAATGACTGTGGAGTGTGCTTTGGCTGTTTGAAGGACCGCTGGCGCTCTCTTTATGGGAAGCTGGACTTGGCCGAAGACAGCATCCCCGCAGTCATATCCATGTGCTGTACCCTCCATAATATTTGTGAAGGGAAGGATGAAAGCTTCACTCAGGCATGGGCCTCGGAGGTTCAACACCTGGAGGCTGAATTTGCACAGCCAGAGAGCAGGGCTATTAGAGGGGCCCACCATGGGGCTGCAAGGATTAGGGATGCCTTGAGGGAGCAATTTGAGGCTGAAAGCCACCAGTAATGTTTGGTGCTCTGCACGGGAGTTAAGTGCAGTGGCTGTGTTTGGTACACTGACTTGCAGTGCTTGTTGCTTTCCTGGGCTAAGGTATATTTTGCTTTATGCACTAATAAAGTATGTTTTCAAAGTAAAAAACTCCATTTATTGAAAAGAAAATTCATCTATTGAAAAAAAACCAAAGTAACACAGAAATACCAAAAGGGCAAGGGGGTGGGGTGGGAACCTGTTCACGCATAGGCTTGAGTATGTCCTGATTTCATATTTTCAAATCCTGTCTGGAGTGCTGTGCACTGATTGCTGCACTTCAGGATGGCTATAAGGCATGTTGAGGGGGGTTGAGTGCAGTGGATAAGGGTCGTAGTTTTCGTGGGTGGGTGGTGAAGCTATGGGTGTAGGAGGCAGCGGGGGATGGTAAGAACCCAGATGTTGGGGAAAGTGGGTTGGAGGGGACATGGGGGCACAAGGGAAAGAGTTTTGGGACAAGGGCTGCGGGGGGAGAGGGTGGGCGAGCACGGTAGTGTTCCGCCTTCATGGATGGCGAGCGCCTGGATAGAGTCCGCTTGGTGCTCCATTATGCTAATCAGCCGTTCTGTGCTTTGCCACCGGTGCATCGTGTTTTCCTGGTGGATCCTCCTTTCGCTCTCCTTCCACTTCTGTGCCTTTCGATTCTCGTTTACAGACTGCTGCATGACTTCATGCAGCATGTCTTCTTTGCTTTTACGCAGCCTCTTCCTGAGTCTTCTCAGTCTGTCGGCCGGTGATAAGAATGACAGCTGAGATCTCAAGGTTGCACCTATACAGGCAAAATGCAACACTTAACAGAGGCAGCATTGTTCACACCAGACGGAGCAATGATTCCCCGCACTTAAGGAGGGCAATCACAAAAACCATACTTTGCCTGTCCCAAAGCAAGCGCACATAACCCACGGGAGCCCCAGAAATGGTGAGTAAGCGCAGGGTCCATGGGGACTGATTGTTTCATGGCTGTACTGTCCTCTGGGTTTCTGTGCCTTGGGGAGAGCCAACAGCTGCAAGGGGCACCTACACTGAACACTGTCCCAACATTCTCCACAGGAGTCCATCCTGGAAGATATCTCGCTGCTGAGGGTGACCAGGGAAGCAACGGAGGGTCTTCTCCTACAATGCAGCTTCCGCCCTGGCCCATACGCAGCTTGCCTGTGTACAGCAATGGTCCCCCCTCCTCGCCCAAAGAGCCCGTACCTAAAAACTTCCTTCCCAAAAAGAAAGCTGCTTACCAGGAACCTCCTCTGTTGTTTGTCCTTTCCCAAGCACCGGACGCCGCAACTGGCTGCCTTCCTCCTGGCTCGAGAAGAGCTCCTGGCTGCATGCATCTAGGGATTCTGGGGTGTCTCCCCCCACCTCAGCACCATCACTCGCGCTTTCCTCCTCCTCCTCCTCTCCTCCTCACCCCCCCCCCTTGCTGTGCTGGGCTCGGAAGAGTCCATGGTGGTCGTTGCAGTGGAGGTGGGATCGCCCCCAAGTATTGCATCCAGCTCTTTGTAGAATTTGCAGGTCGTGGGGGCAGCACTGGAATGGCCGTTTGCCTCGCGGGCTTTTCGGTAGGCATTCCGCAGCTCCTTTACTTTAACCCGACACTACACCGCATCCCGGTCATAGCCCCTGTCCATCATGGCCTTTGATATGTGCCCGAAGGTATCGTAATTCCTACAGCTGGAGCGCAGCTGGGACTGCACAGCTTCTTCCCTCCAAACACTGATGAGGTTCAGCACCTCGCCATTGCTCCATACTGGGGATTGCCTGGCATGTGGAGGCATGGCCACCTGGAAAGATGCGCTGAGAGCACTCCACGCCTGGCTGAGCAAACAGGAAGGGGATTTTCAAAATTCCTAGGGAATTTAAAGGGCGGGTCTGACGCTAGGTCACCTGAGGACAGGGCAGCAGAGTTCAAAAGTGATGACCAGAGTGGCTAGAACAGGCATTGTGGGACACTTCCGGAGGCCAATCAGAGCCAATTAGAGTGCATTAGGTGTCCACACTGGTGCTGCGGCGCTCCAGCGAGAGTGCAACAAGCGTTATTCCTCTCGGGGAGGTGGAGTACCAGGAGCTCTCCAGCCGCGGAGTCAGAGCACTCTACGTGCCTTGCCAGTGTGAACGGGGAATGAGGTCGAGCGCTCTTGGCGGCTTTATTGCGCTATAACGCGCAAGTGTAGCCAAGACCTTAAAATAGAGTCTCTCTTCCTTTGGCCATGTGATAGGGCTGAGAAGCTGAAGATTCACCTGTCCCTGTGTAGAGAATCTATTGTTCTATGGGTTGGGCCAGCAGTTGACAGACAATCCAAGCTGATGGCCCTAGATTGTTTTTTGATGGCTTCTGAATCATAGTCATTCAATGAGGTGTCAAGCACCCTTTCCCCACAGAGTACTTGTCTGGAATACATCATAATAACCTTGCCTTGCTCTGGGAAATATTAGAAATGTGTTCAAACCTTAATCTAAAATGGACATTATATTTGGAGCTGATTGAATAATTGATTTTTTTTGTTTGTTTGATGGGATGGGCAGGGTGTAAAACTGAACCAGCTGTCCAAATATGTTTAATTATAACCAGTAAAGAGATTGAAATCCACTTATTTTCCTGGTTAATGTTAGGGAGTGATTCAAGGAGTCTGTGGCATAATTTGGAATGCAGGAGTCATTCAAACAGATTTAAATCCAATCTGGTCCCTGGCTGTATTATCAGGATAGGATTAAACACAACAATGGCATAAATGTACCGTGGCCAAAACTTTCGAACCAGGGCACCTAACACTAGGCTCCTAAATAACTGGTGGTTAAGGGGGAAGATTTTCAAAGTACCTAAGGAAATGATGAGCACAATTCTCTTTTAATGTTAACAGGACACACTCCTAAATCCCTTAGCTGCTTTTTAAAATCTCCAGATTCAGTTTGCAGAGTCCATTCACAGGAACAGGCATAGAAGATCTGCTGCAGATTGCAGTTTGGGTTTTGCACAACCTCGAGCTTCCAAAAAGAATGCCCACTCTCCTTCCCCATGGAAGTTCCCCCAGTCATTCTCTCCTCTGATCTCCAGCTCACCTGACATCTACTGAGTCCTGGGTTCTATGCAAATTGTTCACGGGGCTCTAGCCTTCACCTGCCCATTGTCACTGGTTGATGACTGCACTCTAGTCTGCTGTAATAACAGGGAGTGTCTCCTTTCATATAAACTAACAAAATTACTTCATTTCCTTTTTCTTGATTAATTCTGCATCCCCTATGTGCATATTTACCTGGATAGATCAGAAAACCATTTCTCAGGAAATGAACAAATTTACACAGCACTTATCTTAAGCAGACAGTGGTGAAATTGGCAAACTGATTTTCAGACTCTTATTGTTTGTGGGCACATTGTGTGTCCGCCTTTGTGTTTCAATATTCTGCTTCAGTCTTTAGAAAATGTAAGTCCTAGTGCAAGTTAGAAATGGTTTGTGAGAGTATTTTTGCCTGTCTGTGTCATCAAGGCTAATGCAGTTAGATGATGACCCTGAATTTTGTCTCAGAGTGACAAGTACTGGCATGTCCTGATATATCTCTCAAATATATTTCATAAAATACAATCAGAATTTAAATGGCCAGTAAACAAGTTATAAATTACAGCAACAGAAGGATTTTCTTGTTTTATCAAAAAGAAGACTAATAGGCAACAAAGAATTCAAGAGGAAGAGTCATGAAGTCACTTAGCTACACATAATGGGTGATAATGATTAACAGGAATGGAAGAAAGAAGGAAGGTGCCTAAGCTTCCAAGTGCTCAAGAAGACTACAGTGGTTGATAGAACCAAATGCATCACTGAAGTCTCAAAGGATGAACATAGAGGGTGAGCATCAGATGACAGAAGATTATTGACCGGCAGCATGGGATGAATACCGGATAAAATTATCAATCGCCTGTACATTATTGAACGTATAATTCAAGAATATTGTGAGTGCAGGATTTGCCTTTGTGAGTGGGCCTTATATTGGGCATGCAAGGGAAAAGAGAGGCTCCTTGCCCATTGCCTTCTCACATATCTTTAGAAGGGCCATTCAGACTGGCTCTAAACAAGTCTGAAAAGTGCCATTTATACACAGACATTTTCACTGTTGCTGTGATAGCTACCATCTTGGCTGACACATTGTGGCTTAAACTGGGGTCCTCTTGGGCTGAAAACACGTGATTGGGAGCTAATTCAGTGAACATGAGTTAATTCAGTCTAAACTAAACAGAATGATAAACAAAAATAGGTCTGTAACTAGGGTCTTTGAGTTTAAAAGAGAAAACTTAAAAAAAATTAAGGGAAGTAGACATAGGCACCGGCTTCTTCCTTGCCCCAGGCAGGGGTGCACAAACACCTTTACGTCCCAGGCCTCACCCCCACTCCACCCCTTCCCCAAGCCCCCACCTCCGCCCCGCCTCTTCCTGCCCAGTTCTGCCCCGTCCCCCGTGCTCTTCCTGCACGCCATGGAACAGCTGATCGTGATGGGCAGGAGGCACTGGGAGGGAGTGGAAGAAGTTGATCAGCAGAGCCGGCGGTGGGTGGGAGGTGCTGGGGTGGAGGGGTGGAGCTGGCTGCCGGTGCATGCTAAGCACCCACTAATTTTTTTCCGTGGGTGCTCCAGGAGTCCGCAGTTGACTGGACTGAAGAACTCAAGGATCTGAATGTGGAGGAGGCTTGGAACTACTTTAATCAAAGTTGCAGAAGCTATCTGAAGCCTGTATCCCAAGCCAAGGAAAAAAATAATTAGGAAACATTGCAGACCAAATTGGATAAACAAGCATCCAAACAGATTATTGAAAGAAAGGAGAAAGCCTACAAGAAATGGAAGATGGGTGGGATCAGCAAGGAAAGCAGCTTCTTGGAGGTCAGAAAGTGCAGGTATAAAGTGAGAACCACTAAAAGCCAAGCAGAGGTGGACCTTGCAAAGGGAATTAAAACCAATAGTAAAAGGTTCTATAGCCTTATAAATAAAAAGAAAACAAGGAAAGAAGAAGAAGCAGTGGAACTGTTAATCACTGTGGATGGAATGGAGATTAAAGATAATCTAGGCATAGCTCAACACCTAAACACCTCCCAACACCTCCCTCTGGAGCATGGGGATAGGTGACTTGCTGGTTTAAACTCAAGTAAATGGTGGATTCTCTGTAACTTGAAGTGTTTAAATCATAATTTGAGGAGTTCAGTAACTCTGCCAGAAGTTATGGGTGTATTACAGGAGTGGGTGGGTGAGGTTTCATGGCCCACTGCTCAGGGAGTCTTGACAATATTCTTAAACTCAGTCCCCACCATTCATGCTATGAGTATCCAACAAGGATTATCCACTTCTCTCCTCCTCTTCACTATTTGTTATTCAGGGATGTCAAAGTCCAGAGTTCAGGAAAGTCCATCACCTAAAGGAAGTACTGCCTGGTCTGGTCCAGGGACTCTACCGTCTATCCCAAGAGTAAAAGTACAGCTCTTAATTAATTGCAAGGTGGAGGCCCCTCACCACAGTTCTTCAGCTTGATAGTGTCCTCTGATATTTCAGCAAAAACACCTCCTGCCTCAAAGCTACCTCTTGTTTGTAAAGCCTGCCTCTGTGCCATCTTTTCACAAAATCTTCAGAAAAAAATTACTGGTGTATCGGACCAAGGGACATACTCTTATCAGAAGTGCTCTGTTACTCCCATATACTAGCAAGGTTTTGTTATTGTTCAGACTTTGTTACCCAACTGCGCCAGAATGTAGTTATGGTCAGAGTGACCCTTCATCTCTTGGTACATTTAGTTCAGTTCTCTTGCCCTTTCATCACTCAATGAGGATAATAATGTTTTATTGCTTCAAAATTATAACTTAACTGAATTTTGACTAAAATGCCCAAGGTTGTCACATAACAGAAATGCAAATGAGGCCTGGCCCATTCAGTCATTTCCCCTTGGTGATGAACTGATGCTGGCAGAGAGCTCCCTTCCCAATGGAGCTTCTGAACATGGAGTTCTCAAGCAGCTCTGAGCAGTTTTACTAGCTGTTCACCAACATGTCTCGATAGCAAGCTCTCTGCTCTCTACAGCTTCAGGTCCCAGGGCTTACAGTATAGTGCACAGAGAATCAAATAATTATCGGCCAGTAGGAATTCAGGAATTGTAAAATTGTAATAGTGTAACCCACACTAGTCAGTGTTTGTTAACCCTCCATGCTGATCTGCAGAGTAGATGAGTGGTTACAACCCTCAAATATAAAGCTTTGGTTCTTTAGCTCAAGCTGTAGCAGCTCATGCTTTTAGCCTGAGATCCCTGATTTAATGCCCAGAGTGCAAGCCAAGATAGCAGCCATCACAGTAGGTTAATATAAAGTCACATGACAAAGTATAAAAAGCCTCAGCATAATTCTGATCATACAGCACACTTTGAGTATCATTTCATTATATTTTCCAAGATTTTTCTACCACCTAGAGCTTCAGATGTATTTTTGTGTGATATGAAGTTCCAGAAGCATACAGCTGTAATAATACAGTGAAGAATCAGGTTTAAAGCTTGTATCTAAAGTATCAAAGACACTGGCTATACCTACCAGAGGCCTTAATAAGGGCTAATGGGTTTTGGATCAGGCCCTCAAGGCACAATTCTTCAACCTTTATTTAAACTAAATAGTACTTATGCAAACAGTTCCATTGACTTGAAAGGGATTGTTCATGTGAGTACATACAATTAAGCATAAGAAAGGGATGCAGAATGAGGCTTTAAAATAAGTAATCATAATGGTTTATTTAATACAAGGTTGGAGCATATTTCTTGCCTCTTCCACTGCACTGTGAGAACCAAAAATCCTGGAAAAAATGAAGTAAAATCACATGGAAATAAAAATACTTTCAGACACGCTGGGTGACACCAGCAGGTATACCCAGCAACATTCTGAGCAAAAATGATTATTTTAAGTGGATATGAAGGACAAAATCTAAGACTTGAATAATGCATACAAGATGGCTTCTGGAGATGCTGCTGGAGCTCTTGCAGTGCCCAGGGTCATATAAACATGTGAGCTTAAAATATAGATGCCTCACAATAGAGTAACCGAAGCTGTTAGCATTTAGAGAAAAAGGAATTTTTTCAAGCATATAATAAAACGTAGACAGGATACCTTACTATTTAGCTATTGTATATGTAATCCTTCTGCCAGGTGTCAATGGCAGCTGCAAGGACCAAGTTGAATAATATGTCTAGTGACCACTTCTAAAATAAATATCACATGTGGCTCAATCCTTCACCTAACACTTAATTCACCCCCTGGTTAAGAATTTTAAATCTAAAACTCATAAACTCTCAGTGTCTTTGGAAATATGGAAAACGACAACTTTCATATGGGGAGAGATAATCACACAAAATGATCACAGCCAGAAAATGAAGGGGACACAGCAAACCAATTTCTTCCCAGCCTTTTAATCTGTCCAGATTCTTGTGGGCCCATTCTCTGGATAAAACACACAATCGCAACACGCCTGTGATCTTATTTCCAACTAGCTCAGTGGTGGTTATGTGGGTTCTAGGATGGAAGCTTTCTCAACTTCTCTGCTTCAGTCCAGGGCCACAGGATCTGTGGTTGCTCCAAAATGCAACCACCTGGTCCAATCCCCCAGTGTCCACTCCACTCCACCTTCTGCAGAATCCCTCCACTAACTTCAGTCTTGTCCAGTTCAATCAGTTCTATACAGCATTCTGCATCTCTTGTTAAAAAGCCTAAATCCAAGACAGACTCCTGAAGACTCCTTGCTTCTGGTGCCTTAGACAAACCCCATCTGTTCTAAGTTTCCTTCTTGAATGTTGGGCTTTGAACCCAGAATCCACTGGGTGACTCATTTCTCCAAACTATAAAATTATTTAATAAGACACATTATAGGAAACTCGGGGTAACCAAAAATGATACTTTAAATCAGGGGTTGGCAACCTCTGGCATGCGGGCCAGGCCAGTTTGTTTACCTGCAGTGTCCACAGGTTCGGCCAATCGCGGCTCCCACTGGCCGTGGTTCGCCTCTCCAGGCCAATGGGGGTGGTGGCAAGCCGCGGCCAGCACATCCCTCGGCCTGCACCGCTTCCTGCAGCCCCCATTGGCCTGGAACGGTGAACTGCGGCCAGTGGGAGCTACGATCGGCCGAACCTGCAGACGCTGCAGGTAAACAAACTGTTTCGGCCCGCCAGCGGATTCCCTGACGGGCCGTATGTCAAAGGTTGCCAATCCCTGCTCTAAACTGTTTTACTCAGGGGCTTACATATCTATATTATGGACCAAGATT
Source organism: Platysternon megacephalum (assembly GCA_003942145.1). Classification (NCBI taxonomy): domain Eukaryota; kingdom Metazoa; phylum Chordata; order Testudines; family Platysternidae; genus Platysternon; species Platysternon megacephalum. Next base: position 1,540,782 of record QXTE01000176.1, on the reverse strand, counting down.
TTCAGATATGGGTGGTTAAGTCTAGGCTTCTAAGTCTATATTTAAGTACCTAAATAAGTGACCTGGTTTTCAAAAGAACACCTAGTAGCTCACCTTGAATTCAGTTGGAGCATCTCTTTTGAAAATCAGGCCATCTTTTTAGGTACTTAATTATGGACTTAGAAGCCTATTTTTAGGCACCCATTTCTGAAATATGTTGTCTCATATTTTCAAAGTTAGAGGTGTGTAATTGCATACTGTATGCAACCCCCATTGTGCATGTACAGATTTCTGCACACATGTAGCCAAGTACCTGCTTAACTGGCCCTGTGCACATATAAATGAATGATTTGTGTGCACATAAGAAATTAGGCACCTGCAAATGTATATGTGCAATTTTACATGCCTAACCTTGGAAATATAACCTTGTTATGGAGACATTGGTAAGAACTGTATGGTTAGGGTTGCAACCATGCACCGAGTTGTAGCCGTGATGCCAGGCAGCAGAGGAGGGGTGATACCAAAGATAGAAAGACAGAGTGGGAGCACGAATTGCTGCAAGATTGTGGACCAAACCTACAGCTTCCTGTGCAGGGGGTGGAAGGGAATCTCAAAGAGGTTTTCTTTCTATTCTATTAACTCCTCCCGTGGGTTTTCCTGTAGGAAGAAATGAGCAAACCCTTTGTTTTCTGTGTACAGCCCACCTAACTCTATAATTAAAGTGTTAGTATTTGGCAATTCTCAGATGTGTGTACCATAGACCTTTAAAATTGTGTTCATGTATCAGTACTTTGGTAAAAGACAATGATAGTCACTACAGTTATATCAGTGATTAACTTCTTGAATCAAATATTTGAAACCTTTTAAAAAAATATTTTTAATTCAGAAATGCAAATGTCGTGTTTATTGGTAGCTACATCTTGGGGTCAGAAATAAGATTATTGATGGAAGCTTTAATGTTAATTTTTCACTTCTAAATATTTGTCCAAGGGTATTAGAATATCTATCTATCTCCCATCCCTCATTATTTCTATATATTTCTATATTAAGATTTAGTTAATGTTAACATTTTTTATATTCCTTTTTTTTTAAAGTTATGACACTGCAGCAAATTTAACTCTAAATTGAGATTTTAAAAGAATCTGGGAAGATGCATGTGTGTACAATAACTATAAATACATAAAGAAACAGAGAGAGATGTACAATTAGGCACACTTAAAAGTTCATTTTAGTTTTAGAGCTGTTATTGGTTCACTGGATACTCCCCATACTTAAAATGGGGAACACTAATAGAACGGATAATATTTCTAGAACCAGAATGAACATTTTAAGTCTACTCACTGTTTCTATGCATCTGTATGCTCTCAAACTTAAAAGGCTGGGATTATTTTATTGATTTAAAATCTGCAGTAATAAAACGAATCACACCTGGTTTAAGCCTCATATATTCCCAAGCATACAATATAAACACCTGCAAAATCCATACTATAATAATTACCAGAGCCCCTACAGCACTTTTCCTACATTATACATTACTAAAAGGATCTATCCCAAAAAATGATCTCCTATAAATTGTAGAACAAATGTAAACTGATGTTCACCAACAGGACTCAAATAGCAAACATTAACAACAGGAATTTCCTTCCCTTTCTTTTTAACTCTTTCTGTATGTATTATACTCTTTCAGGGCTCCATTGTGAACCTGTTAATTGCACTGGTGTGAAGTTATTCAGATAAGTAGTCTATTTAACTACTCCTGTGAATAACTGCTCCTCCCTAAAAAAGGTCCATAATCTGGCTGTGATGGGGTGGACTAGGCCCAGAGGCCCCCTGCTGGAGGCTTCCTGGCCCTGCCACACCCTGCCCCAGAAAAGGGCAGTTGGGAGGGCCTGCCAAGCTGCCTAGAGTGGCTGTGTGGGACTCAGCCAATCAGAAGGGCTGCAAGGAGCAGCCAATCAGGGCCCAGCAGACTATTATAAAAGGAGCCCTGCATAGATACAAAATGTATATTCCACCGCTGCCCACTGGGGCAGGCACCAGGTACACCAGAAGCTGTCCCTGGTTGCACTAGTGCAAGTGGCTTGCACGCTCCCAGACAGGAGACTGGGGGCAGTCCAGCCACGCAGGAGGAGCTGCCCAGGCTAGGTGCTGGCTCCTGCCAGCGGTGGCCTGACTTGCTGCTGCTTTCGTCACTGTGGTTCCTGGTAGAGCCCTGCCGCTCCATGGATATCCGCTTTATATCCGTGGATACCCGCAATTTTGTATCCATGCAGGACTCTATACAGGGCCAGAGTGAGTTCAGGTCCTTGTTGGAGCTGGAGGAATGCGGATAGTGTGCCTGGATGGCAGAGGGAGCTACAGGACCTCAGACAGAGCAGTGGTGGCAGAGATTGGTGGGGAGCACGAAGGAGCTCTGGACTGGCTGCTGGGACTCAACCAGGACAATGCCCTGAGGTAAGGGTGAAGAATGTGCTGAGGCCATGGAAAGTGGTCCAGGAAACTGTAGAAGTGACACAATTTATTTAAGGGGATGTGGCAGATGGCTGCTATCTATAGGATCCCTGGGCTGGGATCTAGAGTAGTGAGTGGGCCTGGATCCTCCCCTCCTCCCTTCCCCCATTAGTCACTTGGGAATTGACCTGGACTATTGATGCACCCTAGAAGGGGGAACTGAACTCTATTAGTGGCCCAGCAGGAGAGCTGTGGCCAGAAAGGCCCTGAGAGGGTGAAGACATAGCCTCCATGGAGGGACCCTGGGGCACCGCTCTGTATCACAGCATGGACAATTTGAGAGATCCCAGAAGGGGCTGGGAGACAGTTCGAACCAGGGTATTGCAATAGGTCCTGATGGACTGATTGAGGAGCGAGCCCAGGGATAGGTCTGCAGAAATAGAGATGTTACAGAGGGCACTAAGAGAGGCTTCTGTTGGACTTGTATCCCGGAAAGGGTTTGCTTTTTATTTCACATACAGACTGCATGTGACTCAGCCAGAGGGCTGAGTTGCTGAAGACTCACTGCAAGGCAGAGAGAAAGTGCAGGCACATGCACTCTGCCAAGGAGGCTGCTTACGAGAGGTGAGTGCCACCCCATTACACTGGCTTTTATCTATTTTTAAATGGGGTACTGTGTGCCCCACAGAATTCCCCCTCAATGCAAGCACTGAAAGTGTCTGGTACCTTTCTATGCTTTTCTTTTCAATCACAATTCTTTAATTTAGCTAAACTTTGAGAAAATAGATTTATCCTCTTTCAAGGAAGAGGGATAATTAAACCTTGCTTGAAAAAGATTAAGTCTTATTGAGAAAAAATCTAGCGAGAAACATTTAATTGTAATTGACTGAAAGAGCACACTAGGCGAATGTAGATCAAAACATTCCGCACACAGAGCTGAAATGGGCCAAGAGAGAAAATTGGATGTAGCCACTCTCATGAAGTAAATCCTCTCTGTTGAAGGTCCTACCTCCCTGTACAAAATGGCAGTACTGCAGGAATGACATAGCAAAAACAGACATACACTGTTTCAAATGCTACAGTGTTGGCAAGTAGCATTGCTCCAGTTAGCATCAAGTGTACAGGTATATTTCAAACCTGTTCAAATTCCTCTCTGATAATAGGGTTACATAAAAGAACAGAAATCATAACAATTCTAATTGTCTGGGGCTATTGACAGTTCTCTTTCTAATGCCCTTTTCCTATACAGAAGTATTGTAATTAAAGTCCTGGTCTCCTCCACCCATTTTTATCCCCTTCTTTGCCTTTGCTGCTGGCTAGTGTCAAGCTATTGCTGCTCTGGGAATTAGCCAACAAAGGCTGTTTTATTGCTGTTCAGTGAGCACCTTCCCACGGGGACCTTTAGTGTCACCTCAGGAATGCAGCTAGTTGCCTCCGGTCCAGTGCTTAGAATCTCAGTTTTATTTTTACCTTTGAGCTGCTTTCATTTTATTGTGATGGCAGAAAATATTTGTGGAAACTTGGGCTGGCTCCCTGTTCTGGTATGTTATGCATTTCGACAGACTTCAGTGAAAGGTTTGGGGAGGGGAGGGGAGAGGATGGGGAGAGGGAATCTCTGAAAAATTGGAAATGCAGATGCATTGACAATAATAACTCAAGTTTACTTATAAAGTCAAACATGTATTTAGCTGAAGTACCACTGTGTGAAATGGTTCTAAGTAAAGCAACAAGTTATCATGCCCGAGGCAAAAAGGATGTCGGTTCCTCATTATTGCAATAGGGAAAGGGAGCTGAGAAAAGAGATGAAGAGCAAGTTCCTTTTTAATTTAGTTCTGAGTACAATCTGTATCAATTTTAAACAATTGAATTTAAACAACAGGCAGGAGAACCCGGCATCAAATGAAAACTGGCTATTTATTCCATAATACAGAGGTGTGTGCACATTTTTAGAGAAGCTTTCAAATCAACTGCAATTAGTCTCTCGATCATGCCAGAAGGTAGGGATTGGATTTGATTTGGATTTGGATACTGATATTTAGACAAATCCATGTCTGAATTAAATATGACAAAATAGTGCTATTTATCATACAAGCTATTAATTTGTGGCTCACTGATGGAAAACACTTCACTGTAGAGAGAGATTGGATCACACATGGCAACCCTGATTCAGCCTGGGGAGATAAATGCATTGTGACCTTACCCTTTGTTTTTAATTAATCTGATTTTAAAACCACTCTGCTGTGGAACTGCACTGCATTGCACAGAGATGACCAGTGTCCATATAGGTATTAAGTAGTCTCAGTAAAGATAGTGCTGCAAGCAAGTGTACTTATAACAGACACCATTAAACAAATATTACACTGCAGTATTGACTTCACTGTGACATTTCTTATGTTTAGAATGTGTAATGCAGTAAGGTATTTTTACACCACACTAAGGACCAGATTTTACCACCTTTAGTCATGGTATCTTAATCTGATCATAAATCTTCCCTGCCTTGAGTAAGGGCTAGCATATGGCTGCACTGCCCCAAGAGCAGGCTAGGGAATGAACTGTGACTCAAGTTATGTCTACACTGAAAATATAAAGTGTATTCTTGACTCAGGTTAGCTAAGCTGGGTTAAAATAGCAGTGAAGACACAGCACCTTAGCTCTTAACTTGGGTTAGCAACTTGAGTTCAACCCCAGGCTACTCTAGAAACTTTAACTCAGGCTGTTACTCTGAGTTAAACACAGAGTTGCCATGTCTTCACTGCTGTTTTAACCCAAGTTAGCTAACCTGATATAAAAATACACCTTTTGTGCAGTGTAGTCATACTGAAGTCACAATCCTTTTCCCAGTCCCCTTTCTTCTGGGGAAGAAGAAAATATTTTGTGGAGTAGCTTATTCTACCCTGTGTACCCAATCAGCTAGTCTAGCTATTGGGCATGGCAGAGCTTGGGCTTTTCCCACTTGCTGCCCCTCCTGCTTAGAACAGTGAGAATCGGGTAAGAAGATCCTGCTTCCCCTTCCTCACAAAAGGGGTTTGAAGTAAGGTGTCTTACTCCCCCTCACTCCTCTGCATTGTCAAATAAGGACAATCTAAACCTCTGTGAATATCCCTGTTTAAATCAAATCAATGGGGCTACTCACAGAGTAGGTGACTAAGGGTGGGGGAATCTGACCCAAAATGTTTAGGGTGATATTGTCCCCAGTGAAGTCAATGGCAAAACTATCATTGACTTCAATTGAGCTGGAATTGTTTCTGTAGATTTTAATGAGACCCACTCTACATATATTTCCATAGTAAAGTTACACATGTACAGAGGAGTTTCAACTAAGTACACAGATATTGACTAATATGGTGTTTGACAAAATCAATATACTTTCTGATTTTTTTTCTGTAGTCAGACCTTAGTTTGGACACTGCAACAATGCAGGTGTGCTTCAGAAATTTATTTTGGAAAATTCCATTTCACTGGTAGCAACACCAGTCAAACAGTCTGCAGAAATGTTTATTTTATTCTGTTTTTGGTACAGACAAAAATGCCCATCTTTAATACTTTCCTGACAAGTGCTGGTGAAAAGTTCTTGCATAATGGTTAAAAAAATATATTTTGCAGACCTTGGTTGGTTGCTGTGTGGTAAAAAATGAGTTACTTCATCCTCTGATATGCCAAAGTCTAAAAGGTCAGTTCTTTTCTTATACATGCAAGTTCTCCATAAAGCTAACATTTTTCTGAATTCCATTAGCTTTTTATCAAAGGCCTGCAGGTGTTTTGATGTATTCAACAAAAGATTTATTTAACAGGCATAGTGGCTGCAAATATTAGGAACGATGTAGAGCAAAATTATTAAAGATGTGCTTCAATGCATTCCCTTTATTCTAGCATTCAGTGCCTAATTGTGTATATGTTGTTTCAATCCACAGTCTTAATAACACCTAATGTGTCTTTCATGTTACTGCAACAGGCATGTGTGAGGTTTCCATGTATCTTATTTACATAATAACACATGTATTCAGTTTACATTAACCTTAGCAATAACCAAAATGTGCTTGCTCATTTCCATTAAACCAAATCACCTTGTTGCTAAAGAAGTATAATGCTACAGACTTATTTTATGATTTATTAATGAGATATTTTTAGTACAAGGGGTGTTCCTAGGAGCAGTTTTCCCAGCATCTCAAAGCTGGGTCAGCCTGATACTGATGTAATGTCTGTGATGTACTCAGCAGGCAAGCTCAGATTTTTCTGAGGTGTGGAGTCAAGTCCCTTTCTATGCAGAATTTCAAGCCATCAAAAAGAAGGCTGGAACTCATCATTTGTTCCCCTGCTTGCTTTCCAGACGACATCAAATAAATGATAGTCTCTTGTTTAATGAGAAATATGTAAAAACTCTGTACCTATCTCCAACATATTTTTTTTCTGACTACAACTTCCAGGCATTAGATCTTGTTACATCTTTCTCTGCTAGATTAAAGATCCTTCTGATATTAGATATCCTCTTCCTTAAAGACCATGACCAAATTGTGTTTTCTTTGATAAAATAATAGTTTTCAATGTTACAATTCCACAATTTCACCTACAAACTACCATTTTAAAATCTGAAGTTCAGAGTCCTTTAAATGATCATTGGGAAAACTAAAGCCAAACAGTGGGAAATGGCTTATCATGGAGGATAGCTAAAGGAGGGGTATATTTCATTTTGTAATTTGATAGTTGATATTGCTGGTAAAAAAAAAATTCCCCCCTGTGGAAAATTTTGACTCTTTTGTGAAAAAAAAGACTGTACCAAATGACTGGAGGATAGCTAATGTGATGCCAATTTTTAAAAAGGTTCCAGAGGTGATCCCAGCAATTGCAGGCCAGTAAGCCTGACTTCAGTACCGGGCAAACTGGTTGAAACTATAGTAAAGAACACAATTGTCAGACACATAAATGAACATAATTTGTAGGGGAAGAGTCAATATGGTTTTTGTAAAGGGAAATCATGTATTACCAATCTACTAGAATTCTTTGAAGGGGTCAACAAGCATGTGAACAAGGGGGATACAGTGAATATAGTGCACTTAGATTTTCAGAAAGCCTTTGACAAGGTCCCTCACCAAAGCCTCTTACGCAAAGTTAGTTGTCACGGGAAAAGAGGGAAGGTCCTATAATGGATTGGTAACTGATTTAAAGATAGGAAACAAAGGGTAGGAATAAATGGTCAGTTTTCAGAATGGAGAGAGGTAAATAGTGGTGTCCCCCAGGGGTCTGTACTGGGACCAATCCTATTCAGCATATTCATAAATGATCTGGAAAAAGGGGTAAACAGTGAGGTGGCAAAATTTGCAGATGATACAAAATTATTCAAGATAGTTAAGCCCCAAGCAGACTGCCAAGAGCTACAAAAGGATCTCACAAAACTGGGTGACTGGGCAACAAAATGGCAGATGAAATTCAATGTTGATAAATGCAAAGTAATGCACATTGGAAAACATAATCCCAACTATACATATAAAATGATGGAGTCTAAATTAGCTGTTACCACTCAAGAAAGAGATCTTGGAATCATTGTAGATAGTTCTCTGAAAATATCCACTCAATGTGCAGTGGCAGTCAAAAAAGTGACCAGAATGTTGGGAATCATTAAGAAAGGGATAGATAATATGACAGAAAATATCATATTGTCTCTATATAAATCTATGGTACGCTCACACCTTGAATACTGCATGCAGATGTGGTCACCCCATCTCAAAAAAGATGTATTGATATTGGAAAAAGTTCAGCAAAGAAAAATGAATAGGAGTATGGAATGGCTTCTGTATTAGGAGCGATTAATAATACTGGAACTTTTCAGCTTGGAAAAGAGATGATTTAAGCGGGGATATGATAGATATCCCTATGTGACGGGTTGGATCACAGAACCCCCCTTGGGAGCTGCCACCCAATGTGCCAAGATTACCTCTGCTCCTGCTTTCCCTGCCAGCTCAGGACTCCAGAACCCTGTCTTGCTGAGCCAGACACTCCCGTCTGCTTCAACAAAGACCCAGGGTCTGAATTACTTGCCCCAAAGCTGCAGGTTTACCTGAAAGCAGCTCACAGAAGTGTTCCCGTCTTTAACACTCAGATGCCCAACTCCCAATGGGCATATTCCAGTTACATTATATTCACTCATTAGCATATTTTTATAAAACCATATAGACTGCAACGTCACACCCTATCTATAAAATCATGACTGGTGTGTAGAAAGTAAATAAGGAAGTGTTATTTACTCCTTCTCATAACACAAGAGCTAAGGGTCACCAAATTAAATTAATAGGCAGCAAGTTTAAAACAAAGAAAAGGAAGTATTTTTCACACAATGCACAGTCAACCTGTGGAACTCCTTGCCAGGGGATTTTGTGAAGGCCAAGACTATAACAGGGTTAAAAAAAAACTAGATAAGTTCATGGGTGATATGTCTGTCAATGGCTATTAGCCAGGATGGGCAGGGATGGTGTCCCTAGCATCTGTTTGCCAGAAGCTGAGAATGAGCGACAGGGGAGGATCACTTGATGATTACCTGTTTTGTTCATTCCTTCTGGGGCACCTGGCATTGGCCACTGTCGGAAGTTATGATACTGGGCTAGATGGACCTTTGGTTTGACCCAGTATGGCCATTCTTATGTTCTGAACTGAAATAGTTTAATTTTAAAATAACTCCACAGTGACTGATGGGAGTGATAGTTTGGGTGCCTTATGCTCACATTTTTCTCTATAGGCCATGGTGACTGGTCCGATTATATCTCCTACAATACACCATGATATCCCTGGTGTCTCATGAGAATCCTGTGTCTGTGGTGCATAATGGAGATGTAATTTATCTGGGGAGATCAGCCCATAGAAGAAAATGGGGACATGATTTACCTGAACTATATAATTCCCATGATGCACTGTAGTAGAACATTTACGGGTTTTTTATTGAAGTAGTCCAGCTTAGTGGATTTAGTGATAAAAATATTTTTGCTTGGTGGAAAGTAGAAATTTTTCATAAAAAAAACATTCAAACAAAACTCCAATGAAATATCAAAACAGTTAATTTAAAAAATGTTGAAATAAAATATTTCCAGAGCTGCCTTGGACAAAGACCACAATTTGGGAGGCTTAGCACTGGTCCCTGGTCCATGTTGCTAAAGGGGGGGAATTGTCCACATGTGTTCCCAACGTGGGTTTGGGAATTGTCCACATGTGCTCCCAACGTGGGTTTCCCACAAGTTGCAGCACAAGGCCTGTCTCCCATGCCACTGAGACATATTCACCATGGCTGGCACAGCAAACCAGTTCATTGAATAGCTAGGGATTCTGATTATATTCTGGCTTGCACTTGAGTGTAATAAGAGAAGTGACTTTTAAATAGCAAGCTTGTACCACACCCAGGATATGTGCTGACAATGGTTGCCTTGTGCTTTGCATGCCTTAAAGTGGAAAACTTGACCTTCAGCACATCCTTCACACCAGCAGAGAGGGTACAGCAGATTCATCATCATGTTCCCATTGCGCCTCTGGCGTTTAGGGTAGTGACAAAGCTTCTCCACTCCTTTCTGTTTCTGGCAAATCTTTCAATGGTTCCTCAGCTGTGCCACAGGTTTTTCAGCTCGGCTTCCACAGCTCTTCGCCATGTTGTTTTCTGTCAGCCTCATTTTTGCTTGCCTTCAGGTGTCCATTTTATTGCTACTCTGGTGATGTAGAAGATTAGATTAGCAGATTAGAAGGCGGAAAAAGAGGACGTGTGATGACATGTTCAATGAGATAATGAACGCCTCTGGGACAGCTGATATAGAGCTCAGGGCCTGAAGGATTTCACAGTCTGAAAAACTGGACATGGACATGGAGAGGAGGAGAGCATCCCAGGAGTGTGCCATGCATGATGAGATGCTGCGGATTATGAAGGACCAATCAGACATGTTGAGGTGTCTGGTTGAGCTTCAAGAAAAACAGCTTGAGGCTAGACTCCCTCTGCAGTCCCTGCACACCGGCCTGCAAACATCAACCTGTTCCCAATCCCCCTCTCCCAAACATTCCAGAAGGCATGGGGGGAAGGTGCAGTATCCCTCCCACTCAACACTGGGGGAGGCTACTAAGAACAAAAAGTGGCCATTCAAAGACCTTTGATGAGCAAGCCTTCTGTGCTTTTGCAGAAAAGATTACTTGGCTTTTCCCCTCCCAATTTTATCACACCATTTGCCCAAGCTTAAATTATTTTCCTGTTCTTTCCATTTCTTTATGTTTGTGCAATAAAAAATACTCTTTATTTATTCCACATATGGGAGTTTTGGGGGGGAAGTGGAGGGGAGGAACAGGGAAACTGATTGAATGCAGGGGATGGAATGGGAAGGCACAATGCAGATAAGTGGCACACATTACAGTGACTTATTACTGAAAAAGGTTTTCTAAGCCTCCTGGAGACAGAGCTCCTCACTGGGCTCTTCTTATTGCCCTGGTATCTGTCTGCTCAAAATTATCTGGCAGCCTATCCTCTGCCACACCCCACTCCTGTGGAAACTTCTCTCCTTTTGCCTCACAGATATGATGGAGCACACAACATGCACCAATAACAATGGGGATATTGCTTTTACTGAGGTCTAACCTAATAAGCAAACTGTGCCAGCGATCCTTTAAATGTTCAAAGGCACATTTCACCAACATTCTACATTTGTTCAGCCTAATGTTGAACTGCTCCTTTCTGATGTCCAGGTGGCCAGTGTACGGCTTCACAAACCATGGGAACAAGGGGTCTCCCAGGATCACTATTGGCATTTCAACATCATCCATGGTTATTTTGCAATCTGGAAAGAAAGTCCCCGATTGGAGCTTTCTGAACAAACCTGTGTTCCTAAAGATGTGCACGTCATGCACCTTTCCTGATCATCCCATGTTGATGTCGGTGAAACACCCCCTGTGATCCACAAGCACTTGCAACACCATTGATAAGTATCCCTTTCAGTTTGTGTACTCTTTGGCAAGGTGGTCTGGTGCCAAGATGTGCGCCATCTATTGCCCCACCGCAGTTATGGAACCCCATCATGGCAAAATCATCCACCATGTCCTGCATGTTGCCCAGAGTCACTACCCTTCTTAGCAGAAGTCGATTAATGACTCTGCATACTTGGATCACAACAGCTCCCCCAGTGGATTTACCAACTCTGAATTGATTCCCCACTGACTGGTAACAGTCTGGCATTGCAAGCTTCCACAGAGCAATCAGCACTCCTTCTCCTCTGTCAGAGCAGGTCTCATTTTAGTGTTGCTTCACTTCTGGGCTGGGGAAAGCTCTGCACAAAGTTCCTGGAAAGTGTCCTTCTGCATTAGAAAGTTCTGCAGCCACTGTTTGTCATCCCATAGCTACATAATGGTATGATCCAACCAGTCAGTGCTTGTTTCCTGAGACCAGAAACAGCCCTCCACTGTGTTCAGCTGATGAATGCCTGCCAGCAGGAATTGGGAATTGTTTCATTCGCAATGTTCTGTGCAGCAGCTCCTGTCTGAGCTCTGGAAATAATGCAGGATAAGGAGCAAGGTGTTTGTAATGCTCACAACAAGAGTGCACAGCTGAGTGAGGTCCATGCTTCTTGGGCTATGGCATACATGCAGTTAAGACAGGCTTTTGAAAAAAGGCGCAAAAAAACATCAGTTGTTTGCCGTTGATATCGGGGGGGAGGGGGAAGGGAGCGATGAAGGAAACATCATCATGGGAGGTCGAAGCCATGCTCCCATTCCCCCCGCAACAATGTATTGGTCTCATGAGGTATTGCAAGCCCATCCCAAAACCCCTTGCGGCTAGTTGCACTGCGGGATAGCTACCCACAGTGCACTGCTCTGTGCATCGATGAAAGCGGTGCTAGTGAGGATGCACTCCATCGACACAATGAGCGTGATGTGGACACACATGGCTGCCTTAATTACTGCAGTGGCTGGATGTCAACTTACATCAAGTCAACTTAACTTTTTAGTGTAGACATACCTATAGTGTCCACACTACAGTGCATCTTCATGGAGCAGTAGCTTGACTGATAAATTAGGAAATAAGTATACAGTCAGTATACTTCAGTATACAGTGTACCCTTCTACCCTTAGTTACGGCTGTGTAGTCCTACTGACTTTATTTCACAGGATCAAAGAAGGGCAGAACTTGCAGAAACTGCTGTTCGTTTAGTTTTAACTATTTATGATAATACATTGTTCTATACTGGTAAACATACTGCAACATATTTTGTATCAGAAATCAAATCTCAGGTATATGAAACCTGTCTGCAGAGATCTGCTATTAATTTGTTGCTGGGTGAGAAAAAAGAGTTCCAAGTTTTGTATGGATTTCATGTTGTGGATTAGTGAGATTTTATTGCATACTATAAAACACACCTTTTTATTATAATTTATTTAATTTTAAAAGCTGAAAATATTTTCCCCTTCCCAGAAATGATGATTCATTGTGGACAGTCCATTTCAGACTACAAAATTACTTTTCTAAACAGAAGTCCCATTAGGAGGTGGGGGGGGTTGCATTAACTTTTTGCCAGCCTATTTGAAAGGGCTTGGGGTTGATGTCTATCCGTTCTAGTTCCAACTTTGTCTGCCTTCCCAGGAGTACATCTCCAAAATGGCACAAAGCAGCTAGAGTGGATCCAGGGTTCTTCATTAGAACAGGGCAAAAATTTTCAGCTAAACATTTTTTGTCGCAAAAAACCACAGAGTTAGTGACATCAAAATGTTTTGTTAACCCATGTTGGTTTTGCCGAATTATTTCAGTTGGGAAAAAATAGAAAAAACATTTTGTTTCAACATTCTATAAATGAAGGTTCATTTATTTGGTTCCAAATGACTGTTTCAAAATTTATTTTATTTTTTTTAATCAAAATAGTTTTAAAGTGGTTATAATCTAAAAGAAATGTTTTGATGTTGTCAATACTTTTATTAACTTTCTGATTTGCCGAAAAATTCGAAAGTGTTTGATTTTGTTCTGACACATGTAATGCCAATAACCCTGGGTGTACTGTCAACAGTGGGGATTGAACCTGATCCCTGTGGATTTTAGTCCATAAGTGTCTACTGTTTGAGCTAAAACATCCCTTTCTCTACAGGCTACAGCAGAATCATCAATTACTACTTGGTCTAGCCACCAGTAGAGGGTGACAGTGTCAGACTAAGTAGGCATAGCTTGCCCACAAAATATGTTTTGTTAAATTTCCAGTTAACCAAAAAGTCTGCTATTCACATGGATGCAATTTTGATTTTTGATTTCAGTGTATAGTTTCTGTCAAGAATTTGGAAGTTAACTATATTAATTCTATGAAGTTTTTATGTCCATATATACACATACACTGAAAAATCCACTATTTGCTCAGTTGCAGTCCCAATTGCTAGTAGTATACAGACTGACAAAGTAAGTGTCAATTCCTTTGAAGTTAATTCCATTAATTTGGAATCAGGAGTCTACTTGGTCCCAAAGGGATTTCAAATTGTGTCCTCAGTGCGATTCCTGGTGGGAATCTTTAACAAATAACTTGAAAGTGGTTAAAAGCTGAGTCTCTGAGAAGGGTAGACAGAGGGTCTCGAGAGAAGCAGATTGTAACTTGGTCTCCAGGAGAACATGAAAGGGGTTAGCCAAGGCTAAACTGGACCTACCTAACTGCTTGAGGGAAATGCTAAGCTTAGGTAAGATAATTTGCAGTAGGAGTTTGTTGCAACCTTTTTCTTCTGTTTGTTGTATTCCAATGGATAAATAAATCTTTGTTTTGAATAGGCCGGTCTCTGGCACTGCACTTTCAGACTGGTCAGAGACTCGTAGAGGAACGTCTAAGTCGGAGCCAAAACCCAGTTGGGCCTGCTGAGGACGGTTGATGAACAGGGAATCTGTGACCTGGGGACTCAGTCTGAGTGGGGTAACTTGTGAAATTCCAACCTGAGAGAAGCCTGTTGTGGACCTGTCACTTAGAAAGGGTGCCCATAGAGAGAATGAGAAGGAGGTCAGAGGTACAGCTCACCCTGTAACTGCAACAGAATCCATATCACATTTGTGCAGCCATAATGTAAAGAACTGTTTTCCTGTGCCTTTCTTACATAGAAAATGTAATTAATTTCTTCCGTGTAAACAAGAATATACAGAACAAACTGCAGACCACATTCCTCAGGCTACTCAAGTAAAACTCTTCTATAGAACATCAATATGAACTAGAGATTTGTTTTTTAACTTCCAGAGCAAATCTATTCCACTAAACCTTTTTTTTTTTTTTTTTCAAATCTTCATTATGACTCTGCCATGGCTGGTACTGTATACTGAACACAGTTAATATTGATCAATGCTGGGAGTTAGAAAAAGGTGACAGAATGCAAGTTCAGGTTGGGAGGCTTCCACTCAGGCAAAAAATGAGTATCATATTAGAAAAATATAATCTCTAACACCAAGCTAAAATATAATGCGTTTCCTGAATTTTCAGGTTTTTGAATGGAATACAAAGTGTGTGAATTAGCTCCAGTTCAGTTGAAAGGACAAATAGCGGTATCATTAGCTTTTAAAGTGACTTTATGCTATAGGTGAATGTAAGAATGTATATAGAAATTGATAAAGTCACACTGGGGTAACATATAGCTATATACATTTATGCATATATAAAACTGTTTTGTACAATTGTCCTTCTACCTATACATAGTTTCTTTAAAAATTCACAGTTTAGTTTTAAAATAATATTTTATTATAGTCACAAATAACCAATTAAACCAAAATTATATGAACTCAAGAGAAAATATTGAGGTATCATAAAATAAAAAATGAAGTGTTTAGATGGGTCAGTGCTGGACAGAAGATACAAGGTATACATCATGCAAAACAAAGGAGAGTTCTAAAAATCCTATAAAGCAGAAAAGCTCATGGAGAATATGGCATTTTGTAATCTAGCTATTACCTTCAGCATAAATGATGAAAGGTAGCCCTGTGTTCAGATATATGTTGTATGAATTGCCTTTAAGATTAATCATTCCAGGTTTTTGGCTTAATGGTTTTTGAAAAGATATTGAGGGACTGGAAGTCCAGGAAAGAGGAGACCCATGAGTAATATAGCTGCAGTTCTATTTAAGTCTCTGTCTGAAATCACAGAAACATATAAATATAGGACTGGAAGAGACTGCAAAAAGTCCAGTCCCCTGCACTGATATTAACTAGACCATCTCTGGCAGGCTAGTTTAACCTGTTGTTAAAAACCTCCAATTAACAAGATTCCATAACCTCCCTAAGTAATTTGTTTAGGTGCTTAACAACCCTTACAGTTAGGAAGTTTTTTCCTAATATCTAACTTATATCTTCTTTGCTGAAATTTAAACCCATTACTACTCATCCTTTCCTCAGTGGATAAGGAGAACAATTTATCACTCTCCTTTTTATAACAACCTCTTATGTAGTTGAAAACTGTTATGTCCCCCCATCAGTCTTCTCTTCTCCAGACTAAACAAACCCTTTCCCCCCGCAATCTTTCCTCGTAAATCATGTTTTCTAAATCTTGAGTAATTTTTGTTGCTCATCTGTGGACCTCTTTGTCCACATCTTTCCTGAAATTTGGCACACAGAACTGACACANATAAGGAGAACAATTTATCACTCTCCTTTTTATAACAACCTCTTATGTAGTTGAAAACTGTTATGTCCCCCCATCAGTCTTCTCTTCTCCAGACTAAACAAACCCTTTCCCCCCGCAATCTTTCCTCGTAAATCATGTTTTCTAAATCTTGAGTAATTTTTGTTGCTCATCTATGGACCTCTTTGTCCACATCTTTCCTGAAATTTGGCACACAGAACTGACACAATACTGCAGTTGAGGCTTTCAGTGCTGAGTAGAGAGGAAGAATTACTTTTTGTGTCTTGCTTACAACACTTCTGCTAATACCTCCCAGAATTATATTTGCTTTTTTTTGCAAAGGTATTAAATTGTTGACTCATATTTACTTTGTGATCCACCATAACCCCCAGATCCTTTTCTGCAACACTCCCTTGTAGACAGTCATTTCCCATTTTGTATTTGTGCAATAGATTATTCCTTCCTACGTGGAGTACTTTGCATTTCTCCTTATTGAATTTCATCCTATTTACTTCAGACCATTTCTCCAGTTTGTCAAGATAACTTTGAATTCTAATCCTGTCCACCAAAGGGCCTGCAACCCCTCCCAGCTTGCTATTGTCCACTAACTTTATCAGTGCACTCTCTATGCCATTATCAAAATCACTGATGAAGATATTGAACAGAACCGGATCCAGGAGAGATCCCTGCATGACCCTACTTGATATGCCCTCCTAGCTCAATTGTGAACCATTGATATCTACTCTTTGAGTATCGTTTTCCAGCCAGTTGTGCCCCCACTTTATAGTAACTTTGTCTAGGCTATGTTTCTCTAGTATGTTTATTAGAAGATCATATGAGACAGTGTCAAAAGTCTTAGTAAAGTTGAGATATATCACATCTGCTGCTTCCCTCCATCCATAAGGCTCGTTACCATGTCAGCAAAGGATATTGGGTTAGTTTGACATGATTTGTTTTTGACAAATCCATATTGGCTGTTAGTTATTAACTTATTTTCTTTTAGGTGCTTACAGATTGGTACTCAGAAAGATAATGGATCAAATAATCAAAGTTAAGTTGAGTGGTCTATAATTCCTTTGGTTGTCCTTATTATTCCCCTTTCCATAAACAGGTACTGTATTTGCCTTTTTCCAGTTCTTGGATATCTCTCCCATATTCCACAAGTTCTCAAAGATAATAGCTAATGGCTCAAAGATCTCTTTAGCCAGTTCTTTAAGTATTCTAAGATGTGTTTCATCAGGCCCTATCAATTTGTAGAAATCTATCTTGTCTAAATAACTTTTAACTTGTTCTTTTCCTATTCTAGCCTCAGATCCTACCCCACTTATACTGATGTTCACTATGTTAGTCATCCAACTTTTGTGGTGAAAATTGAAACAAAAAAGGCATTTAACATTTCACTGAGTAATGTGCCTAGCTTGTCCTTGGTCTTCCTTTTGCTTTTCATGTAATTGTAATTATCCTTTATGTCCCTACTAGCTTAATCTCGTTTTGTGTCTTGGCCTTTCTAATTTTGTCCCTACATGCATGTTTATATATATTCATCCTTTGTAATTTTACCTAGTTTCCACTTTTTGCATGATTCCTTTTTAATTTCAGGTCATTGAAGAACTCCTGGTTAAGCCAAGGTAGACTTAACATACTTCTTATATTTCCTATGCAGTAGGATAATTTGCTCTTGTGGCCTTAATGGTTCTTTAATAAACTGACAACTCTCCTCAACTCTTTTTTCCCCTTAGAATTCCTTCCCACAGGATCTTTACCTACCAATTCTGTGTTTGCTAAAGTCTGCCTTCTTGAAGTCCATTGTCTTTATTCTGCTGTTTTCCCTCCTACCATTCCTTAGCATCATGAATGCTATCATTTCATGATCACTTTCACCCAAGCGGCCTTCCACCTTCAGATTCTCAATTAGTTCCTCCCTGTTTGTCAGAATCATATCCAGAATACTCTCCCTTAGTCACTCCTGTAATAAAAAGTTTTCTCCACTACATTCCAAAAACTTGTTGGATAATCTTTACCCTGCTGTATTTTCCCAGCAGGAGTCTGGGCAGTTGAAGTCCCCCATCACCACCAAGTACTGTGTTTTGGATTTTTTTTTTCCTGGTTAGGTGGTCTATAGTAGGCCCCTATCATGACATCACCCTTGTTCTTTACCCTTTTTATCTTTACCCACAGGTCTTTTAACAGGTCTGTGTCCTACTATCTCAACCTCAATGCAAGTGTAAACATATTTGATATACAAGGCAACACCGCCTCCCTTTTTTCCATGTCCATCCTTCCTGAATAAACTGTACCCTAGTCACATGAGTTATCCCAGCAACAGAGGTCCAAAGAGAACATTATCAAATTTGCCCCTGTAAAAATAATTTGCTACATTATATTAGTTCTGGTTCCAATTATGTTAATAAATCTGAAGGGAAATGCACATCTAGAAGTCTCAGAGCACCATAGCACAGCAGAAGGCTTTTGGCAGCATACCAGCAGTCTTGAAAGAAGCATTTCTGTGAGCACATACACTTGGGAGAAAGAGGGCAAAAATAATATTCAGAAAAGGAATTACAAGGGGTTCAATCTTTTCTAACAACATAATTCATTTGAAAATTAAGATTTAATTGGCAATTACATTTTGCAGAAAAAATTCATTGTAATCAAATTTTCATCGATCACCAACATTTTGAAATTTAAAATTAACAAAATATCAGACTTTTTTTTAATCTTGGAAAGTTTTTGTTACTAAGTTGTGAGGAAAATACCGTTTTTTCTCACTTAAAACTTTTTTTAACAAAAGACCCATAGATTTTCTTCAAGCGAGAGTGAAAGAGTTTCATCTCAATTTGGGCTTGTTTCTCATTTATTTACACTAAGGCCACTCTACAGTTCTTTAGTAGTGCAAAGTGACCTTAAAATAATAGTACAGTATGTCTATATCCATTATTTCCTCTATGTGCTCCTTGAGCAGTATAAAGGGGCATTAGATTAATGAGAATCAGGCTTTTTTCTTTCTTTTTTTTCCCAGTGGGGGGAAGAAAAAAAGGGAGAGATTAAAAAGAGTGAGATTTTTCCAACCAAAACAAAATGAATTTAAAAAAAATATATATTTTTTTCCAAAGTTTTCATTACAAATACTTCTTTATTAACTAGCTCTCTGCACATTAGTTTTGAAGTAGGGGCAATTCAGGGCCATGTACTATGTATTCTAATCATTCCAAGTATTATATAACAAAATTACTATAGTATATAGGCATGATAGTATCCACATAGGATAGAGAGGGGACTATGAATAATAACATTTAGTGTTAAATGTTAACAACACTTTACATGCTCAAAACACTACATATTTAGTTTCCAACTGCTTACTTGGGTTTAAATGGTTACCAGGAATGGTGGTCAAAGCATGAAGGGGCATACAAATGTTTAGCATATCTGGCTCATAAATACCCTGTAACACCAACTACAAACATTGCCATGCAAATGCCTGTTCTCACTTTCACGTGACATTGTAAATAAGAAGCATTATCTCCCATAAATGTAAACAAACTTGTCTGTCTTAGCAATTGGCTGAACAAGAAGTAGGACTGAGTGGACTTGTAGGCACTAAAGTTTTACATTGTTTTATTTTTGAGTGCGGTTATATAACAAAAAAATCTACATTTGTAAGTTGCACTTTTACGATAAAGAGATTGCACTACAATACTTGTATGAGGTGAATTGAAAAATACTATATCTTTTGTTCCTTTTTTAAAGTGCAAATACTTGTAATAAAAATAAGAATATAAAGTGAGCAATGTACACTTTGTATTCTGTGTTGTAATTAAAATCAATAATTGAAAATGTAGAAAACATTCAAAAATATTTAAATAAATGGTATTCTATTGTTTAACAGTGTGATTAAAACTGTGATTAATTGTGATCCAGCCCCACCAGCAACATTACTGGATGGAGTCCTAGATTATAACTCTGCAAAGAATTGAAACTCCAATCACCTATCTCTTTGTGAAAAGAGAGTTTAAATGCTTCTAATTAAAAGGCATTTATCATCTTTCTCTTTTCTCCTTTTTCTCCTTAACTACAATGCAATCATTTTAGTGATTGATGCCTTGGATTTGGTGGGTCTTAACTTAATAATGTGACTAAGGATTAATTAAGGTATTGAATGGATAAAAACACTTCCCTGACACAGTAATATTCCTCAATAAGAGTAATGAGTGCATTCAGCTGAACCCTTCACTTTCTTTCCTAATGAAGGGTCAAATTCTCTGTTGATGTAAATAGGTAAAGCCTTGTCAGCTATAGTTAGGACTATGATTTTATCATGGAAGTCATGTAAATCATTAATTTGAATAAAGTCTATGAAATCTTGGAAATGGCTGTAAAATCTCAGTTGATTAGACCCCCAGATCTGAGTGGCACTGTGACTCGGTGTGCCAGGTCCCAATGCCCAGAGCTGGGACCTGGGCCAAGCCCTGCTGGACAGGAGTTACTGTTGTGGCGTGAGCTTCCTCCAACATCAGCCCCACCCCTTGTGAATGTTGATTTAGTGAAAACTACACTATTTGGTGACCTTCCCATGATTTATCTTTCCCCCGCCCCACACTTCTACCATGAAATTTACTAAAAATTCCTGTGCCAAGTTTGTAAGCTTAATTCTAGAGATGTCTTGGCCATTTGCACCACCAAAGAATTTGCCCCATAATGGGTAGTTACTGCCATTTTCAGTATAATCTACAGTCAATAAAGTTAAAGGCTAAAGAACAGTGATTAAAACAGAGGTCCCTAAATAGTGGGGTGCACCCCCTAGGGGGATGCAGAGGACCATTCTTGGGTGGTGCAGCTGGGGCCCAGGACAACCCCCATGGGAGGCAGGGATGGAGTGCCACCCAGCTCTGCTCCTGGCCCCGGCTGCCGCCCCCCTTACCTCTGTCGGTGCCACACCCCCAGAGCCACATGCCTGCTCCTGGCCCCTGCTCAGGGGGAGGGGGTGCAGACTGCGGGAAGAGAGGGCACACCCCTGAAAGTTTGGGACCACTGGATTAAAAGAAAGTGCACCTCAATTCTCCACTACATCCACAGTGGCATCCATATGGAGACAGCTGTGACTCCCTAATTCATGGACACATGGCCTTGAGCCCCAGGTGGATTTTAGAGCAGCAAAAGGCTTACTCTATCTTCAGTTATGCCAGCAGTGGATTGGGTGTACAGCACATTTCTCTACCTCCTCTTAAGTTCCCTGATGTGATATAAAGTGTTCTTAGTAAACTAAAGAGTCTGTTTCAGAGTGACTACCAATATATAACTTCAATAGGTTGTTAATTTTGAAGAAGACAGTCCTTTGAAGAGAGCACAGGAAATGTGTAAAGCAGTTAGTGTGGTGGAAGGAACAGTGTGAATGTTGAGTCTATGACCCAAAATATATACTGAGCTTCACCCATCTGTGCTGATGTGTCTATTAAACCCATTTAATAACCATAGGTTGTGGGTAGGAAATGTATCATGAAGCTTGTGGTGTTGCAGGACCTATAATCCTGGCCAATTCTATACTCTTACTGGATGTATACATTAAATGATGGTGCTATTACCTCTACATAGATTTATTTTCCTATTATCCCATTAGTGGGAACTCTTTCAATAAGAGCTGAGCACAGGAAAACAGATGCTGTTTTGATTGATTTTGTTTTTAAAAATATGTTGTTTTTAGAATATGTGCCCTCTGCAGGTAGCACCATCACAAGAATATCTTTGTGGACATCTGACATACATCCACCCAACAAAGGAGGGATTAAGGCCCTGTCCAAATTATAAAAATAATATTTCCAGATTTCCATACTTGAATCTATAATTCCAAATTTCCAATTTTTGGTTTGCTGGACCAGAAAAGCATTTAAGCATGTGAATAACATAATTTCTCCATAACCATATTTCCATACCAGGCTAAAGCCTTAGTCTGATTTGAATTGTTGTCAGGAAACATAGTTACATCTTTATAATATTAGTATTGAGGGGGCCTAAAGCATATATGATCTAGGGAGCATGGAAAATCCATATTGTATATCTCAATTTCCCCATAGATTGTTTTAGTATATTTCCTCGACTGTATTTCTCAAGTTCCCAATAAGGAACCTATAGTTATATGACTCCCACAGTACCCTTGCCTGTTAGCACTGTCTACTGTCCATTCTACACATATGCTGAAAGTGAGTCTACTCCCACTCCTTTTATTGAAATATACCATCCTCTAATTGTTACCTACAGAGACTAATTATATAACGAGTCTTTGCATGGTTGGTGTATTTCTGCACACCAGGATTCTTATGTCTGTGACTATATGCAAACCAGTTCTCTAGCTACCCAATATTAGTACCTAGTAATAATATTGATACAATCAAAACTGGGTTCCACTTTTCACCTGAAGTTTTTCACATTTGATAGCAAGAAATAATTTTTCAATTGCACATTAAGAAGATCTGGCTGGGAAGAGAGTAAGGAATCCCTTATGAAATAAGAATGCATCTATTTTAATTTTCTTCATGAGGTAGCTTAGCTCTCACTATTTTATTCCTTTCCATTTATCTGTTCATGCTGAACTAAATGACAATAAAGGTATATAAAACAATGTAACGGAAATATTAAGGGTCCTATCTTAATCATTTTTTTATTATTTTTCCAAAATAGTTACATTATGTTCAGTAAACGTGCCTTCCTGAGACTGTTTTCTCTGTAGACTGCAATTACAATAAACAAGTGCACCAATAATTCATAGGAAGAACATTATACATGAGAAACAAAATCATAAACAAGCCAAAATTTCAAGCATTGTTAGCTCATGCACAGATTAAACCTGTTTAATTATTTCCATCATTTTCTACAAATCAGAGAGAAAGCTATATATCAGTGTGCTTACCATAGAACTAACACAAAGAAATATCTACAGTACTAGTTTATATTTTGGAATCTTCTATAGGTTACAATGGCAAATCAGTGGAAGAACTATTGAATTTACTGTTCTTTTTTCCCCTTGTCTTGTAGATAGGCGCATAGGCTCAGATCCACAAAGATATTTAGGCCCCTAAACAGTTCTTTAATATCTTATGTATATTCTCTCTGGCTCAATTGTTATGCTCTTTGTACACTATTTTGCCACTAACACATCAAATGTACATAGCCATACACCCTCTACCCCGTTCCCATAACAGTTCCTTTTTCTGAGAGGGAGAGAGAGAGAGAGAACTGGGATTTCTCTAAACACAACATTCAAAGCAAAGCTCAAGAGAGACAGGGGGAATGAATCCCCGCAGATGGAAGCTAAAGATGTTTGCATCACCCTTCTTTGCAAAGGTCTTTATGCAATAAAGGACAGGCCAAAAAGATGTTCTTTTACTCAGGACATTTTCTTCTGGAACAACCAATAGAAATTTGAATTACCTGATGGAGGAGCAGAAAAAGAGCATCCATTTAAGGACAGCAATTATTTTTCTTTATATGGCATGTTTGGTATCTGTATGTCATGGTAGTGGGCACGTACGATGGTTACACAACAGCTAGAGTGTGAAAATGAGTGTTTGTCATTTGGTGTCTGCACAGAAAGGGGAAAAAAATCAGGTGAAAAAATGTGAAGCTATTTGCTATGTTTTCTTTTGTGATTTTTTAGACTGGATTTTCTTGTCAGATCCACAAATTATAAAGTATAATATAATTTTGAAAATCACATTTTGCATTACAAGGTTATAACTCCAGCCTAAGCTTTTAATGACTACATAAACCACCACAGAGCAGCTTTTCTCTCAGAATTTATGACTTCCCAGAAACCTGACCCTATATAACTTATATAACGCTATAATTGACAGTTGTCTGTCACTTATCTGATTTACTATTAAGATAAATTTAATTAGTGTTTGTAAACAGTTAATATAGAACCCAAGTCTGCTCACCTAAATCACATTAGTAGCCCGATTAAAGTCAAAATGGATTACTCCTGTAAGGCCAACAGAATTTGATCCATAATCACTAATCATTTGTAACAACTGAAATGTCCTTATGAGTAGGTTAGTAAACTAATTCATAAAGTATATGTAATAAAAAGCAAACACGTAACTTATTGTTATTTACAAATGGCAAAAAACTTCATCTTAAAACCTCACTTCTTTACACTCATTATTGATTACCAGCTAAATATGTAGCAAAAAGTTAACATTTAGATTAAGACCTTGTGGACCAAGTGGCAGATTCTAAACTGGTGCACATTGTTATGCCTCTAATGACTTCCAAGTCCCATTGAGACTAAAATATAGGGGATCTATCCCTACATTCTCAAAGGACCAGCATGTGAACCCCTTACTTCAACTGATGATCATTTACACTCATGAGTAACCCTGTTAATTTGATGACTACTTTGCTCACTGAGCATTTAAATTCACACTATGCACACAAAATGAGTGAATATGTATACAGTAAGCATCCATTTTGTGCATATAATTTTGCAATATCAAAAGTTAACATATGAAAAATTATTTGGTCTCGTACCAGACTGAGCTCAGCATTCATTTTGCAATGCTCATACATAAGTCACTGAAAATAAGGGTTTATAATGAAAATGTGGAAAGACTTTTAACTCTATAATGAAGTTTCATTTTTAAGTAAATCAAACTTCCAAATATATTCAGTGGATAAAATCCATGGCCAAACTGATGACATGTTCATCTTGCCTTGTGTCCTCTTTTTATCCCCCAGTAGTCTTAAACTTACCGTATTCTGACTTTCATAATAGGTTTATAGAGGTTCAATCAAGCCAAAACAGAACTATAATACAAAGAAGTGTACATTATTTTATATTGGCTTAAACTAATAGGCATGACAAGTAAAACACGGATGATTGATTTCCTGACCTTTAAGGTATTTATATGTAAAGCGCATAAGTTACAGTCATGCTAGGTATCTAATGTTAAAAGTAAATTTTAATGTTTAGCAATATTTGGCATATGCTGCCAATGGAACTTGTGTTTATAACAGCAAGATCTGCTTTTCCAGTCTCTTTGCAATGACTTTTCAGGAGTTTCTCTGCCCTCCTTTTAGCTCTCTGAAGTAGCATATGGCTATCTAAAGAATAAGCACTGTTTAAACGGGTGATCCCTTTATCCTGACATGTACTATATTTGAATGGAGTCATTATTGACCTTTGTTGTCTTCCGCCTGCTTTCTGATGATAGCTTCTCAAACAGCTGCATTAACCACCAGTGGACCTTTCGGAATGAAAATATAATACCAAAAATCAGCATCTCAGTTGTTTTGAATGCTCACTATTGCAGCTCATTTGCAGAAGCGCTCTCCTGATTTTCAACAGTGATTAGATATTTGGGGTGCTTCAACTTCTGAGGGTCCTGATTTTCAGAAATTGATGAGCACAGACCTCTTCAAAGTGTCTTAAGCTGGTCACTCAAAAATCAAAGCACCCCAAATAAGAAAATAAGAATGATCATATTTTGTCAGACCAATGGTCCATCTAGCC
The DNA here is from genome assembly GCA_003942145.1 of Platysternon megacephalum. Lineage (NCBI taxonomy): Eukaryota > Metazoa > Chordata > Testudines > Platysternidae > Platysternon > Platysternon megacephalum. The sequence goes on along the minus strand of QXTE01000176.1, from coordinate 1,515,279 downwards.
CAGTATCCTGTCTTCCAACAATGATTGGTGCCAGATGCTTCAGAAGGAGTGAACAGAATGTAGCTATTATTGAATGATTCATTCCCTGTCATCCTGTCTCAGCTTCTAGCAGTCAAAGGTTTAGGAACACTCAGAACATGGGGCTGTGTCACGTTGTGTTGCTTTCAGAACACCTAGTTCAGCAAAACTCAAACAGCAGAAAATCAGCTACTCATCTACGTAATCTTGATTCTGTCTCATTGGAACTAGCAGTATGTCATAGCCAGGATGTGGGTGATCAGACCTAGTGGTCACAGCAGGAATTGGGTGTCAGGGCAAGTCCAGTACCAAGAGGTCAGTGTGCAAGACAGGCCAGTGGGCAAATAAAGAGTCAGGTGTCAGGAGCCATGCAGGGTCAGGTTACCAGGAGATCAGGTCGGGCACCAAGTTACAGATGACAATTGAATACTGAAGTCGAGGACAAACCATGGTTGGAAGCCAGAGTCTAGAGTCTATCACAAGCAAGGTCTGGAGCAGTGACAGACAGGCAGTCAACATTGTTGCTCAGCCAGCTCCCCTTCATTGCTTCCTGATTTAAGTACTGGTACTGGCCAATCAGTGGGCTGTGAGGGGCTGTCACTCAGGTCCTGCTGTTCGGCACTTCCTGCCAAGCCCAATCTCACAGAGTCCTCCTATGGGAGCCCAGCCTAAACCTCCCATGGCAATCCGGAGTATCAGTGGCCCAGACTCTCATGGTTCCAACCCTGAAGGTTCTTACACAATAGATACTGGAAATTTATTACATGCACTGTAGATGTATTCAGTGTGAGTTTATAACTGTACTGAATGGTTTGAATTGTGGAGGCAATAGGTGGGGAAGGTTGGTAGAGTGACTTGGACTTTCAGAAAGCCATTGAGAAGATCCCTCATCAAAGCAAACTAAGCAGTCATGGGCTAAAAGGGAAGGTCCTCTCATGGATCAGTTCCTGGTTAAAAGATAGAAAAGAAATAGTCAGTTTTCACAGTTGAGAGAGATAAATATCAGGGTTCCCCCAGGATCTGATGAGGAGATCAAAGAGGGCAGAGTTATGAGGGGTGATTTCTAAGCATAGGGAAGGGATCCCCATCTGTTTAGCTTGGGTTAGCCTACAGGGCTGGCACATAGATAGAAGGGGAGAATGCAGGGCTGATAGGAACTCCTACACCTATTGTCCCCCACCCACTCACCCCTATGTGTCCCCTCCCTATCCCCTGAGCTCTTCTCAACCCCTCTCACCTCTCCCCTACACCCATTTCCATTTATCCCCAAACCTGTGTCACACCTATTCCTCCCACTGCTCTATGCTCTACTATGCTCCTCCCTTGCCAACAAGCATTCACATGTCTATTTTTTACACAAAAATATTTTGATTATATCCCCCCAAACCTCAACATCAATACCTATGGATTCCAGCTGTTTATGTTCAGAGGTACCATCTTTGCTTGAACCTGTTTTACACACCTGTAAATACCCAGAAAGCTAGTTTGCAGAGGTTGTTTTTAGTACATTTCAAATGCTGTAATAGATTCCAAATGTAGCCACCTGAGTGTTGGCCAGTATGAAAAAAAAATCATAAAACCCCATTTGCACAGTAGGTTCTTAGATTCTTGATTGCCAGGAGGATGATTCTAAGATGTTTTGAATATTTTTTAAGACTTGCAGGTATGCATATATGTATCTTTATATACAACATGTTGTCTCAGAGAGTGGTTAAAGTAGACATTAGTAGGACAGAAAACCTAACAATTTCAGTGTTCATCATGATGGGTCACAAGGTATGTGGGAGTGCAATACTGCACCAGCTTGTGATGACAGAGTCCTCCATTTTCTCCATACTCCAACTACCTTTCTTTTCCCCCATTCTTCTTGTGAAGGATCTGATTTTCTTCCTTCCCTAGAGGCTAGGGGGTTTGGTTGGGGAACAGATTTTTTCCTGAGGAGGATAAGGAACAGATAGGGGATCCCTTATTTTTTGTTAGCTGTTTTTGCTGTTTCAGCTATTGGTGGGAAAGCTGGAACCCTAGAAATTCCCTAGGCAGGCACAAAAGTTGCTCTGCCTGGTGCGATTTCTTCAGTCGATAAAGAGGCAGTACTCCAAGCTAGGGTGAGAAGGTGGAGCTTGCTTTCTGCTTTTAGCAGAGGATGGTGAACTATGCCTCCCCTACATTCCTCCTTGTTTTAATACCTATCCCAGGTGTCAAGCTGTCTGGAAATACTTATGAATGTGGGTGCCAACCTCAGGGCACAAATAGGTTGTGTGTTCTATAAATAGATTTCACTAACCAAGCATCAAGCCTGAACTCCCCAAGCACTATAACAGCCTTAACATGGAGTCACAGGCAATCCCCTTGGGCACTCCAATCTATCTTGCCACTACTTTTGTAATATATGATGCCTTACTCCAAAAATCACAACAATATTCAGGTTACCCCCAGTCCCAAAGCACCAGTCATTTAGCCCAGATCAATTGTATCCCAGATCTCAAAACAAAGACAATGCTTGTAGCCAATCCTATAATAAACTAATGATTTATTAACTAGGAAAAAGAAATGAGAGTTATTTACAAGATTAAAGCAGATAAACATACAAACACAAATAAGATACACCCGTTGGTTCCAAAAGATGATAGTTGCTGCTATAATATGCACGCTTTATATGTCCTTTAGGGCTAACCCAAGCTAAACAGATGGGGACTCCTTGCTTATGCTTAGAAATCTTCATCCCTCAGAGTTCAAGCAGCACAGAGATAATTTCTCCTTAAAAGAGATTTTTATTCCCTTCCCCCAGTGTTCAAGCTGTGATGGGACAAGCGCTTACACATGTGCTCCCTGCACAGGTATGGGGGCAGCAATCAACAAAGTCTTTTTTCCCCGGATGTTCCAAAATGGCTTGTCTGGTGTCTATAAGCCTTCTTTTGTTGGGGAGGAAATAATACCTCTTGTGATAACTAGTATTTCACACTCGGTCATGTTTCTCTCCTGACTGTGGGGGTTTCCAGTTTTAGCAAACGTTTTTATAGTTAGATGCAAACACATAAAGGCTACCTTATAATGTAGGATAGTGATATTACAAGTGAGATTAATGCATGCAGCAACTCACAAGCATTTCATAAAGTCCAAACGTTAAACACATCTCTATAAATCTAATACCTGTTTTAACAATACTAACACACAGGTGAGCCAGACTAGTTTCCAGCTATACATTTGTCAGTGTTCAGTGAGGCCCAACAGCCTTGGCATGACCTGGCACCTGGTCTGCCAGCGTCACACCAGGTCTTTGCAGACTGCTCCCTGAACTACTTCTTACTCTTGAACTCTTCAAATGAGTCATCTTTCTCCCCACACCAATCTATATCAATCATTTTTAGAGGAATGTGCATAGGGAGAGGAGATTCAGACTCCTAATTTCCTCAAAAAGGCTGACAAATTATTGAAGCATCATCATTGTCTGTCCCTAACAGAAACCACCCACTACTAAAATTCACTATAGGGATATTATTCCCATAAGTACCATTTTGGGATGTGGTACTTCTTGGAATGATGTAACTAAAGATAGTATTGGCCACTGGTTTAGACAGAGTCAAAATAACCAACCTACCTGTGAGCCTCTGATCACCACTAATCAAATGCTTCCAGTTAGACATTTTTCTGAGCCAGTTCAGGCCATGTTGAATTAGATTCTTTAGTTTGGCCAGATTTATGACTAGATTATAGGAGAAGGTACTTTGATTTTTGCTTTGTTTAGAGGGACATCATGCAAAGTACTCTACAAATTACTTTTATTGTTGTCAAGCTATATAATGTGTGATTGTTTCAGGGGTGAAAGTAAGCCGGTACTGGCCCGTACTCAGCTGAAGTTAAAGTGCTGCTGCAGCAGCAGTTTAAGGACCGTGTTTAAAGTGCTGCCGCCTTTTGCGCACCCCGTCGGTGGCCCTGCTGGTTCTCTACCAGCAGGGCCATCGACAGGGTGGGGGGAGCAAAAGGGGCAGCGACATTAAAGCGCTGCCAGGGCAGCGCTTTAATGTCATTGACCCTTCCCCCACCAGGGCCACCGATGAGGGGTGGGGGGAGCAAAAGGAGCAGCTGCCCCAGGGCTATGATTTAAAAGGGCTGGGCCCTTTAAATCGCTGCTGGAGCCCAGGGTGGCGCGGGCCAGGCAGTGTGGATGGGCTGGCTGGGGAACACTGATCCCCCCAGCCCCGCCCCTTCCGCCCGAGGCCCCGCCCCTTCCGGGGTTAAGTGCTTAATGTTACTTTCACCCCTGGACTGTTTTAAGCAAATCTTAGTGCCATTAGCAGTAGGTGATGATTAAACGTGAATAAGAGAATCAATGCAAGGAAATTAGAGATAATTATTATAAAAACATTATAAGGGGAAATCTCAAACATTATCCATGCCAACTCTTCAGAAGAGTATGAAAACTTGTTCATATTCAGCACCTCAAGACTGGATCAAGCAGCATTTATCTTTATATATGATGCTGTTTCATGAAAACGAGGAAAACTTAGACATGGAGAATGTGGAACAGACTTTCAAAATTGTAAATTAATTGAGTGAGAGGCCTTCAGTGATGGTAGCCAGGACCAACCCAGAAGCTGGAGAATTTTATCGTTCATAAGCATTTCTTCAGAGTTTTAGAACATCTAATTGTTAAGTGTGAGACACACTGTTTTTATTCCAATGATGGGTAGGTATCCACAATAGAACAAACTTACCCTCAACAGTCTGCCTAGACCCTTCTTACTAACCATGTTATGATCAGAGTTCCCCAAATTGGTTCAGACAAACTAATAACAGACTCATATCTTGGCCCAAAACTCAGCATGAACCTGAACCAAATTCCCTTAGAAGTTAGAAGAAAGTTTGGAATTTTTAAAATACATTTTATTTCATTTTCAATTTAGTTGAGAAAAGAAGCTGAGGTTTAAAATATGCCACATGAAAGGTTATTTTCTCAAGATTTTTTCAGGATGATTTTGCAGATTGAAGAGACTTATAATGTATCTTAGCCTTCAGGTTATTTATAGCCCTGGGTGATAGGTCTTGTCATTGTAATCCTGTCATTGCAATCTCCCACCAGTGGAGAATATTTTATTTACATGAGCCCTTAAATCTTATCCAAAGTGAATACTTGGACCTATTAAGAATCACTCATCGTTAATTAAATTCTTGACAGGAGTTTGTGGAAACAATTCCTTTTAAGGAAATATCATAGAATAGCCATAGCTAGAGAATTTTAAAATCAATTTCCAAAAGCTTTCACATGGGAAACCTGGTTCCATATGACTTAGCAAGACAATCAGCTTGAACTATCCTTCCAAGTTTCAGGATATAAGTTGAGATTGACTGAAGAAATTGTTACATGACTATGGAGTGTGGCTAAACTGGTCATCATTAAAAGTCAACATTCACCAGCTGTGAGATGCCATAATTATTTCCTATTTAATAACCACCAACATATCTGACACAAACGCTTGTGTTTTTTTCCCTAAAATATCAGGTTTATTGTTAATAAAATACAAATAAAACAATACTTTGCATATATTCTGTACAGAATGTTTTATCTGTTGTCCTCAAATCATTTAACAAAGATGGGTTAGTGCAGGGGTCGGCAACCTTTGGCATCTGGCCCGTCAGGGTAAAGCCGCTGGCGGGCCAGGATGGTTTGTTTATCTGGAGCGTCTGCAGGCACGGAACCCTGCAGCTCCCACTGGCCATGGTTCACCGTTCCTGGCCAATGGGAGCTGCGGGAAGCGGCGCGGGCCGCGGGATGTGGTAGCCACTGCTTCCCACAGCCCCCATTGTCCTGGAACGGCGAACCATGGCCAGTGGGAGCTGCAGAGATCCATGCCTGCAGACGCTCCAGATAAACAAACCGGCCCGGCCCGCCAGCGGCTTTACCCTGACAGTCCGGGTGCCAAAGGTTGCCGACCCCTGGGTTAGTGTTTTCTCCATTACTGAAAAGGTAACTCTGGTGTGGAGATAACGTCACTGGCTCAAGATTATACAAGTCACCAGTAAAGATAGTAATGGAACCAAGGTGTCCTGATTCCCAGACACTGGTTCTGATCACTGTCTTTCAAGAAGAACTTTGAAAAGAATATTAAGATTGGGATATTCAGAGGTACCTAAATCCCATGGAATTTCATGGATTTCAAGGGAGCCTAACACCTTTGAAAATCCTAGCCTAAAAAAATAAACAGTTCACACAAAATACAGCATTTCTTATTTCTTACTGACAGTCAAAGTAAGTCTAAGTGTCTGAATTTAATTCTCACTCCCTGGTAAAGAGGTAAACACAACAATAAGAGTATAAGCAATAGAATACTAGTTTAACACTCAGACTGAATAAAACACTGTTTTAAATTTACAGAGTAATACCCAAGACAGCTTCTTTAGAATACACCATATGCTTATTCATATCATGAAACTAGCATTTAAATTAAACCAATTTAGACTGATTTTAGCAACGAATCCTCTTGTAATATACATTTGAGAACACTCAGAGTGCCAGAGATTGACAGAGAATTTAGCTAGTTCATTAATTGGTTGTGGTTTTTTCCCTCCTGTTAGCAAAAACTCTCTCTGTGCCTATTTGGCAATAATCACTGTAATATAAGTGTACCAGAATTATACAGATCCCTATATTTACAGTTCAGTACCTATAAAAGACAACTTTTAAAGTTCATTTTCAACATTGAGATTACCTTGACCTACATGGAAACTGAGATTGTTGAAACTGGACATGTCTGAAGTTGTCTTTTCAAGATGCAGGGTATAGTGGAAGATGAGGCTGGTTGTAGCAAGTGCTACATTAATTTGGAGTGTGGCATAACTCCAAGTACCTGAGAGGTTCATTATATTAGACAATAATGAAACTATATATACAATATAACTATGTTACATTTTGCTCATGCTTAAGCCTGGCTATTATTTATTTTGAGCATGATTACTGCACTAAGGACAGTATGTTACCAAGGCACAGACGATCTGTGAAAACATTTACCTTTTATGAAGGCCAAAGTCACAAACTAGTTCCAACAACAAAACAATTTGTTAATAATTCAATTTGAGCAAAAACATCCAACTCTTTGGAGTGCTATATACTCTCTTCTTGAGAAGTTTTCTGCAACATCAAAAACCCCTACTTGACTTTGAACTTATGCCATAGTACAGGGGTCGGCAACCTCTGGCACGCGGCTCGCCAGGGTAAGCACCCTGGCGGGCCGGGCCAGTTTATTTACCTGCCGCGTCGGCAGGTTCGGCCGATCGCGGCTCCCACTGGCCGCGGTTCGCCGCTCCGGGCCAATGGGGGCAGCGGGAAGCGGCGCGGGCGAGGGATGTGCTGGCCGCGGCTTCCCGTCGTCCCCGTTGGCCCGGAGCGGCGAACCGCGGCCAGTGGGAGCCGCGATCGGCCGAACCTGCCGACGCGGCAGGTAAATAAACTGGCCCGGCCCGCCAGGGTGCTTACCCTGGCGAGCCGCGTGCCAGAGGTTGCCGACCCCTGCAGTATATGCCCAATGGTTGATAAGGGATATGTTTATAAGAGAATATATTAAATCAAGCCCAGGTCTTCAGCTAATGGAAATCAGTACAGCTCAACTGAAGTCAGTGGAGCTACACCAGTTTAGGATCTGGTACAGAAAGTTCACATCACAGCTGACCTTTTTTTTTTTTTGCTCCCTGCAACCCTTTTACTACCTTTGCTTCATTATGTTTTTAAAATGTTGCTCCATACTCTTTTAGTGATGATGAAGCAGAATGTTGACAATGTTGTTGGTTTAGCTGAACAGTGTAGCAGGGTGGACACTGGCTCCTGCCCTGAGGGGCTTAAAACAGCCCTAGGAAAGGGCCGTGGCAGGAGAAAGCAGCCACTGGGCTGATTGGGGGAAGCAGGCAGAGCTGCGGCCACACCCCAAACAGAGCCCAACTGGCCCCTATAAGAGGCTGCAAGCCAGAAGCCCAAACAGTCTCTCTCAAGGGCCTGTCTGCTAGGGAGCCGAGCTGGGTACTGGGAGTGGAGCAGGGCTGGGGGAAGGCTAGAGGAGCTGGGGAGCTCCAGCCTGGAAACCCACCCAGGCTGCGGGCCTAGTAGAAGGCCAAACTGGGTACTGAGGGTTGCAGGGGGCAGCCCACGGGTAGGCCGAGGCAGCAGGCCCAAAAAACCCCTTGCCAGTGATGAGTGACATACACTGCAGTCTGCTCCAGGGAACAGGGGGCTAGTTGCTGACTGGCAGTAGCCTTACACTGAGGCAAGGTTGGGATAGGGGGTGGGGATTCCCCTGGGTGGGGAGATCCTGAGACTGAGGGGTTACTGCCAGAGGGGAAGCACCCCAGAGAAAGGGGCACCGGGTCCGGGAGGGACACGGGGGCCCAATGGCAGTGGGACACCGGCCTGCAGAGGGCGCTCCGGAGGCTGGATGAGCTAATTCCCAGAAGAGACCAGCAGGAGGTGCCACAGGGGTGAGTCCCCCATGCTTACAAACAGCTTTGGGGGATTTTTTTTTTTTTTTTAATTGGTAAATTTGGATACCGAATACCCAGCTCAGCTTTGCAGGTAGCAAGCTCCATCAGATTATCTGATTATTAGTGGGCTACGTTTTTTTTGTTTTGTTTTTGTTTTTTAGTATCTAAGAATGGTGAATGATTTATCATCAGTTCTTCATGGCTGACATCAGGAGACATGTGGACAGATTCTTCCCTCAGCTACAACCATGCAACTCCATTGATCTGACTGGGGGATAGATAAGTTTAACCCAGGGCCTAATTTGCAGTAGTGGTTTTTTTTCTTCTCTTAGCCCTGGTCTACACTACTTGGTTAGCTTGATGCAAGGCAACTTCTGTCGACATCACTTAAATTTGGCTCCCATTGACATAATGCCCCGCTATGCTGACTTAATAACACCACCTTCCCGGGTGGTGTAAAGTCACGGTTGATGTAGTTAGGGTGATAGTGTAGACACTGTGTTACTTATGCTGACTGTTACTAGCCTCCAGGAGCTGTCCCACAATGCCCCACACTGACCACTCTGGTCACCATTGTGAACTCTGCTATCCAGGGGTCAAGAAGACAGGAAGCCGCCCCTCCCCTTTAAAGCCCTGCAAATTTTTGAAATTCATTTTCCTGATTGCGAGCACACCTAGCAGCTCTCCATTATTGAGTGCAACTGTCCAGCTGACCATGCTGGCTACATGCTGCAGATGTGCTTCTGCCTGGAGTACACAGAAGGTATTGGATCTCCCAGGTCTCTGGGCGAAGAGGCTTTGCAGGCACAGCTCCAAGCCAGCCATAGAAACATGGACATCCATGAGCAGGTTGCTTGGGGGATGCAGGAGAAGAACTACAGCAGGGATCAGCAGTAGTGCTGCCTTAAAGTCAAGGAGCTGTGGCAGCCATACCAGAAGGCCAAGGTGGCAAACATTTGATCTGGTGCTGAGCTGCAGACCTGACACTTTCACAAACAGCAGCAAGCCATCCTCAATGGAGATCTCCCCCCGCACCCCAAGCGCACCCGGAGACTTTTGAGGAACCCGAGTCACAGGCCATTGCTATGAACAAGCAAAGAGGAGCAGGTGGATGAGGAAGAGGAGGAGGAGGATGGGATCCAGCTGCACAGCGAGCCAAGACATGTTTTTTACTCTACTGCAGTCCATCCAGTCCTGATAGTTGAGCATGGGCAATCCTGATGCAGGGGAAGGAACCTCTGCTAAGTATGTAGTTACTTTGAAATTACAAGGATGGAACCCCTAAAGTAGCAGGACACATCTGTTGATTTACTTGTGCAAGAAGAGGTAGTGGAACAACCAAAATAGTTAGAGTTGCTATATGCTGTTCATCCCCTCTAGAGTTATGCAGAGGGGTCCACGCAGATCAGTTTGTTTATGTGCACCGGGATGTCCCATGAATCCTCCATAGAGATCTCAATGAAACTTTCATGGACTCTGCAATCCTATGCCAAATGTTTCTGGAGAGGGATGCTTTATTTCTTCCACCACAGTAGGAAACTTCCTCATGCTGCTCTGCGATTACTTCAGCAGGCACCATTATAGTCAGAAGCTAGCAGCATATGAGTCAGGGCAGCTTCAGGACATCACCAGCAGCTGTTCTTTCTCTGCCTTTATTACCCACAGGAGTGAAATGTCAGCTAAAATCACCACTGCCTGTGGAAAACAGTGTCAGTATTCAGTCCCATTGCCCTATACAACTAGAATCATGTCAGCAAGCTATTCCCCTGTCATTTCCCCAACCTGAGGTCCATACTCACCATGGCTGGTGCTCTGATTGGTTCCATGCTCTATCAATCGGAAACAGAAGTGAGAATGTACTGCTTATAATGATTGGGAAACAAAGGGAGTGAGCTCAGTATCTTAAGTTTTTATTTCAGTTGTGAATACACTGACAATGATATCTCTTTGTGTAGGGTGACCATGCATCCTGTTTTGGCTGGGACAGTCCCTTTTTTAAGCCTTGTCTCGGCGGTCTCTCCTTTTTTGGTAAAACTGGGCATTTGTCCCATTTCCTCATGCCAACTGATGATCAGTTGGCATGAGCAAACAGAACAAATGCCCAGTTTTGTCAAAAAAGGAGGGGTGAGCTCCCCTAGGGGCGTGTGGAGGAATGTTCAGGGAAGCGAGTGGTATTGTGAGGCACCAGGTAGTGCAGGGCTCAGGCGGGTGGCACCTGGTAGTGTGGGGCTCGTGCAAGTGGCCCCGGGTGGTGCGGGGCTCAGGCGGGTGGCCCCTGGTGGTGTCACGTTTTTACTTTGGAAAATATGGTCACCCTATCTTTGTGTTGAATCTGCAGCTGCTGCCATTGTGGCCTTCAGGGTCTCCCCTTCACACCCATGGAACATCTTAGCCAGATAAGGAGGAGAAAGAAGAGGAATCAGGAAGACATGTTCCAGGAGATCCTGTAAGCCAGTGCTGCATCATCGAATGAGCACAGGGCCTGGAGGATCACCCTTGCAGACAGTATGGAGAAGGATAAAGTGAACATTTTTGGAACAGCATTTTTATTAGTTCACAATATATGCTGTCTAGTGTTGAGCAAGTCTGACACCCTCCAATTTCATTTTACTTCACTTTTTCACAGAACCCATAACATCATTCACAGACAATATTAATAGGTGCATTGACAATGTTATATTCATACCGGGCTGCGAAAGAGCAAGCCCAGGTATAGTACACTACAGGAACACACACTACTCTGGGTCACTAATATAATGTTCTTTCAAAGCCTCCCTCAGCTGTATAGCTCCACATTGAGGTCTTCTAATAGCCTGTGTATCTGGCTGCTCAAATTCAGCAGACAGCTGTTCCACCTCCACCCTCCATACCTGCAGAAAATTTTCCTCCTTTGCTTCACAAATATTATGTAGTACATAGCAGGCAGCTATAACCATTGGGATATGTTTTCTCACTGAGCTCCAACAAGCCTTCAAATGAACAAAGGCACATTCAATTGTGATTCTGCATCTGCTGAGCCTATAGTTGGTGCTGTCAAGGTGGCCGGTGTATTGCTTCATGAACCATGGAAGGATGGGGTAGGCTGGGTCTCCCAGGATCAGTCATGGTATTTCAACAGTCCCACTGGTAATCTGCCAGTCAGGAAAGAAAGCCCCTGCTTGCAACTTCCTGAACAGTCCTGTGTTCTTAAAGTTACATTATACACCTTCCTTCACCAGCCAACACTGATGTCAGTAAAGTATCCCCTGTGATCCACCAGTACTTGTATTACCATAGAAAAGTAGTCCTTTCTGTTGATGTACTCTGTGGCAAGGTGATCTGGTGTTAAAATAGGGATATGAGTGCCATCTATTGCCCCAGCGCAGTTCGGGAACGTCATTGCTGCAAAACCATCCAGTAAGTTCTGCATATTATCCAGAGTCACAGTCCTGTGACAGTCACAGCAGGAGGCCATTAGTGGCCCTGCACACTTGCATGACAACAGCCCCTGTGGTGGATTTCCAGACTCCAAATTGACTGACTGGAAGCAATCCGGTGTTGCAGGTTTCCACAGTGCAATCGCTACTTGCTTCTCAACTGTCAGTGCAGCTCTCATTTTGGTGTCCCTGTGCTGAAAGGCTGGTGTGAGTTCAGCGCACAGATCCAGAAATGAGACTTTGCACAACTGAAAGTTCTGCAGCCACTGTTCATTATCCCAAACCTGCATGACAATGTGATCCCACCAGTCAGTGCTTGTTTCTTTGGCCCAGAACTGGTGCTCCACCATCTCCAGCTGCTCTGTGGTAATTCCTATAAGATAGTTAATATTTTCCACACATTGTGTTTGTTATCAAAATGAACCTTGTGATATTTTCTTTAATTCAGACAGCAATATGAATCACATATTTTACTAACAACCCAGGAGCATCTTTACATGAAAGAGCATTCTGAAAGAAAATATACGTCCCTATTTCATAGGCAAAGATTAATCTTACAATGAGCATCAAATACCAAGAGGCCAGTGCACTAAAGACAGATGCATATGTTTGCTGGTGATCTCTATGAGGGGTGAAGGAAGAACTAGGGAGAAAGTAATCCTTCTTTCCAGGCATCTTAACAGCCATGGAGCTGCTTTGTGGCCACTTCTGTAGTCTTGAGGCTGAATTAGCCTTCAGGCTACCTGGACCTCTTCTCAACTGGATCCAACACACTCTTCCTGCCTGCCCCACTATGTCCCCAAAATCTCTAATCCTTTAAATAGTGCTGCTCTCTCCAGAAACCCACTCCTTCCCAAAGGACTTTACACTTTTCTGCTCCCTCCCCAGGAGCCAACTTCAAACTTCAGGTTTCTCCAAAGACATTCTCCAGCTCTCTTCCCAGAACTAGTAACCAGAAGTCCCTACAGTCCCCCTTCCTCATTCTTACTTAGGGCATCCCCAAGTTATCACCAGGCTCTAACTCATGGCTTCTCCCTTACAGCAGCCTGCTTTACTTCTGCCTGTGGATTCCCTCTAGCCTGTAGTCACAGGCTTTCCTCAGGGACTGAACACTCCTTCTTCCTCTCACCTGGGGTCTCCCTTTTTATCTGGGTAGCTTCCTACTTATACTGTTCAGGCAGGCTCCTTATAGCGTTCAGCTGCTCCATTATCAATTGGCTAACGAGTTACCACCTGGAGCACCTACCTGCTCCCAGGTGTAGTTTACAGGGTTGTCAGAGCCAGTTAAGCCCTGATTTTCCCTGAATGGCCACCACTCCCATGACACACCCCAAACCAATGACATATATTCTACAGATATTGTAATGCAGTGGCAAGGTTTTGGGGATTACTTAACATTGATTTACAGATATGTAGGGACCTCATTGCCTGGTACACTGTGTATAGTCTCTCTGTCTACATGTGTGGCAGAAAAAGCACTGAAGATGTTCTCTGTGAAAATAATGGGTGGAAAATAACTTGTATGAAATGAAAGATAGGCAGCACCCAACGTCAACTTTCTAAGTTCCTTAATACAATTAAGAATTTTCCCTACAGGCCCTTCAACATAATTGTACTGATGCATCATTAAATAGGCCAAAATCTAACATCTAATTAACTTCTGCTGGCTTTAGTGGTATTTGCGGGTGCTCAGCAGCTGTCAGAATTTGGAACATATCACTAGACTTAAATTTGCCCACTTAGTTTATTTATTTAAACCTTTCCTATTTAGCAATAAAAGAGTAGCCATCCAATACTCTGGGTGCCCTGGGCAATCTTTTACAAATACACATGTAAATAAAGAGACCCCCCTCAGTTACCACATGTTCAAATCAAATAACCCTGTAGCAATGCAAGTATAACAAACATTAATTGACCTCCCCACACAATCCCCACCAGAATGCTACACTACTGCTACATGTCACTCATCTCATTGCAGACAAAAGAGAAAATACAGGGCTTGCAGCATGCCCTGAAGACCACAGACTCAGGCTGTTATAGATCAAATTGGGGAATACTGTTTTGCATCATATTCTGTGCTAATGGAAGAGGAAAGAGAGCACTGTTGTAGTTTACTACACTGGACCCGGTGCAGACAATGTTTTCTTATTTTTCCACTTGTCTCTTTTTACATCATTAGGGCTACAAACTGCCCTCAGTTACATGACTCCATAGAATTCAATGGGGGCTGCATAGTATAACTGGGAATAATAGGACAACTAAAAAAAGCCCTATTTTGTATACATCTATTTATAAGGAATTAAGGTTGCAAAGATACGTGCAATATGCTTATGAGAATAGTCTTCTGACAGTCTTTGTCAATAGAATTTGTCAATTTTATTTTTCAGACATCGGTCAAGCATATGGCAAACAGATCTGCCATCAGACATACATGGGTGAGTTCCCAATGACTTCAGTGGCAGTTGGACTGCACTCATACATCAAGGAAGAACTGGATCCATGATCTCCCCTTTCAGATATTCCTCCAGCTTTGGATAGTTTATAAACCAGTACATGGTTTCTCATGCAAGTAGAATATAGAGTTCCAATGAGCTGGAAGAAACTTCTCCTTGCGCTGATAGTTTGGCAAGCTTTAGTCTTTCAAGTGGATCAGGATTTTCCACATTCAGATAATTGAAAACACAGCTGAATGCATTTTTCTGAAACTTTCCAAAAAATGACTTCTGGGCTTAAATCAAACATAACGAGTTACAGACTCAAGGACCTACTTTTTTTCCCGGTAAGATATAAGTAACTGAAAACAGAGATATTGAATGAAAGAGCTATCTCAACCATAACTATTGCATAGCTACAATGATGCTATGATATACAATAAAAAATACTATGGGACCAAATGCTAGCCCTCACGCATACCTTGCATAGGTAATTGCCAAAGTTGCATAGACCAGCCAGGCAGCTCTATGTTTGGAGTCCCTGTACATAGTGTAGAGTGGAGGAGAACCATATAAGAGATTGTGCAACCACCTACGTTTTACCTGCCATAGGTATGGAGGCCTTGGTTCCAGTTCCTGAATGCAGGGCTTCCATGACATTTCAATAGGAGGGTCAGGGTCCTTCTTGACTTGCTGACAATTGAGGAGGGATTGAAAGGACTAAGTGACCTATGACATCTCCTGGCTTCCAGATCCATTCTGTTAGCCAGGAAGATGATAGTAGCGGAGCACAATTAAGAATCGCTTTACTCAGCAGTGGTCTTAAATCAATGAATTAAAGGAATCAGGGAATCACGTCCTATACCCAGGGTCACCTTTTTGTTCAGTTTTATTTTTTAATTCCTTTTCATAAGCACCATACACGTTTCACCTCGCCCCTGCTCCCGCCCCACGGTAGCTTCTCAGTCAGAGTTCATACAGAACTAGGTCCACCTGAGGAGAAAGTGATGGCAAGGATTTGTGGACAGTCATTCCAGTAAGCGTGGGCCCAGTTTGTATGAGTCCTACCCTTGACAAGTGACTCCTCACTTAACTCCTGTGGATTTGCAGTCCTTCCATCTATGCTTTTGCACCATGCCCAACTACCCTGTATAATTATATGTAATTGGCCTTATAATTACATATAAGCCTGATGATTTGGCCTTATAATGGATCTGATCCAAAGCCTATTGATGTTAATGGCAGTTTTCCCACCGACTTCAGTGAGCTTTGGATCAAGGTCAATAAGGAATACTGCCATGCGCTTTATGATAGCTTTGTATGAAAGAGGCTAGGTAAGTTTATTGTAAAATATATTTTTAGAAGTAATACAAACAGCGGCGGCTCCAGGCACCAGCGCTCCAAGCGCATGCCTGGGGCGACAAGCCATGGGGGGCGCCCTGCCGGTCCCTGCGAGGGCGGCAGTCAGGCAGCCTTTGGCGGCTTGCCTGCGGGAGGTCCGCTGGTCCCGCGGATTCAGCGGTGTTTCGGCGGCGGGTACGCCGAAGCCGCAGGACCANAATACAAACAGCGGCGGCTCCAGGCACCAGCGCTCCAAGCGCATGCCTGGGGCGACAAGCCGTGGGGGGCGCCCTGCCGGTCCCTGCGAGGGCAGCAGTCAGGCTGCCTTTGGCGGCTTGCCTGCGGGAGGTCCGCCGGTCCCGCGGATTCAGCGGTGATTCGGCGGCGGGTACGCCGAAGCCGCAGGCATGCCGCCGAAGGCAGCCTGCCTGCCATGCTTGGGGCGGCAAAAAAGCTAGAGCTGCCCCTGAATACAAAATATATTTACAAATTGAAAGTAGATAAATAACAAATAGGATAGTCATGTAGTTATTAGAATATCTCCTGGGAAACATATCAGATTATGATCTCATCTAAAAAATCAATCTTATATGTCCATTGAAATGGACAGTAACTAAACTCTCAGTTTTGTCTGTGTTTTTATACTGCACAGAATATATTTCATTATACAAGTTTCAGGAAGACAGAATACTATTAAAAATCATTAGCATTCTCCGTTGTGACAAATCATATGACCACTAACCCATTTCAATAATCAATGAATTATGTTTAGTATTTTAGATGACTCACTAAGATGATATCAACAAAAGACCACAGCATTATTGTTAGATTCTAATTAGTTTTCATTACTTCAGTTCTTCGCTTAAGAAGAAAATAACATTGTACTGCTATCTGTTCTCATTAGAAGCTTGTCATGTGAATCAGATATCATGATTTCCACTTTTGTAGAATATGTAAATTAAAGTAGTGTGTGGTCCATGACTATACACTGACTTTGTTAGCATTCTGCATTTTGATTAGTTGGACACTTCCTGTTTATAGTCTTGGTAACCCATTGGGAAGTAAAATTGGTTAACCAATTAAAATTCAAAATAGGTCAAAGCAGCACAACATATGAACATACACGTCATTTCACAGAATGAACTAAGCATTTAAAATCCCAATACCTCATTTTAGTGACAAAACATTTAATGAGAACAGAAACTGGCACAACATAAATCAGTATGACACATATTCTAAACAAAAAAGTTTGGTGAGGAATAGTACAAACTCAGCCCACTCTAATTAGTCTGAAGATTAGAAATGTGTGATTTTATTAAGGTGCTGCATTACAAAAGAGGAGAGACCCCTACCGATTTATCAAACAGCCCAAGTTATAAAGTAATGTACAGTGTAGCAGAGAGGGAAACAGAGATTATTTAAGGTACTTAGTACTTAAAAAGAGAAAACAATTCAGATGCTGGATAAACCATTTCTTCTTCTTAGTTAATAAAGGATAGTACAGAATTATTATGCTTAATTATGGGTAAAGCATCTTTCTACCATAGGTACCTATAAGAATAGGTCACAACTGGTCTTTCCTGATGTGATTCCACTGAAATCAGTGGAGTCACCCCACAAAGGCATTTGGTGCAGAATGTTTATTAGAGTATGCTAAAATTCTCTAACTCTAGATGTTTGGAAGATGGTTTTATAAATTGTGTTCATTATTGGCTAGATCTTTAGTTGGTGTGAATCAGTGGAGTCAAATAAGAGCTATGTCAGTTTATGCAAACTGACAATTTGATCCTATGTGTTGTTTGACAAAGTGATGTAATGTGCATTACTTGCATCAACATTGCCTCACAGCTGAGGGTAATCCTAAATAAAATTTGTTAATATCTTAATGGAATATGATATTAAAATGGATAGCAGTTCTTTATCAGTAGTAACTGATGGTTTTCATGAACAGATTATGTTATAGAGTCTCAAAATTTGTATTTATTCTGAGATTACTGATATTATCTGTGGAATTGGTAACACTGCCTCTAGTTCAGGTTGCCTGAAACTCCAATCGCAAGACCTTGTTTCCTGTTGCTTATGACTTTTGCAAATTTTAGTATATGAGCTGAAATTTTCCAAGCTAGGTGTCTGTCTGTCTGTTTGTTTGTTTGTTTTGGAAGATAAAGTTGTCAGCTAAAAGGTTCAGCCATTTCTGACAGTAATGTTAGGAGAAAGCATTCGTACAAACATGTCGTTGAGAAGCTCTAGTACCTCTATGCTTTGGCTCAAGGACTTGACACAGTCCCAAAGTACTACTTTTAATGTGCACTCGGGAACTTTTAGTGTGCACCAGCAGCAGGGCCGGCTCCAGGCACCAGCTTAACAAGCAGGTGCTTGGGGCGGCCACTCGGGAGAGGGGCGGCATGTCCAGGTATTCGGCGGCAATTCGGCGGAGGGTCCCTCGCTCCTGCTCGGAGATTGCGATCGCGGCTTTTTTTTTTTTTTTTGGCTGCCTGGGGTGGCAAAAACCCTGGAGCCGGCGCTGACCAGCAGGGTCCACAAAGGCCAGTTAGTGCATGCCATGCTGGTGCAAACTAAAATGTACACCCCACTGGTGCAGGCTAACACACTATACGCCTTTGGAAAATCACAGTTTACACATGCTCAGCTGAGACAAAGGATTCGTCTACACTGCTGCTGGGAGCATGCTTCCCAATTCAGGTAGATATGCGCTAGCTTTCTTGAGCTAGTGTGCTAAAATAGCAGTTTAGCTGGGGATAGCATGGGTGGCAGCTCAGGCTGGCTGCCTGAGCACAAGTTCTCCCAGCCCCCCAGGTATGTACTTGGGCAGCTAGCTTGAGCAGGCACCTGTGCTTCCCCTGGCTACACTGCTACTTTTAGCATGCTAGCTTGAGCAGGCCTAGTGTGTGTCTGTTTACCCATGCTGGGAAGCACCATCCCAGCTGCTATGTAGGCATACCCATAAAGTTTGGCAGCTAAATTTTCCAAAAGGTCACAGGGCTGCAGGGGTTGAACAGGACTTTCCCTGCAGTTGCTGCTCTGGGCTGTTACAGGCTGCTGTAGCAGGAGGCACTGGACCTGAGGGCATGGAGATCCTCAGTGCTCACTCAGTTAGCACCCAGGCAGGGAAGAGGAAGCACCTAATTTGAATATAGAGGAGTGAGAAATGGGTTGGGGGGGTTGCAGTTGTAGGAGCCAAAATACAGGAGGATGTATTTGAAACATTAATATTCTTTTAACGTAGCTTATGTGTATAAAACAGAACAAGACCAGAATAATCCTGTGAGTGACTGGATTACTCTGTTTCTTCATTAAATGGGATTTTGAAGCATGTCCATTACTTAATTAATCCTAATGGATAGCCACATTTTCCTATTTTTAAAAATGTTAATGTTTATTAAAAAAACCAAGATTACAGTAATTGTATATTCAATTACTTATTAGTATTACCATAGGAACTGCCTAGAACAAATTAAAGCAACCACTAAATATGGAAACAACAATTTTAACATATTCAATTAAACATTATCTTAAAAAGCCTTAATCACCTGAGTAAGTCAGTTGACTTCCATGGGATGACTCAGACGAGTAAGGGTTTGCAAAATCAGGCTCCAAATCTCCTCACTCACCAGGTTGATTTGATTCTGCAACTGGAATATGCAATGTTGCCCTAAACAAAGAAAGCATTGGTGTCTCATTTAATCCTGCATCTCAATTTCTTCCTTAGGTCCCTCAATTCTTTCTAATCACTTGGCCATTGTTAGGTTTTGGCCTTACCTGTGGTTTTCAAATGTAGTCTATTCTGAGCCTATAGAACCCACAATATATCCTGTGGATTGGAGTGGCACAAGCACTGAGGCTGGCTGACTCTTACTAAAGCTGATTGATGATATAAAGTGAGTAGAAGTTACCAGGATCACTATGCTAAATGGGTGATTCATGTGCTCATTGACATGCAGTTAGGAAGGAGGGGACTTATCATGTGAGTGGTAAGCTACTGAAATGAGAAGAATCTCCTTGATCAAGGAAGACTAGAAGATTAGCTACTCTTTGTTGGCTATGGATATCAGCAGAAGCCTACTTTAGCTGTTGTTTTGTTTGCTGCCCCTTTTTATACTGTTGCTGCTGCTGTTACCAAGACTCAAGCAACGCCTCAGAGACTACATTGCTTTACCTTTTCTCGACTAACAAAGTTTGTTATTACTGGGAGTAGAGCCAAGGATTTTCTTCCACCTGTGCCTGCCCACTATTTTTTTTTTTGTCTGATGCTTTATTTTGTTGTTAGAATCATACTTATAGTGCCGAAGGCCCTCATTCTTCTTTGATTCTCTCTCTAAAAAGTATAATGAAACTTGAAACAAATTTGCAACTCATTAATTTTCCTTCCAACTCCAAAACCAAGAAAGAAAATGAGCATCTTAATCATAGATGCTGATTTCAAGTGAATTTTTTAAAATGGCTATATTCTGAAAATTTAAGAAAAGAACAAAGTAATTTAAGATAACAAACATAAATCAATACCACACACACAGTCAAACAAGAAGCAGGTAGCTGTTTAAAGTAGGCATATGTCTCTCATTAGTAGACTTACGCCTCTGAGGAACAAGTATTGAATATTCAGTGAAAATACAGCGTGTTACATTTTAGAAAGTAATTATTTCTGCTAATTGAGTTTATCCTCATAAATAAATAAAAAGCTAATAAATCAACCCAAAACTTATGTGTATATTTGGCTATATATTACCTGTATGGATATCATTAATACCTTGGAGACCAAAATCAGATTCAAGGATGTCATTTACAAAGGAACATAGCATAGCCTTCTACTCTCAACAATCTAGAATTTCAAGGCTGCTTGTTTACCTATTCAAAATACCACATAATAATATATATGACATACCAACTCTGTGGCATCCTTGGATTGTAAGTAGTTTCTGAGAACTGATCAGCAAATATGTAAGAACATTTTGAAAATTCTTAATTCCTACACCTGTAGTACTACTGGTCTGATTCAAAGTTCATTGAAGTAATAGGAGTCTTTACACTGACTTTTGAGGGCTTTGAATCAAGGCCAGAAATAGCAATTTAAGAGATATTTTTAAATAATTGCTGAAAACAAATATGTATTTTCTGATTATCTTTCTGGGAAAAATCTGTTGTTTTGAGAAAGCTACTTTTTCAGCATTATTTGAGACCAAGGCCATCTTCCACCACAAAGTAATCTGACAAGGAGAATTGCTTTTCCAATTATCTCAAATTGTTTTCCTCTGCAAGGGAAAAACAAAACAAAACAAACAAAACAACAATGTAGCAACTTCTTTAATGTGTATGAGACAACTAAGAAAATATTACCTGAGCAAATAAATCCATAGTGGGATTAATAAGAATAATATAATATGTTTGCAAAATTCCTGCCAAAAATGTATAACACCAAACAATTCACCATTACATAACTAGCATTTACTTGCACACAGATCTGTCCAGAATAAAAAGAAGTGTAGCAAACTTATACAAGGTAATTGAGTACTCTATTGATGTAAACGGTAACTATTTAATTATTGGAATTTCTGGGTCCGATTATCTGGTACTGTGGGATATTGTAGTATTAATGTACTACACACTAGATGCTTATCAAATGCTTGATGCATCACTGAAACTGAGTAGCTGGGTGAGGTGCAAAAGGGAACAAGCCCAAGGTCTGAAGTAGCATTCTGCAGCCCCACAGGCTTCCTTCTTTCTTCTCACCCTTGTATGATCCTGTGCAGACACTCCTCACACAGCAAGGTGTGTCCTGCACAGTGTGTGCCACCATTCGCATTGGCTGAGATTTTTGTAAGTGACTAGTTATTTGGGGAACGTCCATTTTTGTGTACCCAACTTGAGCAACCTTCAACAGGCCTGATTACACTATGTGAGCCACTATCTAGTGGCTGGCACAAATCTTGCTTCTTAGTGACAGCTACTGGAATTACTCAGATTAAGAGGTGGGGGCTTGAGTTTATAGTGCCAAAGGTCTTGCATTTGATCCCTAGTGACAACTGTGATGTACCTCTGCAACCTTACAATAACACAACAGGAAGGGTGATAGAAACCCCACAGAGAAGGTACTCTCAATACTCTGACCTATGTTTTCTTCAATGTAATATTCCTTTATGTTTTGGATAAAATAATTGTTTTAGAACAAAGCATGTGTCGCAGATACGATTCCTCTGCATGATCAATATACTATTTTAAACCAACTAGCAGTCATATTTGTACTGGGTGTTCTTTGTTCATAAGGTAATTGACAACCATGTTAACCATGAGATCCCTGATTACACTGAAATCTTTTCCTTTGTTTAAATCAGGAAAGATATATGGATAATTTCAGGGCTTGAACTAATGTTTCTGTTTTACACTTAGTCCCTAATATTTCTTCTCAGGAGATACATATCCCAGATGCCTAACCACTTTTTCCCTTTTGTGAATCTGAAAACTCTTGATCATATAGACATATCCAGTCCTTGAAAAATGTGAAAATATATCCATTTAGTGGTACTTCAGCACCTACATCCATTGTTAGGTATTGCAAAAGGGTTTTTTGTATGGTCGGTTGATTTAATTTGTAATAATGGCAAAGCAGTTTTGCTAGCAAGGAAAACTTTCACCTTTTTTTTAAAGTGAAATCAATGGACTCATTTGTGCCTGTTTAAGGGCAGACCATTGATTCAGAAAGTCACAATTCTTTGTTCTCTACCTGATCCCATAAGAAAATAATCTGCTGTTGGCCCTTAGCAGTAGAACGTTACTTCCTCCCCCTTTCTCATTCCAGCTCTGCTTCATTGGCCAGTGTCTTGGAAGCTGTAGCTAATACTCTACTCATTCCATATACCTCTCCATCCATTCCCAACTCACCGGCTGGGGAAGGGTAGGCAGCCTCTGATCTCCCATCCTCCCAACCCTATGCCTGCTGCGGAGATGTGGGGAGGCTGAGCATAGGCGTACGTGTGGAAGTCTTGCTCTCCATATGACTTGACTATGTAGGGACAAGATCACAATTTGGTCCTATATGGTAGACAATCACTTGTGCATACTATCTGAACTCACACAAATGGTGTTATCTTCAGTTTTATACAATGTATATTATTTGCAACATCATCTGCTAAACCTTACAAATATTTCCTTTTTTTTTTCTACGCATCAGTCCTTGGTTTTTTGATTCCTGTATCTCTAAGGAATCAAAATTCAAAGTGACTTCATTTTGTTTACTTCTTTGTTCATTCACCAATATCATTAGTGATGTTGATGTGAACATGCTTATCTCCGTGAAAAGTATGCTTTTCAGTTATCTGCTAGCAAAAGGACAACACATCCAAATACCATGTTTTCTATAGGTTCAATGAACACGGTGAATTAACTTTTATTACCTGTATGTGAGTGATTTCTCCATAGCAGAGTTGGCACTACCAGGTAAATACCTTGAAAAAACTGTTTTATCTCCAAGTTTTTCTGGGAGAATGGGACATATTAAAATATGTCATTGTTAGTGCAAAGGTGTCTGAGAGGGAAAATTTGGACTAATGTGTGGAACTACTTGGAAATTTTCTGATGAAGCATTTTTTTTCCACGGGCAAATGACAATTTGTAGAAATTGAAATGTTCCATGGGAATGTAATGATTTGACAAAATTCTGACAGAAAACTGCCTGTTTTCCTGCCAGCTCACAGGCCTGGCTCCTTGGCAGACCACCTGGCAGGCAGAGAGCGAGCCAGGAGCCTGGAAGCCCTGGAAGTCCCAGCTCCCAAGCTCTGAGCTCCTCAGCCAGCCAAGCTCCCAGCTCTGGGTTAGTTAGCCTGGCAGGCTGCCATGGAGTCTAGATTCCCAGAGCTTCCAGGTTCCCAGCTTCATGACAGCCTACCAGGCAGGCTACCTTGGAGTCCAGACTCCCAGGATCCCTGAGCTGCACAATTCCCCAGCTGGTGGGTACCAGGGCTGGGAGAAGCTCAGGGATGCTCAGAAATATTTAGAAAAGGCCAACCTGAAATGTTATTGTGACTTTTTCTAAACAACATTTTGGAATTTGGGTTCTGAGGGAAATTTCAAAATGTCATTTTGCATTCTGTTTCAGAACAGTTTTTATTTTTTTCCCCACAGAATGTGGGAATTACAGTTTCCAACCAGCTTTACGGATGGCCAGTACAGATGAGGAGGAAGGACTGACAGCATATAACAAGTATAGTAGGGCTAAGCTGTAAAGAGCCTTAAAAGGAAAGATAATTAGTTTATTGATGTGGAAAAGAGGAGGGAGCCAGTTGAAGGACAGAAAGGGTATGTCTAACTGCAAATAAAAAGCCATGGCTGGCCCAGACCAGCTGACTTGGGCTCCTGGGGCTTGGGCTATGGGGCTGTTTCATTGCAGTGTAGATTTCCAGGCTCAGGCTGCAGCCAGAGCTCTGGGACCCTCCCACCTCACAAGGCTCTTGAGCCAGGGCTCCAGCCTGAGCCAGGAACTTTACACTGCAATTAAACAGATAATCTTTATAGAGGCAAAACAATGCCTTGACATTGTCGACTATTTTGTAAGCATCATGGGAGAGGTGAGTGTACAAGAGACCCCTGAGGGAAGATAATCTGCTTCTATTCTTTTTTGTTTCTTTATTTTTAACCTTCAAATTGGAAAATAAATGAAGAAAAATTACCTGTCTGGATTGGAAATAGTGAACCTGGGGCCAGAAGAGAGTCATCCAGTTAAGTCTTCCCCATTCTGCCTTTCAAAACCTGTTGTTAACTGAAATCTCATTTGGTTGTTGTTTTTGTTTGTGAGGCATAAGAATAAATTCTTCCTCGGCTCTGATGTCCGTTGGATGGAATAAATGATTAAAATTGGCTCCCTGCTATGGAAAGCCTAAACAAGAGCTAATGTTGCTTTTATATTTGTGCTTCTTTAACTTTAACCTAGACTGGTGTGTGCCAACGCTGAGAGTAGCTCAGCATGGACACCGCCTGTTCTTACAGCCAGGCAAAGACTGTTTAAAAGAAAAATGTTTGTAAAACCATTTAGAACCCGTTAAAGAAAGTGAAACCAGTTAGAGATAGATTGTGACTAACCATACTGTGGCCCTGCAGGGGAGTAGAGGGAGTAAGGTGCTCCATTTCTCCACCATTCAGCCTCCCCGTGTCACTGGGCAGAATGTGGTGGGGTGGCAAGCACCACAGAGCTGCTCTGACTTGCCTGGATGGGCAGGGATTGGGCTGGAAATAAGCAGAGTCTTGGTTACACACTCCCAACCCACCAGCCAGCAGAACTGAGCTGGTGTATGAAAGGAAGTAACCTGCCATGGACATTGGTCAGCAGTTGTCAGATGGGAGTTTCCGGGGACGGGGTAGGAGTCCCAGGTCCCAGACACAGGTCTCTGCACAAAGGCCAACCTTGCTCCTAGGGGGTCCCCTGGAACAAGCACCACACTTAACAACAGAACAACACTTTTATCTAACCTAGGCAGAGCCAGAAGTAGACCCGGGTCAGGATCCCTATCAGAGGTTATACAAGACTCCCTTGCCCTGTACAGCACACAGCAAAACAACCCCTCCCTGGACCACTGGATAGACTGACATAGACTCTCTGCCCCATGTCAGCACAACCCCCTTTCCTCCCCCAGTCAGACCAACCTGTTCGTGGCATGTGTGTTGTGAGCTCAAACGGGTGGGTCTTGCAATGTGGCCCCATCTGTCCTGTCGGCTCCAGTCTCTGTATCTATAAGAGCCCCCTTTCCAAGCAGCTGGCTCCCCTACATGCAGCTCCTAGTTCTGACTCCCAGTTCTGCTCTGAGGGTGTATCAGTCTCTGCCCCAGCTCAGTGATGTTATCCTCCTCTGATTGTTCTTTCCTTGAACCTTCCTGGGCTTGATCCCCATCCTGTCTGCCCCCCACATCTGCTCATTGGCTCAAACCCTCCAGGTGGTCCATAGTGAATGCTGTGCCCTTGTTTTGGAGTGGCACTTCCCCCCAGCTCACTAGCTCTGTGCAGAGTTTTAGGGATGGGGAAAGGGGGGAGAAAGGAAGGGGAAGAGGTTCTACCTAGTCTCACACCATCACCATGTAAACACACATGTACTCATGTAACAGCCACAATCCATGGCTTGGACACCCTCAGTATTACTGTATCACTTGAATGGGGGGGCCCCTGTGACATTTCCCTGGTGTTATCTGGACCGGTGATCTGCTAGGTCACTCCAATCCTTGACTCTGGGAGCCAGCCTTACCCTGCTCTGCTGTGAGAACCCCCACTCCAGGGCTGTTCACGCACAGCCTCTGCCATGTAAGCTGCTCCTTGAATTGTGCATCTGAGTGACACTAGAGAATATCTCCGGTCCCAGACACAACCGTAGGAGCCTCCGTCTTGCAGTGTCCAGTTATGACTGCTGGATGCTGCAGGCTTATATGAGTTCGTCAATTTAACAAAGAAATTGATATGTACCAGGCTTGTTATCCCAAGGGGAATCTCTGACACGCTTCAAACCAAACACTCTGTCTCAGGTAGAATAAACAACAAATTTATTAACTACAAAGATAGATTTTAAGTGATATTAAGTGATAGGCAAAAAGTCAGAGTGGTTACCAAAAGAGAATAAAATAGAAGCACACAGTCTAAACTCTCAATCCTATTAGACTGTGCAAGATCTAGATCAAGCAGTTTTTCTCACCCCACTAGATATTTCAGTCCTTAATATACAGGTTTGTTCCTTAAACCTGGGCCAATCACCTCTGTTGTAGTCTTGCCTTCTTCTCAGTGTCTTAGTTGCTTGTAGCAAAGATGTGGGCAGGAGAAGGGCCCAGTATGTGTCCACTCTGTTTTATACCCTCAGTCCATGTATTTGGGGAGCACAAGTCCAGGCATGTCTGGGGGGCATTGTTGAGTCTCTCCAAGCAAGGTTGAGCAATTCCCCTGGTGTGGCCTCATGCAGGTGAGTCATTGCATTGTAGCTCCCTTGCTGGACAATGGCTGTTGATGGGTTGTTTGACACACCACCCGGGTGTTGGTTACTTTCCTTGCTGTTGCCTCTGGGGAGCTAATATCTGGCTGATTCCCCAATTTACAGCATGTTTTAGTGATGTCCATACAACATAATTCTCATAACTTCATATGCATTAATTATACACATATATAGATAGATAAATGACTTTCAGCAGATCATAACCTTTCCCCTGATACCTTACAAGGCATGCTTTATATGTAAGATCACAATTATATGAAAATGAGAAATATGGGGGTTACAGTACACTCCCCCAAGGTATAGAATGTCACACACCCCCATTTGGCCTTTGAGAAGGATGGGGTGTTCCTGCCTTGTTCCTCTGTCCCACCACCCCACCCCAGGGTCAGGCTCGGGCCCCTCCCCCACTGTGGGGCCAGATTTAGGTGCCTCCTCCCTGGGCCCCCTGACTGCCTCACTCTCTTCTTCCCCTGCCTCTTGCCCAGGATCAAGGTTGGGTGCTTCCAGTGGGGATCCCTCACTATGTGAGCCAGCCCATTAGAGGGAGCCCAGTAACTCCTTTTGGCCCTGCCTCCCAGCTGCTAGGACTAGGATCTCTTTCCCTCACCCTGTTTGGTGGCTTGGTATCAAAGAGACCTCAGCATTTTCCGGTGGACCATTTTCTCTGGTCTATCTGCAGACTCTGCCATAGTCCTTGAGCACCTTGATGGGGTAGCCATAGGTCTAGATAAAGTAGCTCCAGAAGGCTTCTGTGGTTGCCCTGGCTGTGATCTCCCTGAGGGTGCATGATGACCAGGAATGTGGTGTCATGATCCAGCAAGTAGAAAGCTCCACGCTGGTTTGGCGCCACCTTCAAGTGGTCCAAAGCTACCAACTCCAAGGGTGCATTGGTCTCTATTGGCTGGAGGGGTGCCTGTGCCCTGCCCCAGAGTTCCTTCTGCTGATGTAGATTAGGCAGTTGTCACACCACTCTTGCATGGTTTGGGCCATCCAACCAAGTAGAACCTCCTGTGGACATACATCTCAGTATTTGGGGGCCAATGTGGCCCAAAACATCATGGTAGGCTTGTAGCACCATCACGGCTGCTATCTGGGGCAGCATCATCTGGATAATTGTTTCATTCATCCTGGGGACTCGGATCTTGCATCGCAGTCTGCCCTCTTCCTCACACACAGGGTCTTTCTGACAATCGTCATGCCAGGTTCTGTTCTAGGTCCTAGGCAAGGGAGGTTCTCATCTTTCTGATGGAGTGCAGGATCACTTTAAGGCTATTGGCAAAGTCCCTGAGTGTTTCAGTAGGTTTTTGATCTGTTTGTGGGGGATGGGGGGATCAGTGACCCATAAATCCAATCCAGTTGATTAAAAATATTTGCAGTGGTACTCTTCTGGTCAGATGGCCAGGCCTGCACCTCCACTAGAGTGTCTCCCCCAAGCCAGCCCAAAGGGATCCCTTCTGGTACTCAGGGAGGCTGTACATGTTAAAAATGGATTCCAGCCCTGCCAGGAAAGCTGGGAAGAGTAGCCACAGGGCCCCTAAGTGGTATGTCAAAATCATCTTGGCTTGGTAGGCTGCCAGGAGGGCAACTGGGTTGGAGGGGGTTGTGGAATGATTCAAATATATTCTTTGCCCTCCAGTTATCTGTGATTCAGACACTGTCCCCAAGGATCCCTGCCTCAACTTCCCAAATCCTTGTCCCCTAAAGTAAAAGGGGAACTAGGAAGGGACCTCTGATTCTGAGGCACAATGTACTCACTTGACTGCTTCTGGAGCTCATAGTTATTCTATGCCATATGTATGTGTTACTGCTTGGGAATCATGATAGAAAATATATTCTAACTATCCATAATTCCTGAGGGTTGTATATCTATATACACAAACACAGAGACACTCTCTCAATATGTATACATATATGATGTATTCTACCAGCAATGATTTCTTGAGGCACATTACATTCTCAGATTCATGCTTGCTAGCAAAGCAGAAAAAATAAAGCAGGTGCATACTAAAGATACTAAATGGAACTATTTTCAGTCCCTTTCAATAGTTAATTTTGAGCCTGCCCAAAGATAAAAGATGTTTGAAAGTGTGTATCTTGTTCAAGTGCTATATATAACATCAATTCTGGTCTTTTCTTTAGCATAGTATCATCTAATAACAGTGTATAGCTATAACCTGCTTTGCTGTACTACCAAATGTAACTTTGTCATGTCATAATTATTTATGAATATTAATCTAAAATTAACATATATTTATGATAGACATATATTTTATTATAGCTGGTCCTTTGTCTTATTTAATTGCAGTCCAAATACATAGCTAACAGACAAGAAATCAGTTTTTCCAGTATTATGATACATTGCCTAGTGTTCTGGGACCCTCTGATGGAGAATTTATCTGAATTTACTTCTATAATCTAATATTGCATTACAATGTATGTATGAAATATTAATATCCCTCCATGCACTTAGCTCATATTTGTGAAATAAATAGTTTCCCTGTGGTCTGTCAAATTTCCCCGTGCTGTGAGTCCCTGTAATAGAAAACCACAGTATTTATTAGTTATAATGGGTGCACTGAAAGCAACAGAATTAAAGATGCTATAGTATCCTTAATTTTTACTTCTCAGGTATTGAGGGGTTCAGCTCTTGACTGATGATGCATTTGCAAAGTCAGATACCTCAGTTAAAAATGGAAATTCAGGGCCAAATACAGAGCCCAACATACACAACAAATAGGAAGACGGTGCATTAACCAGTCAGAAATCCTTCTGGTGTGTTAGAAGATTGTTCCATGTGGGAAAATGGATGCATATTCATTTATGGTTTTAAACTGCTTAGTGGTGTGTGATTTACATAAAATGTCCATAGAACTAAATGAGTGCCAATTTATAGACTTGTTGCACATATTTTTAAAGTATGCAGAGGGTCAACACCATCTACCTTACAGATTAAAGGCAGAATGTAGTGTTTTGACAGTTAGGATCCTTTCAGCAGGATATGTCCAGAAATTTCTAAGCCAATAGCTCCTGATAGGTCACAGAGTCCATGACAAATTCTGCTTTCAGTTATACTGTTGCGAAAATAGAGTCAATCAATTTAAACTAAGTTACTATTAATTTACTCCAGTGTAAATGACAGCAGAATTTGGTCTCAGGCTTCCATGATAGAAGAATTATTTGGAAGCAAGGCTGATCTGCCAAGGAAGGTAATACAATACAAATTAAAACTCCACAATGATTCTTGCTGTGTTCAAACCACATCCATGTGGCACACAGAAGATGATCTGGATCTAGAATGGAGTGACTCTCCTAAATGGTAGCAGCTTATCTTTCATTCTTCAGCAGTGATTACTTTATTGTTTTTCAAAACAGCAGCAAAACAAACAAAACTTCAAAAATCTGAAAACCACCCACAAAACTCTAGGGTAGGGAAGGGGAACATCATCAATAGGGGGAGATAGAGGGCGATGCTTGTCATAAATGAAACTAGTCAGCTAGGAAAAAGAACAATTTTGGGCCATGGTCCCTTTAAAAATCCCAGCTACTATTCATTCTACCAGTGAAAACATCAATCCAACAACCTTATGTTCAAACATGCAGGATCACCTTTGATGTGATAAGTAAAGTACCTGATGGGCTTTTGAGAAAGGCTAATTGCCATATATGGCAATGGAGTCAGATTAAGTCACTGTGCAGAGGTAGCCATGCAGAATGCCCAATGAAACATTCTTCGACCACTGATGTAGGATTCTCCTCTTAGAACAGCAACTAGTCCCTGTGACAGAAGAACACAAGGTGCCACCAGCCAAGGATGTTAAGATTACCCAACTGAGTCTTCCCTGTGTACCTTTATAAGTTTAATATCTTTGCAGTCTATGTTTCCCTATGGGTGGTAAGTGATACTACATTAATAGCAGTTGTCACTCTTTTACAGCTGTTACGTATGGGAGAATGGGACACTGGATCTCCATATTTTGAACATGGACCTTAGTTTATTAAAAGTAACTTATAATTGGGAGTCCGAAGCAGCATGTAATAAGAAGTGAAACATAATGATTAGTTTCTAGTATAAAAACACTTCAGAAAAAAATGTTTCAAAAGTTTACTTGACAGAGTATAATTAAAACTTTAATTTCACCATAATTTTACACTGCTGTTATTATAATGGAAGCTGCTCATGTTCAAAACTGGTAAGTCAACCTCCCTACTCCTTGCAATGACAAATCCAAAGTAACCTTATCATTATGCTGTAGGTGATGTATGTGAATTTATTCTTTTCTACTTAAAAGAATTATAGGTCATATCCTCAGCTGGTGCAACTCAGCATAGTTCCACTTACTTCAAATGGAAGTCCATTTACACCAGCTAGGAATCTGGCCAAAAGTATTTATACCCTTACTGAATGAGGGAGGCAACATAGTGACAGATGATGTGGAAAAAGCTGAAGTACTCAATGCTTTTTTTTGCCTCGGTCTTCACAAACAAGGTCAGCTCCCAGACTGCTGCACTGGGCAACACAGTATGGGGATGAGGTGAGCAGCCCTCAGTGGTGAAAGAACAGGTTAAGGACTATTTAGAAAAGCTGGACATGCACAAGTCCATGGGTCCAGATCTAATGCATCCAAGGGGATTGAGGGAGTTGGCTGATGTGATTGCAGAGCCATTGGCCATTATCTTTGAAAATTCATGGCGATTGGGGGAGGTCCCAGACAATTGGAAAAAGGCAAGTATAGTGCCCATATTTAAAAAAGGGAAGAAAGATAACCTGGGGAACTACAGACAGGTCAGCCTCACTTCAGTCCCCGGCAAAATCATGGAGCAGGTACTCAAGGAATCTATTTTGAAGCATTTGGAGGAGAGGAAGGTGATCAGGAACAGTCAACATGGATTCACAAAGGGCAAGTCATGCCTGACCAACCTGATTGCCTTCTATGATGAGATAACTGGCTTTGTGGATATGGGGAAAGCTTTAGCAAAGCTTTTGATATGGTCTCCCACAGTATTCTTGCCAGCAAGTTAAAAAAGTATGAATTGGATGAATGGACTATAAGGGGGATAGAAATCTGGCTAGATTGTCAGGCTCAACGGGTAGTGATCAACGGCTCAATGTCTAGTTGGCAGCTGGTATCAAGCGGAATGCCCCAGGGGTCTGTCCTGGGGCCGGTTTTGTTCAACATCTTTATTAATGATCTGGATGATGGGATTAATTGCACCCTCAGCAAGTTCGCAGATGACACTAAACTTGGGGGAGAGCTAGAAATGCTGGAGGGTAGGATAGGGTCCAGAGTGACCTAGACAAATTGGAGGATTGGGCCAAAAGAAATCTGATGAGGTACAACAAGGACAAGTGCAGAGTCCTGCACTTAGGAAGGAAGAATCCCATGCACCGCTACAGGTTGGGGACCGACTGGCTAAGCAGCAGATCTGCAGAAAAGGACCTGGGTATTACAGTGGACGAGAATCTGGATATGAGTCCGCAGTGTGCCCTCGTTGCCAAGAAGGCCAATGGCATAATGGGCTGTATTAGTAGGAGCATTGCCAGCAGATCGAGGGAAGTGATTAATCCCCTCTATTCAACACTGGTGAGACCACACCTGGAGTATTGTGTCCAGTTTTGGTCCCCTCACTACAGAAGGGATGTGGACAAATTGGAGAGAGTCCAGCGGAGGTCAATGAAAATGATTAGGGGGTTAGGGCACATGACTTACGAGGAGAGGCTGAGGTAACTGGGGTTATTTAGTCTTCAGAAGAGAAGAGTGAGGGGGGATTTGATAGCAGCCTTCAACTACCTGAATGGGGGTTATAAAGAGGATGGAGCTACGCTGTTCTGAGTGGTGGCAGATGACAGAACAAGGAGCAATGGTCTCAGGTTGCAGTGGGAGAGATCTAGGTTGGATATTAGGAAACACTATTTGACTAGGAGGGTGGTGAAGCACTGGAATTGGTTATCTAGGGAGGTGGTGGAATCTCTATCCTTAGAGGTTTTTAAGGCGTCGCTTGACAAAGCCTTGGTTGGGATGATTTAGTGGTGTTGGTCCTGCTTTGAGCAGGCGATTGGACTAGATGACCTCCTGAGGTCTCTTCCAACCCTAATATTCTAAGTTCTGGGGAGCGACAGTTACTAGAAAAATAGAACATTTAGTTAAAAATGGAGGTGATGGGGTGTCCACCCCACAAAGCACTGACCAGGGTTAAGGTGGCCAGGAAGGCCAATTAACTGCCCAGGCTGCACCTGGAGGAGGAGCCAGGGAGCAGAGAATGAAGTGATTGCAAGCAGCCCTCTGTGCAGGAACAGGTGGGACCTATAAAGCCAGGTAGAGGGCTACACACTGGAGCTGTGGAGCAAGGCTGCAGGAAGGCAGGCAGTACTCCCTCCCTTACTGGGAAGAGGGTTCTTGAAGCTAGTAAACCCAGAGAGATAAGGGGAACCAGAGTGGTAGGAAGCAGTCCAGGGAAGGAGCCAAGGGCAGAGAGAGGAAAGCCCAGAACTGCTGAACTGAGGGGTCCCTAGACTAGAACCTGGAGAAGAGGGAGGCCCTGAGTTCCCCCACCATCCACTGAGGGAGTGGTACTAGGGCAGTGAATGGGAAGACTGCCTAGGATTGATGACGGGCTGAACCCCGGAAAGGGGAACACTCAGTGACCTAGCCAGAGGGCTAAGTCATCAGGAGGACGCTGCTGGTCCTGGAGCATGAGGAGCTGCAGACCAGAGTCAGAGTGATGGTGTCTTGAGAGCTAATGGGCCGCAGATGGGCCTTGAGAGCTAATCCCCAAAGTGCCCAGGAGGAGGCGGTGAGTGGAGCATCCCATCACAGTAGGCAAAACAAACACTCTAAATATGCAAAATTATTTGTGTGTTCCATAAAAACCATGAGCAATTTCTAAAACATCTCAGTTTTGCACTGCAAAAAGGATTTGAAAATTTGTGACATTCTGTAAAACATTTTAATTACTCGTAAGTTTGTCTTAGACCTCCATATGAATTGAGTAGGGAATTCTCATTATATTAAAGCTTGATGTGAAGAAACAAAAGGTTATCTGTCTTCCATAGAGTTACAAGGTAGATTGTAAGTCATGGCTTTTGCCTCTTTGCTAAGCTACTATTAACCTTTTTCAGTATTAATATTCCTTTTTAGTTATTTTCTGTTCATCTGAATTATACTCTTACCATTCTACAATCTAAAACTGATACAGACATCCTTAGTCTGTTTAGATAACTAGAGTCAATTAAATTTGGAGCAAATCTGTACTAATGGGATTCTCTACTGCAAACCTTTTTTATTTCTCTGTTGGGCTTTACAACTCAACAATCATTCTTCTTAGTACTAAGACTCAAGTACTTAATACCACAAGACTGGCCATAAAAAGTACCGTTAATAACCTGTTTGCCCCTCTATTACACCAGTCAGTGCTCAAACTAAGTGCAATTTAAGGTGACTAGCAAATATTCATTTAATTCTTTTTTGATTCAGCCCTTCAATCATAATGCAGGCAAATCTCTTATTGATGTCAATGGAAGTTTTGCCCATCCAAAATTGCAGAATCAGAATATAGGATAAAGCTTCATACCGCAAGCCGGATTCTCATAGAATCATAGAACTGGAAGGGACCTCGAGAGGTCATCTAGTTCAGTCCCCTGCACTCGTGGCAGGACTAATTATCTAAACCATTCCTAACTGGTGTTTGTCTAACCTGCTCTTAAAAATCTCCAGTGATGGAGATTCCACAGCCTCCCTACGCAACTTATTCCAGTTTATTCAAGTTTTTCCTAATGTCCAACCTAAACTTCAGTTGATGCAATTTTAGCTCATTGCTTTTTGTCCTATCCTCAGAGTTTAAGAAAAACAATTTTTCTTCCTCCTCCTTGTAACAACCTTTTACATACTTGAAAACTGTTATCATGTCCCCTCTCAGTCTTCTCTTTTCCAGACTAAACAAACTCAATTTTTTCAATCTTCCCTCATAGGTCATGTTTTCTAGACCTTTAATATTTTTTGTTGCTCTTCTCTGGACTCTCTTCAATTTGTTCAGATCCTTCCTGAAATGTGGCACCCAGAACTGGACACAATACTCCATCTGAGGCCTAATCAGAGCGGAGTAGAGCGGAAGAATTACTTCTCATGTC
Source organism: Platysternon megacephalum (assembly GCA_003942145.1). Classification (NCBI taxonomy): domain Eukaryota; kingdom Metazoa; phylum Chordata; order Testudines; family Platysternidae; genus Platysternon; species Platysternon megacephalum. The sequence goes on along the minus strand of QXTE01000176.1, from coordinate 1,480,505 downwards.
TTGCTTACAACACTCCTGCTAATACATCCCAGAATAGTGTTCACTTTTTTTGCAACAGCGTTACACTGTTGACTCATATTTAGCTTGTGGTCCACTATGACCCCCAGATCCCTTTCCGCAGTACTCCTGGGTTTTAAAGAGGGTGCAAATAAACTTAAAAGGTAAAAATAATTTATTCCCACTAACAACCCCTTTGCACAGGCGTTAGTATAGATGAGTGGTGTTCATATAGATCAGAATCATGCCCAGTATGTGTAGTACACAGAGTCCTTCACCTTCTGAGGAGTAATACACATTTAATGTATTGATTCAGAATAACCATTCATGTGAACAACAGGGAAGTGAAGCCAAGAAGAGGTTCTCTTTTGTATATCCTAGCCAGTGACCTGTGTATTTTGAAGTGGTTAATCTGGGGTGCATTCTTCCTGTGATGACTCCACCCAGCATGTACATTCTGGCTATTGATTTTTAGACTCTTTTCAAGGTTGTCTCTCTCTGACAATAGGACACTGGCCCCCTGCTCTGCAGGGCTATTAGTAGAAACCAGTTGCTCTCCCCTCCTTCTCCAGCACTCCATAAATTTTATATTAAGCCATTGCCAGTCTATATTTTCATGATCCTAACACATTTCTAATTGTGTTTACATGATTGATTTTTTCATCATTAATTAATTAATTTTCAGACTCAAGTTGTTACTTAAAGAGCCAAATATATTTTTGTATGGGAAGATCTGGCACTTTATTCTGCAGTATTTATATTAGCTCTTGTGAAGGGAGCTTGTCCATTATAGTTTTTGACTCAGCAACTGTCTGAAAAGGTTTCATGGTCTGGGAAATAATTTTCTCAAACAAATGTAGATCACTAATTTCTTTTGGAAGTGGATCAGCTAACATGCTATTCAGGACAAACCTGGAGGGCAATTTGCTTGACTCAAGTTTTGTGAAACAGAAATGACACAATGTTAATTTGCTTTTAAACTGCATGCCATGTCTAAGAATTAAATAAGCAATTGGATGAGACCAAACTGAATTCATTTAGATATCAGACATGCAGTCCACTTATTTTACCTGATTGTAATAGAAAAGCGTTTTATATGAGCAGTTAACATACTCACATTTCTCATGCTCAGACATTTCAAAATACACAGGGCCAAATACTTTGCTGATTTACACTGTACAATCCTATTTGAAGAAAATGGGATGGTGTCACACAGAATTTGGCTCATTGTTTCTTGCTCTTCTAAGACTTTATGATGTTGTTGTTGTGTATACTATTGTAACGCCTAAAGGCCTCAGTCTGGTTTGTGGCCCTATTCTGCCAGGTTTTACACAAACACATAGAAACACATGGTCCTACCTTAAAGAGCTTATATGTTTCAGATAACCCAGTTAGGCAACGGATTGCAAATATCTGTAAATTCATTTTAGCTGAGAAAGTCCAGGCAGATGTTCATGTTATCTCATAAAAGTTCAGACATTCAGCATTGTTTTATGTGAACGTAACTTCACACAAAAATGCTCACACACAAACTCATTGGTATTGGAAAATGACTTCAGACTAGGCCTCAATTCAACTAAGCAATTAAGCATGTGAAATCAATGGGACTAAAACATATGCAAAATGTTTTGCTAAATCATGGTCCTAGTGCTCCAAGGTGTTCATAACGAGTCCAATATAAGCACATCTTGGTTGTGATTTTTTTACTCTTCTCAGTAGTAAATGAAACTTTAGGTCCCACTTGTGTGAGTACTTATGCATGCACTTTATTTTATTTATGTCAGCAGTAATATTGAAATCAATGGAGCTACTCATATGAGTTAAGTTATACACAGGTATAAGTGTTTGCAGAATCAAGGGCTTACACAGCCAAAATGAAGAAAGAGTCAGGGATAGCAGAAGACACCCATATATTCTACCAAAACAAAAACAAAAAAAAACTACTAGTGGTGGGATTTTCAAAAGCTCTCAGTTCTGGCCTAACTCTACTCTTATTGAAGTCAATGATAAAACATTGACGTCAATGAGAGAACAATTAGGCCAATATCAAGTGCCCTTGAAAATACCACACCAAATATACTATTTATTAGACCTAAATAGTACTTACTCCAGCCATGCCTCCCCATTTGTCCATTTTTTTACATATCTTGTATCTTGTCATAATCCTAGACTGTGATCTTCTGAGTCATGGATTGTCATTTTTGGAGAGTTTGTACAATACCAAGCATACTGGAGTCCTGATCCTTGATTGAGACCCCTAGACAGTGTTATAATCTGAAAAAATAATAATAATAATTAATAATTAATAAAAAATTATGTCCCAATCCTCTGGTGTGAGCTCTCAAGGTACATGTGAGTATGATAAGGCAAAAGGAAAAGCATGAAAAAGCCAAATTTTCAACACCTCTGAAATATTAAAAAAAAACAAGAAATGGAAATTTAGTTTTTGCTTTCACAAGTCCAAAGATGCCTCTTAATGTCAGTATTCAATTTTGCACTTCAACTTGTCTTCAGGGCTGAAGCTAACAAACATATAGTAAATGAACCTGAAGCTATCACTACTGACCTAAAATTTGAGAACATATACATGCTGAATCCACTCGATTGTAGAATGTCTGGGTGTGATGGGGTGTCCACCCCACACGTGCTCTGAAGGGGTTAATGAAGGCCAGATGGGCCAGTTAACCTATTAAGCAGCAAACAAGGGAGATACCAGCTGGGAAGAGAGCCTTGATTAGGAAGTAGCTTGCCTGAGCAGAGGTGGGCTGGCTAATATAAACCTAGGAAGCTGGCAGCAGCAAGAGCACCTGGAAGGAATTTTCTGGTCACACTCTGCTTAGTAGAGAGGGAAGGAGGGAACCCAGGGAAAGAGTTGGACCTTGGGGGCCTGGCCTGGCCCAGAGGGAGGGCATATCGGAGAACAGGGTGGAGAAGAAAATCTGTGGGATGTGGGCTAGGAAGCAGTTTGGGAGTAAGCAGCAAGGTTGCAGACTGAACAGACCTTGGCTGTATGTTGTAGGGTCCCTGGGCTGGAACCCAGAACAAAGGGTAGGCCAGGATTTCCCTACCTGCCACTGCGGAAGTTTCACTGGTGGGGCAGTGACCTGGAAGACTGCCTGGATCCCTGTGAGACTGACAGAGACTTTGACAGAGACTATACCCTGGAAGAAGGGACTGCTGAGTGACCTGGCCAGAGATCCGCTGAGGTTCCTGGAGCAGGAGAGGGGCCACAGGCTGACAGGGAGATGGTGTGCAACTTCAGGAAGGGGCATCAGTCTTGCAGTGTTAATCCCCAGAATGGCCAGGAGGAGGCGCTATACCTGCAGTGGATGGAGCACCCCCTGACTCTGGGTCATATATCTACTTAAATGATTCTGGATGACTCCTGACTTGATGAATAACTGGGGCTGTGTGAAATGTTAATCTAGAACCGTGAATCCCCAAACCAGAATACATTTGGGTTCTCAGCCTAGGTATGAACATCAGCCTAGGTTCAGAGAGTGTGGTCCTAGGCTGATGCCGTATGTTTAGGACTAACCCCTGAATCCCCACACCTATTTCCCAAATCACTTTGGTCTTCTGGGGAGCAAGTCACCTGACCCTCCTCCCATCCCTGTTATACTTGGATTGTAGGCAGGACTGTCTTTTTGTTCTGTGTTCATACAGTGCTTAGCCCCATGACTGGGGCTCTTAGGTGCTATTGTAATAAAATAATAATAAACCACAGTGCTCTTCCGGGATGACTCCACCCACTGTCTTCTATCTTCAGGGTCATACACTAGGTAGGACAACTGCCTTCTAACATATCAGGGCCTGAGGGAGGAGGCAGGATGGGGCAAGTTCATTTGCAAATTAAACAATAGTAATTGAATTATAAAATATCTCCTGGGGCTCCTTGATCACAAGGAAGGAATTAACTGCAGCAAGTCATTATTGCCAGGAAACAGTTATGATTATTTTATTCTATTACAGACATTTCCAAATGCTTTGCAACAAGGTCAGTTACCAAGTACATACATACCAAGGTAATAGGCATCCCGGAAATATATAAAATAGATAGACATAAGGTTGTTATCACCGTAAGCTGAAAGACAGGAAAGAAATCTTGAGTGTATGCATTTTTGTAATGCATAATACAATTTCATTGATATGTACAGGGCACTTCTTTAGAATTAATGTACTGTATGTTAACCAACCAGCTTCCTTGAACCATCTCTCAACATTCCACTCAGCTTGCAATTAATATTTAAACATCTTTTTCCCCCTCTGTATTTTTGTATTGCTTCAGAATGACAAATATTTTTACACCTTGAATAAATGTTAGCCAGGGTCCTTAAATTAATGTTTGTGTATATTTTATGTTTTGTCTGTGTACTGAATGTCTGACTGTCTGTTTCCAACTTTCATTGCATGCTAAGTACTTTGTATTTTTCATGCTTGCATTTTTCTATCTTGAATGTATGTGCTCTCCAGAAGCATTATTTATGGGACCATTCTATGATTAATGTTGTTGCTTACTGTTTAATTACAAAAGGTACCATGGTGTCAGAGGTGCCATGTTGAGTTCAAGGGACCCCTTCCAGACTCCCAATCTATTCAAGGTAAAAATTGATTGATGCAACCTTTGCCGGGGCCTGATCCAAAGCCATTAAAGTTAATAGAAAGATTCACATTGCCTTTGATGAATGGTACATCAGGGCCTAAATGTATTGCCTAGAGATGTGTGGAGGACACAAATCCTGTTTTGCAAAGGATTTCAAGATTTTAAAATTTATTTTTATTGCAAGTTAGATCAAAATCCTAAAATTTAGAAATTTTCAGGAAATAAAATATAAAAAAGTAATTTCACAGTGAAATGTTCTGTTTCAACACAATCACAATGTTTCATTTTTGCTGTTAAGTTAATAAAGTTTTGACACTGTCTGGATTTTTTTCCCCCTTAACAAAATTTCAGCAAAATCATCATTTTGCAAAGCACTTCTGTTTAGAAGGAATAGAGTGTTCAGATGAAAATCACAACAACAAAAACCATATTGCAACTGCACAGTATGCATAAATTGGTGTTTTAGGGTTTTACACATGGCAAGGTAATTATTATGTCCTGTTATGTAATTGCAAACAATAATATATATATATAGTGTGCCATTTCTGCTAACCTAGGACAAAACACATGGGAGCCAGAGATAAAGCCTTCTTAATTTGGTCCACAGATGACACCACTTGACTATCAGAAAAGACTGATTGTCATCATTGGGATATAGACCCAGGAGGCAGGAGTCAGGCCAGGTCAGATACCAGGAGGTCAGAGTCTGAGATAGGCATTAGGAGGCAGGCAGGGTCACTATCAAGCAGTAGGAGCAGATATTGTGAGGGAGGCCGTCCCAAGCAGGGAGAACCCAGCTGCATGGACAACTTCTTGTTCCTGTACTTGGTTTAAATAAGAGCTGGGAACCACTCAGAACCCCCCACAATCAACCAGGCAGATCACAGGACTAGAGTTCTCTGACAGAGTTCAGATTCTATTCTGGCAGCTTTTATCAAGTTACTGGTGGCAGGTTTGAACTGCCAACCTCTTAAACACTTTGTGAAACAGCATTCAAGAGCCTGAATACTCAACACTGACCTCAAGACTTGCTGATTTTAGAGCATGTTCAGCTTGCTTAAGCTTTCCCTTCATAACTGATAGGTTAAAGCAACTAACTAAACAAAGACACAATAAACCCCAATCATGCAAGACAGAGCCTTTTAGAACCTAGGAAGAACAAACAGCAGAATTGTCTATGAAATCCATAAGGGACATTGGCATGTAGATCTATTTTACTGGTTCAGGTGCTCAGATAGGTTTTTCTATGCCCCCACTTTCATACAAACAGTGTAACAACAATATGCCTATGAGAAGGAGGCATAGAGGACAGGGAGCATACAAGAAGAAGGGCTCTGTACAGGAAAATGATGAAATGCTACTAGGTTTTTGAGGTGTTACCTCCACACACGTACAAAGTAGACATGAGCTTGAGCAATGAAGTTCTGGTTCCAGATTGAAACCTCATAAAAGTATAGGATGTTCAGAGCAGGGTTTCAGTTTGGAATTTCTGGAATGGACAATATCTCATTTGTTCTGCAGCAAGGAACATTCTGTTTAACAAACATTTCACGAAAGTTTTTTGGTCCCAGTCCTGACTTCCTTGCTTCAAGGGAGTTTTTCTTGAGTAAGGGACTTGGGTAAGGGGCCAGCACGTCGCTGTGGCCTGCGCCACTTCCCGCAGCTCCCATTGGCTGAGAATGGCAAAGCGCGGCCACTGGAAGCTGCAGGGGGGCTGTGCCTGCGGATGGTCAACATAAACAAAATATCTCGCAGCCCACCAGCAGATTACCCTTATGGGCTGCTTGCCAAAGGTTGCCAACAAAAGCAAAAGAGGCAACAGCCCTCACTTGTGAATCAGACAAAGTATACACATCATCCAGAGGCGGGGGGGAACCCCCCTCTGATTTAAAGTCAAACAAAACTGTTTCCTGTTGAACACTGATAACATGACATCTATAAAGCAGGAGCTTTACGTTGGTTGGTTGTTTTTTGGCATTATTTTAACAAAAGAAGCTGATTCCTTGGAGCTCTGCTTTGTAGGGCCATGTCTACACTACATACTTTGGTTGATACAAGTTACGTCAGCATAAAAACCGCCACAGTTAGCATATTGCATGTGCATATTTGGCTCCTTGTGTCAGCACTGTGTCTACTCACCAGGAGTGTTTGTATGCCTGCACAATGTGCTGCATCATGCGTAGGTATCCCACTGTGCAACCCCGCCCCCCCCAGTGCCTGTCTTTTGGAAGTTTTGGCAATGCATGGTGGGACAGAAAGGAGTTGCACAAGGGTGACTGGGAGCAAGGACTTGACTTCCTAGTGTGCTACTGTTTCCATTCCATAATGTCATCTATAACCCATCATTTTTGTGCCTTTTTTCAAAACCCACAAACCCATGTGACCCTTCTCACTGTCTACCATCTCTGATAGAAGCATGGAACCTGCACCACTCTGCACTATTGTCATGAGCATTGCAAGCACAGGACGCACAATCCTCTGCTATTTGCAGAACCACAAGGAGAACTGAATAAGTGGGGATTTCTTGGAGCATAGATCACTGTGGGACATAGGGAGACCCAATCCAAGGTTATTAGTGGCATTCATGGAGCAACTGCTGATGGTGGAGTGCCGCTTCTGGGCCTGAGAAACGGGCACTGACTGGAGGGATCACATTGGAATGCAGTTTTGGGATCATGAGCAGTGGCTGCAGAGCTTTTGGAAGTTCAAGGCTACATTCATTCCTGGATCTGTGTGCTGAGCTCAGCCCCACCCTCCAGTGCAGGGACTCCAAAATGAGAGCTTCACTGACAGAAGCAAGTGGTGATCAAACTGTGGAAACCTGCAATGATAGATTGCTGCTGGCCAGTGGGAAATCATTTTGGAGATGCAAAATCCACTGCAGGGGCTATTGTAATGCATGTGTGCAGGGCCATTAATGGCCTCCTGCTACACAGGACTGTTACTTTCAGCAACGTCCAGGGCACAATGGATTGATTTGCAGCAAAGGGGTTCCCAAATTTCAGTGGAGCAATAGATGGTACACGTATCCCTATTTTGGCACCAGATCACCTTGCCACAGAGTACATCAACAGAAAGAGCTACTTTTCAATGATTATGCAAGCACTGGTGGGTCACGGGGGACCCTTCACCAACATCAATAGGGGCTGAGGGAAGGTGCATGATGCTCACAATTTTAAGAACACAGGAGTGTTCAGAAAGCTACAAGCAGGTACTTTCTTTCCCAACTGACAGCTTAACATTGGGACTGTTGAAATGCCAATAGTGATCCCGGGGGAACCCCGCCTACCCCTTGATCCCCTGGCTTATGAAGCCATACATTGGCCACCTTGACAGCCCCAAGGAGAAATTCAACTACTGGCTCAGTAGGTGCAGAATGACAATTGAATGTGCTTTTGGTAGATTGAAGGGATGATGGTGTTGTTTACTCACAAGATTGGATCTCAGTGAGACAAATACCCCAATGGTTATAGCTGCCTGCTGTGTCCAGAATAATCTGTGAAACAAGGCGTGGGGAGTTTTTGCTGGGATGGAGGGAGGAGGTGGAGTGGCTGTCTGCTGGGTATGAATAACCAGTTTGAACACAAGGCATATTAAAAGAGCTCAACACAGAGCTATACAGCTCAGGGATTCTTTGAAAAAGCACTTTAACAGTGAACCACATTGTGGTAATGCATTGTGGGATACTGTGTTCTACCTCACCCTGCTCTTTTGGGGCCTGTTAGGAACTGTGTGGTGCTTGGTGTACATGTATAAATATAACACTGTCAATGCACCTATTAATTTTTGTGTGTTATGGATACTATGAGTTGTGTCACATTGTATAGTAACAAGTAATTGGTTGCTTTCAGAACCACTAGGCACTCTGCAGTACATGTTGGAAACTAAGAAAGATTAATAGTATTCCAAATAATATAATTATTATAACAAAATGAGTGAAAAGAAAAATCCGTGCAATTTTAAAGAAAATATGTCAAAAATTTAATACATTAATAGAACTGAACTTCTGAAGGGGAAAGAACATTCACGTCCATTTCAGCTAAACATACACCAACTGTGTCTTTCACAGGTCACTGTATGTGAAGCTGTGGTGGCCTTTAATGTCTCTCTGGGTGGAGTGGTAGGAGTAGTGCAGCGGCCCATGATGCCATGTGGAATGTTGACCGGGGAGGTGTAGGGAGGTGCTGCAATAGAGTTCTCCCCGGACTGCAGAGAGTGATAAGCCCAGGAATGTTGAACTTGCAAGTCCACAAGAGTCTGCGGGATCTGTGTTTGCTGCAAAGAAGCCGCATTATGTCCTTGTGCATCTTCCTCTCCTTTTTCTGTAGGGACCCCTGAGCCTTTCCTTTCCAGGCTATCTGCAGTTTTCACCCTCCAGACCCTGTGCTCATGATCTCATGCAGCACTGGATTGTAGGATCTCACTGAACATGTCATCCTGAGTCCTCTTCTTTCTCCTTCTTATCTGGCTCAGGTGTACTGAAGATGTGGAGGGGGGACCTCTCAAGGCCACAATGGTAGCAGCTGCAGATAAAACATAGAAGTACCATTGTCAATATAGTCACAACATAAAGCAAAACTTAAGATTCAGAACTCCCTTCCCTTGTTCTTGATGGGGGTCTAAATTAGCTGTTACCACTCAAGAAAGAGATCTTGGAGTCATTGTGGATAGTTCTCCATAAACATCTGCTCAATGTGCAGCAGCAGTCAAGAAAGCTAACAGAATGTTGGAAATCATTAAGAAAGGGATAGATAATAAGACAGAAAATATATTGCCTCTATATTAAATCCATGATATGCCCATATTTTGAATTCTGCATGCAGATGTAGTCGCCCCATCTCAAAAAAGATATATTGGAATTGGAAAAGGTACAGAAAAGAACAAAAAAAAAAAGATTAGGGGTATGGAACGGCTTCCATATGAGGAGAGATTAATAAGACTGGGAATTTTCAGCTTGGAAAAGAGAGGACTAAGGGGGGATAAGATAGAGGTCTATAATATCATTACTGGTGTGGAGAAAGTAAATAAGGAAGTGTTATTTACTCCTTCTCATAACACAAGAACTAGGGGCCACCAAATGAAATTAATAGGCAGAAGGTTTAAAACAAACAAAAGGGAGTATTTTTTCACACAACCCACAGTCAACCTGTGGTACTCCTTGTCAGACAATGTTGTAAAGTCCAAGACTATAACAGGGTTCAAAAAAGAACTAGATAAATTCATGGAGGATAGGTCCATCAATGGCTATTAGCTAGGATGGGAAGGGATGGTGTCCCTAGCCTATGTTTTCCAGAACCTGGGAATGGATGATGGGATGGATCACTTGATGATTATCTGTTCTGTTCATTCCCTCTGGGGCACCTGGCATTGGCCACTGTCAGAAGACAGGATAGATGGACCTTTGGTCTGACCCAGTATGGCCTATGTCCTTATGTTCCCCTAAACTTAAAACAATACAATACATGCTCATTGACACTTCCGCTTGGGCTTCCTTGTTCACAGCACCAGGCATGGTGAGTATGGCCCAACAGGGGTGAGGGAAATTAGGAGGGAATTGCTCAATTGCATGAAACTATGAGTATAGGGCACTGGTACTGTATACTGGCATCATTTTCCACAGGCAGTGGTGATGTTAGCTGATATCTCACTCTTGATGGTAACAAAGGTAGAGAGAACCCAGTGGCTGCTGGCATCCAGATGCCACTTAGGCACATGTGCTGCTAGCCTCTGTAATGGTGCATGCCAAGTTATGGTGATTTGCATGGGAAAATATTCTACCACAGAGGAAGAAATAAGGATGCCATCCCAGAAACTTATGGGAGAGGATCACAAAGTATCTCCAGGAAAGTTTCATCAAGATCTCTCAGGAGATTTCAAGGGACACCCCCGTGTAGATAAAAAAAAACCCTGCTCTGCATCCCCCTTCCCCCTGCCTGCTTAACTCATCAGAGCAATGAAAAGCAGATAACTCTACCTCTCTATGTTGTACCACTACTTCTTCTAGTATAAGTAAATTAATGAAAAGTTGATAGCTGTGTCCTGTTAAGATGGGGGTGCCATCACTGTAATGGGAAATAAATGTACACACTTATCTAAGGATCCTTCGCCTGCATCAGGCTCATCCATGCTTGTCTGCTGGGAATGACTGGATTGTGGTGGAGTTTCAAGCAGGTCCTGGTTCGCAGCATAGCTGGACCAGTCAAATGTCCCCCATACTTCTCTTCCTCCTTCACCTCCTTCTTGTCCTTGCTGTTCAAGCCAGGGGCTTGTGGCTCCGGCTTCTAAATGGTATCAACAGTGGTCTGTGGAGTGGTGATGGCGTCTCTATCAAGTATGGCATGCAGCTCTTTGCAAAAATGGTAAGTTTGCACCTTGGCACCAGCTTGACTGTTGGCATCCCTGGCCTTCTGGTATGCCTGCTGCAGTTTCTTCACTTTCACGCGTGCTGGTCCCTGTCATACCCCTTCTCCTGCATCCCCCAGGTAATCTGTTCATAGGTGTTACTGCTTCTATGGCTGGTCTGTACCTGTGCTTGCACAGCCTCTTCTCCTCACAGGCCCAGGAGATCCAATATCTTGTGTCTACTCCAAGCCGGAGCATGTCTGGAAAGTATAGCTGGCATGGTCAGCTGGGCAGTTGCCCACAACCATGGAGAGCTGCTATGTGTCCTTGTCAAGCTGGGCAATCAAATAAAGGCATTTCAAAAATATTCATGGCTTTAAAAGGTAGGGGGCCTTCCAATTTATGTGACCCCTGGGCTGCGGAGTTCACACTTGTGACCAGAACACTCAGTGTCGGGCATTGTGGGACAGCTGATGGAGGACTGTTATGGTTGACATCAGTAACCAAAGTGTCTACACTCACGCTGTGTCAACCTCAGTACCTCGACCATGGCTCAATGCTGCTTGGGGAGGTGGTGTTACTATGTCAGTGTAATGAGGTGCTTACGTCAGTGGGAGACAAATTTAAGCCTAAACACATGCACAGCTAGGTCACCTGTGCTGGCTGCTGCCCCTGGAATGCTTTGGATGGGGAAGATCTCTGCATAGAAGGAGGCCTGATTCAAAATTCGGGGAGTGGAGAGGGAAAGAGGGTGCATGGCCATGGGATAGACTAAGACATGGAGAGAACTTTATGTGGAAAGCGATGGGGCAGATCACCCCACCATAATAGTCATTGCCTCTGTTCATTGCAATTATTTGTAAATATTCACAAATTTCAACAACGTTCAAACACCAGGTTTTCTGTTTGAAATGTTTTCTGTTTGGCCCATGATCCCTTTGATGAACTTGAACAAATTCTGAAGATCTTGTTAAAAACCCTTGGGCAAAACTAGCACCGAAGTCTTTGTGGTCAATACTAGTTATACCTCAATATGAACTGCAGTATCTGGCTTTTTTTACTGACTAGATTGTAAAAGCTCTTTTTGAACCAATATAGTGTATTCTGCCAATAATTTTCATCCTGAGGATTTAATAGACCTGTGTGGCATTTATGGTCTTTTACATCAATTGCTTGATACATAGTGTTTATTCTGTGCATTGCTGTCTCCGTAGTAGTGTAAAATGATAGCTTCAATAAACATATCCTAGAACTGATGCAGTTTCCTCTTGTAATGTATGATAGGGGACGGAATATATAACCTGTGGATTCTTGACACTCTAATATGGGAATTCTTGACACAACAGATTATCAATGGTCTTTTCCAGTAGTTTATTGAAGCTGTGCTGTTATAGCTATATGTCATAATGAATACAATATAATCTGTGGATTCTTGATTCCTTAGTATGGGAAATAATGACCTACTAAGCCACAAGTTGTTAAGACAAAGATGGGAAATTTTGAGTACTGATGTATTTCAATATGAATATTGACACAATAGTTCATAATGCTCAGTGTTGGCAATGCAAATACCTGTATGCAGCAAATCCATGTAAAAATAACTTGATGTGACATTTTAAAGATTAAAGATACTCAGTTCACGTCCAGTATCTCCTTTAATATGACATATCTTATTAATGTTAAAATTCCCCCCCCCCCCAAAAAAAAACAAACAATTACAGTAGTAGTCATTCTTATGGAATACTTAACTGTCAAATTTCCTTTGAAAAACAAAAAGTTATTTTTAACTAAAACAACCATATAATAGTATTTAGAATCCCAACTTTTAGTTTTGTGTTTCTAATTAATTTAAAGCTTCTAAACAGATTTTTATAATTTATTTTAAGCACATGGATATACTGTATTGGCTTCCAAGATTAAATTCTCTGTGGCAAATTTCAGAGTTCAAGCCTCTCTGAATATATTGGCTTGTAATTCCCAGCACTTCTGATTTCCTCTACAAATCTCCCCTTCTCTGACCACAATAACAGAACTTTGCCATAAATCAGTAAGGTGGAATGCACAATCATTACCCCAAACATTCTATTATTGTACTGTCACTCCATGAGAGAGCTAACAGGGGATACAGTACAACTGAAACCTCCCTAACCCCTCTGCTGATCCAAATACAAAGTGCATCACATCTACAACCTACCTATAGTTCAGGGAGTAGGAATGTTACAGATGCACCATATGGTAGTATAATAAGATGCAAATGCACCAAGAGGTTTTGCAATTGTCTCTACTCTTTTGTTATATCTCAACCTGCTAATTTATTTCTGTGTAATTTAATGTTGTTTGATGCCTTTCTCCACCCCCCACCCTCTAAGAAAAAAAACAGCATCAAAGCAGAGTTGTGGTGATTAATGATTGTGGAATTTTCCCTCCCACATTAGTTGCTGATTAAGAGTCTGCTTTTAACCAGCTGGGAGGGTATAAAAATGGAGCTGCAGCAACACCTAGGAAAATGTGGGGACATATGATTTGCCTATTGGAACAGCAGCAATAATTTGTTGGCTAGAGCTAACTTTATAGAAGAAGCCTGCAGTGCTTCATTGCATCCAGTGGATTGTGTTTGATCCCTGCAGGCTGTTTTGTGTTTGTCAGATTTCTGGCCATGTCCCCTATCCTTGTTAATCAAAGTGTCCCTGCCACTATTCTGTTTATTTCCCTAAGTGTTACCTGATGTCCTAATAAAATAATAATAAACATTTTAATTGTATTTTAACTGCACAGCAAGATGCAAATGCTAACAGTGGATTCAACCAATACTACAGCTAGTCCAGAATTCTATTTCTGAGAGTAGCCTGTACCAAAGGCTTTGAAAAACAGCATGAGAAAATCCATAATGACAGTTACAGAATAAACAGCTGAAGTTTCATCCTAACCCATATCAATTAGTGGATGGATTATATCCTGAAGCATATGTTAAAAAATAAAACTGCTTTAGCCTATCTAATGTAATTGTGGGTGTTTTCATTATCAATATAAATGCCAAATTCTGTTTTGATTCCTACTAAATTACTGGCCTAGGAGATATCTTGTGACAATGGGTTCTGCAGGTTAATTATGTTTTGGGTTAAAAAAAAACCCAATCTATACCTAACATTAATGTAAACATTTTAAACCATTTTTTTCCCATCATGCATTTTAGCTGACATAAAAGTATGTGATCCGATAAAAAAATCTGAGGCATACCTATGCCTGTCTTAACTTGAAATCCTATTTGCACAGGCAGATTCCCTGCCAGGTTGCCTGCTAAAATATATTTTTCACTATTAGCTAAGTTATAGCAGCAGAGGAAAGGAGAATAAATAAGAGCAAAAATATTTTATGATATCCAAAAGTCTTGGTTATAGTTAGTATGTTATACTTTGTAGATATAAGAGCTCATTTGAACTGAACTGTTTTGAAGTTCAAATACTACTTTAGCTCCAATAGTTTCTGAATGTCTTGGAATTTTTATGTCTGTACATTAGTGTTAACTATACTGCAAGTGAAAGAAGATTTTTTACTTATACCGGCTATATAAATAAGCTTCGCAAAATCACCTAACCTAAATCATCTGTGGCACAACTGCTAATTGATTTCACTGCCTGACTTGCAATAGTGTGCGGTATCTTTATGTTGGGTAGAAGCCATGGTCCATCATCACAGCATTGTTTTGATATAGGACATTTTGCATTTTTCTGATAACCTATGTTGAAGATGATGCAATATCAAATTAATAATGTGAGTTTTGAAACATGGACCAGCAGCCAATAAAAACCTGAACTAAAACCATCAAATGTATTCTCCTTAATATCTTATCTAGGTTTGACTTTTAAATTGCAACAAATTAAATCTATTGTACAATCCACTCAAATACATGCAGGTCTTGATGGTACAAATTCTTTTGGATTTCTCAACATGGTGTATGAGACTGTTGTGCGCCAGCGCATGTGTGCATAGAGGGTATTCATGGGTATAGGCACTAGGTATAATCCTCTTAACTGAATGGAAATACAGTAAGTCTTAAGTCACCTGCACCATCACTCACAGGAACACTGATGGGCCTTGTGCAAAAGCCATCTGAGCACCTATCTAGGTGCTGCCCTCTGAGGGCCTGATTCATCTCTATTAAAGTCAATGGAACACTCCTGTTAATTTCCATGGCAGCTGGATTGGACCCTTAGAGCTTATCTGGAAGAAGTTACTTGGTCATTGTACAGAAGTGCTCTCTTTGATAAAAGTACTCCCTTCTCATCTTTTATTTCAGAGATGGTTAAAAAAAGAAAAACAAATCACTGTTTTGTTTTTTAAAGCTTTGCAAAATGCTCCATCAGTTGAGCAAACAAAAATAAAAAATATTAGTTGAGTAATATATTTAAAACAAAGTCAAAGTTCATCTAATACATTACTCAGCAATGATTCCTAAACCACCTTGTCATGACACGCACTATACTCCACACTTGAACTATGTAGCCCACACCAATATTGTAAGGTGGAGTCCTCCCTTTATACAGAATGTGCCTACAGGGTCCCTCACATTAGCTAACACAATGCCCATTAACTTATTTAGCCAATTCTTTTTCTTTCTGTCTCCGTTGATGAGGAGTGATTTCACTCAGACCCGTGATCTCTCTCAGTAAGTCGTTAGGTGACCTGTATCATTTATGTCATGAAAGCTAAGACCATTAAACTAGTTTAACTAAAATCTATGCACTGACAGATATAATCCCTGGCTCTAAATTGTGGAAGGGTTCAGTTGGATACCGGCTCCAGAAATGGTTACGTTAACAGTTACTTTAGCTATGGGTATGAGTTGTTTACGTTACTTAAAAATAGTGATACCAATACATTAAAGAGACACAAATGCATTTGTCAGCAGTTATTAAAACAGTGTGTGTTTAAAAATTGACTTTACTATACATTGTTTAAAAAGGGAGACATGCTCAGCTTTCTTTTTCCAAAATACAGACAGCTTTATCGGATCATTGGAAATGGCATTTTTCACATCTTGCATTTGTTTCTAATTAATGTATTAGAATCACAGACTAACAGAACTTTTGTGGCTCATAAATGATTCTCTGCTCAGTCCAATCGCATCTGTACATTTTACCAGAGACATCTACTAGATCACAGCTATGTGTTCATTCGAAGGCAGTCTGTCCCGAAGTACAAATCCAGGATGACTTGCTGAGGTAGCCATATGATCTTATGAAAGGATTTTCTTGGAATGTAGCATTAGGAAATGTCATAAACAACCTCACTAAAACATTATATTATATATTAGTAATGAGGTGAGCAGGCAGTGTTCAAATCCAAATGGGGTTTAGGCTAGCATTTGAAGTTCATTGAATGCCAAAATGCTTTGATCTGCTCTCATGAGATTTCCATGCCATATGCCAGACATCTTACAGAAATCATCTTATCTTGTGATATCTCTGCCATCTTGAGCCAAAACTCTGGTGCATCCAAAGCAGGACTGGAAAATACGCATCTTCTGCTTTTGGATGCAAAATGTAAAGGGATTCGGATTTGAGAATTCAGTTCTGAGTCATTGAAAATATACATCATGTTTCAGTGCCCCACACACTACTAAATGTAAACAAAGAAAATTGTTGCCTATTACAGTATTAGTGCATGGGCACCTCTGCTTGCTACACCCCAGAGACCATGATGACACTCAATCAACATCTTGAGTTGCTCCCATCAGCCTAACCACAGGAACTCCTGTTGCAAGAGATTTCAAGTAACTGGGTGTGCTTCACACAGCAGCTAGCCTCGGGTGACCAGATGTCCCGTTTTTATAGGGACAGTCCCGATATTCGGGGGTTTGTCTTATACAGGTACGTACTATCACCCCCACCCTGGCCCAATTTTTCACACTTGCTACCAGGTCACCCTAAGCTAGCCAGGGATCGACTGGTAGTTGGAAGCTGCAACCTGATTCCCATTCTGTCTTGTAGGTGAGGAGCTAGTGTTGAGATAGGTTGTGGAGGAGAACTATTGTAGTATTCTTGCTGAGGCTCAGAGTATAGAGATTCCCCTCTGGCATGAGCTACAGCAGGTCAATTGGGTAGAGAAGTCAAGAAAGCACTAGTCATCCCTGGCCTTCCTCTTTCTACTCCTGTGCTCACCCTCTTACCCTCCCACATTGCCTCCTACATGACTTTGTTAACTGACTTCCCTGGAAAAATCCCTTCTTCTTCCATCCTTGCTTGTGCCCCCACAACCATGTTTACTTCTTCATCCTTCACATAGACCAGCTTACTTCACCACGGGGAGTCCTCCACTATGGCCGCCAAACAAGGTCAATTTGGTAAGTTTTCTGATCCAGAGAAGAATTTAGCAGACCAGACCCATCTCTGCTCAAGGGCTTCAAGAAGATATGCAGGACTTAGAATCATAGAATCATAGAACTGGAAAGGACCTCGAGAGATCATCTAGTCCAGTCCCCTGCACTCAAGGCAGGACTAAGTATTATTTATACCATCCCTGACAGGTGTTTGTCCAACCTGCTCTTAAAAATCCCCAATGATGGAGATTCCTCCACCTCCCTAGGCAATTTATTCCAGTGCTTAACCACTCTGACAATTAGGAAGTTTTTTCTAATGTCCAACCTAAACCACCCTTGCTGCAATTTAAGCCCATTGCTTCTTGTCCTATCCTCAAAGGCTAAGAAGAACATTTTTTTCTCCTGCCTCCTTGTAACAACCTTTTATGTACTTGAAAACTATTATCATGTCCCCTCTCAGTCTTCTCTTCTCCAGATTAAACAAACCCATTTTTTTCAATCTTTCCTCATAGGTCATGTTTTATAGACCTTTAATCATTTTTGATGCTCTTCTCTGGACTTTCTCCAATTTGTCCTGAAATGTGGTGCCCAGAACTGGACACCATCCTCCAGCTGAGGCCTTATCAGTGTGGAGTAGAGCGGAAGAATTACTTCTCGTGTCTTGCTTACAATACTCCTGCTAATACATCCCAGAATAATGTTTGCATTTTTTGCAACGGCGTTACACTGTTGACTCATATTTAGCTTGTGATCCACTATGACCCCCAGATCCCTTTCCGCAGTACTCCTTCCTAGGCAATCATTTCCCATTTTGTATGTGTGCAACTGATTGTTCCTTCCTAAGTGGAGTACTTTGCATTTGTCCTTATTGAATTTCATCCTATTTACTTCAGACCATTTCTCTGAACTCTAAGGTTCAGAGAAAGCAGCACGGGCCACAGGGATGTGCTGGCTGCCACTTCCCGCAGCTCCCATTGGCCAGGAATGGCGAACCGTGGCCACTGGGGGCTGTGGGCAGCTGTGCAATGTAAAAAAACTGTCTGGTGGCCTGCCAGATGATTACCCTGATGAGCTGCATGTGGGCCGTGGGCTGCAGGTTGCCCACCACTGGACTAGTCCTTTTTCTGTAAAGTGTGATGTAAACCTATGGTGTTATATACATTATGAATACAATTTACAAGAGAAATTACACAGACAGGCATAACTGGCAAATTTTAATAGGAAGTAACTAGGGGCGTGATAACCACTTCAGGGAGCCTTTGTTAGCCTTGCTGTGCCACCGACTGGTAGCCGCCTGAGGTAAGTGCCACCCCATAGGAGCCTGCACCCCTTCTGTACCCCAAACCCAGTCCTTAGCCCCCTCCTGGAGCCAGTACCCCATACCCCCTCCTCCACCCTGAACCCCCTCCTGCATCCAACCCCCTTGCCCCAGCCCTGAGTTCCCTCCCAGATTCAACACCCCATACCCCTTCCTGCACCCCAATACTCTGCCCCAGTCCGGAGCTCCCTCCTGCACCCAAACTCCCAGAGCTTTCACCCTTCACCCTGTCCCATACTCCGAACCCCTCGGCCCCAGCCCAGAGCCCACACTCCCTCCCGCATCCCAACCCTCTGCCCCAACCCTGTGAAAGTTAGTGAGAGTGGGGGAGAGTGAGCGACGGAGAGACGGGGGATAGAGTGAGCGGTTCGGGGAAGGGGCGGGGTAGATCCTGGGTTGCACTTAAATTCAAAAGTGATCTTGTGCATAAAAAGGTTGGAGACCACTGGCCTACATTATAATAAGATATAACCACCCACTGTAAAATCCAGTTTGACCTGTGGGAGACACAGGGTTGATTTGAGTGGTGGACAGACCCTGCCATCACAAAATTTTTAGGAACTCTGCTGGGAAGATTATAAAATCATAGAAGTGTAGGACTGGAAAGGATCTCAATAGGTCATCTAGGCCAGTCTCCAGAACTTAAGGCAGGACTAAGTAATAATGAGACCATTCCTGATGTGTTTGTCTTACCTGTTCTTAAAAATCTCCAGTGATGGAGATTACATAATCTCCTTAGGCAATCTGAACAATCATACAGAGTGAATCTCTATAAAAATCTTGGTGTTACCAGAGTGGAAGGGACCTTACGAGGTCATCTAGTCCAACCCCCTGCTCAAAGCAGGACCAATCCCCAACTAAATCATCCCAGCCAGGGCTTTGTCAAGCCTGACCTTAAAAACATCTAAGGAAGGAGATTCCACCACCTCCCTAGGTAACCCATTCCAGTGCTTCACCACCCTCCTAGTGAAAAAGTTTTTCCTAATATCCAACCTAAACCTCCCCCACTGCAACTTGAGACCATTACTCCTTGTTCTGTCATCTGGTACCATTGAGAACAGTCTAGATCCATCCTCTTTGGAACCCCCTTTCAGGTAGTTGAAAGCAGCTATCAAATCCCCCCTCATTCTTCTCTTCTGCAGACTAAACAATCCCAGTTCCCTCAGCCTCTCCTCATAAGTCATGTGCTCCAGCCCCCTAATCATTTTTGTTGCCCTACACTGGACTCTTTCACTCTCTCCAATTTTTTCACATCCTTCTTGTAGTGTGGGGCCCAAAAATGGACACAGTACTCCAGATGAGGCCTCACCAATGTTGAATAGAGGGGAATGATCACGTCCCTCGATCTGCTGGCAATGCCCCTACTTATACAGCCCAAAATGCCGTTAGCCTTCTTGGCAACAAGGGCACACTGTTGACTCATATCCAGCTTCTCGTCCACTGTAACCCCTAGGTCCTTTTCTGCAGAACTGCTGCCTAGCCATTCGGTCCCTAGTCTGTAGCAGTGCAGTGGACAACTTAAATTGGATCACAGAATCCATATCTTAAATATGTAACAATGGGAGACAAATATTTAAACAGGGTCCTACATAGAAGAATTTGAAAGTTATGCAGAATGGAATATTAATCTAGTACAAAAAGCCTCTGGTTGATCCACTGTGCAATGAAGGATTTGCACAATATTGAATATTAAAGGACAGGATAATTGTCACTTAGGAACATAGGGCCTAGCAAGAACATTAACCTGAAATATGCTGACTACCTCCTGAAAGGCAGTGAATAACATCAACTCCCACAGACTTCAATGACAGCTATTGGGTGGTCAGCACTTTTGCAAAAGAAAATCCTTAAATTCACATGTAGGCTCCTAAATTAGGAACCTATTTTTGAAAATCTTGGACAACATAATCACTGATTATGAAGCTTGTTATCACATTGCACTAACTTTGCTACAAGCCAGTTCTTCCAGTAAAGATGGCTAATTTGAAATCCCATGGGATATCATAGTAGCTCATGAGATCAGTGCATTTTACACACATTCAGAAAAGAAATACTTTGAATTATAATGGAATTATAAGAGTGTCAGAAATGTCTTCAAACTCTGAAGACTGGTTAATATGGAATGTATCCTTTTCCACTTGTTAATACTGGCATACATGTCCTCATTAACTGAGCCTCATGCTAAGCAATGGAGTAAGAACATGAATCCACAGTGTTAAGCATCTTTAGTATATGTACATACTTATTTCACTCAAGTTAAAAAGTCAGCTGAATATTTGCATGATGTGCTCTCTGCTCTAAATGCTAATATACCTAATCAGTGCATTCAA
This sequence comes from Platysternon megacephalum, assembly GCA_003942145.1. Taxonomy (NCBI): domain Eukaryota; kingdom Metazoa; phylum Chordata; order Testudines; family Platysternidae; genus Platysternon; species Platysternon megacephalum. The sequence goes on along the minus strand of QXTE01000176.1, from coordinate 1,459,596 downwards.
TCATTGTACCTAGTAATAATTCACCTGCTATGTTGCACTTATAACCCAATGATAATTTGATACATTTCCAAACAATTTTGTTGCATTTTGAAGTATTATCCCAATATGGGAATTGAATATCCAGTCAACTCCAAGAGCCCAGCTGACAAGGCAAATTTACAGTATGTAGCGTTTTGAATGGCTTATTAAATTTCAATCATGACCAATTAATAAGGATTGTACTGTTCCTCCCACCCCCAGTAGTAAATACTCATTTATTTTCTTGTCTAATTTACTTTCTGGTGTGCCCCTATTAATAAGCTTTCTCCCCTGTATGAGGCAACCTGCTGGGAAATACAGAGGAGCGGAAACAAAGAAGATTACACCTGCAGACATTTAACCTTTGGTATGATTTTATTCACTGGGGCCCTGACCATGCATTGCTTCACATGACAGCAGAGAGAAAGCAAAAAGGCTATATGTATCCTATGTAGTGTTTTTGTAGCCATGGTGGCCCCAAGATATTAAAGAGACAATGTGGGTGAGGTATTATTTTTTGTTATTAGATCAACTACTGTTGGTGAGAGAGAAGCTTTGAGCTACACAGAACCCAGACCCAAAGAAGAGCTCTGTGTAGCTTGAAAGCTTCTCTCCCTTAGCAACAGAAGTTTCACCCACCTTGTCTCTCTATATGCATCCCTAGTCAGTTTACACAGAGACACCGGTGTAAAAAGTAGTAGCACATATGCCCAGACCACACCTGCCCTCTGCACATCCTATTTGTTTGCCCTTAAATAGAGAGGAAAGGAAGAGCATGTAGGCAAAGAGTGCAAATGGCCGAGATCACCTGTGGCAGTTGGCAGTAGCGCCACCTTCTGCTTAGATGACCAACTTGCCTTCTCCGCACCAGGGCAAGATCTCAATTTCTGCATGACCAGGATCAAGGTAAACTGTAGTGGTATTGTCAGTGAGCCTCTGAGAGCCACAGGTATCAAAGCCAATATTCTCTCTCAGCATGGTCAGCAAATCCAGTCTATCTTCTTTGTGAGCCATTCTTCATTTGTGGGCAAGTAGGAAGACATGGTTTCTAGCTCCAAGGTAATATTGTGGTGAGGATGAAGCCTAGTATCTCTATCTTGCAGGAGTTATAGTTTAAAGACTTTTGGCTCCTGAATCGAGATTTGTTGTCACAGGAACAGATAAGTATTACACAGATTCTACAGCCAAAAATCAGACATTTAATTTCACTTCAGACAGAGCTTTAAATATTACTGCAACGAAATGTCAATATGCTGACTATAATACTGACGCTGCTAACCTTTCATGTAAACTGAGCATTTTATTTCTAAATATAAGATAGATATATTACTTTTTTGCATGATTAATTAAAATATGATTTCATAGAATGGTAAATATAATTAAAATCTACATTTGCTTATACTGTAAAATCATAGTTTGCATCATCATTATTTTATACATCAAAGTACTTGCATTTGAAACACTTTTTTGCTGTATTTCTGATTTCCAAAGGAATTCAGTTCAATTTATGGCATCTTTATCTCTGTTTGCTGCATCAGGATACTAATTCACATTGGTTGTGTTATAAATAATACAACATTTGTGGGAGATTATTATTAATTTATTTCTTGAACTTAAACCTAGAGTAACATCCCTCACTCTCTCAATATATTTGGTAACTATTGGACACAGGGTCTTCTTTCTCAGAAGACCCTGGCAAGGGTATCCCACCTAGCCACTGCCCTCCTTGGCAACTTTGGGGTGAGTCAGGGCAGAGAGTGCAGGCTGGGTTATCATTGGACATTTAGCATTCTAAGAATTCCTGCTGAAGAGAATGGCTATTGGCAGTCATCTTTACGTTATACACAACTTAAATTGCATAAAGTTACTACCTCTGAGGGTTTCAGTTATCTAATGCACTTTCATGGAAGAAAATACAACTATATTGCTAAACAAATTGGAAGTTTGCTATAACCACTGTGAGTAGAACTCTTTAATATTAAAATACAAAATGTTGAATGGTTAAATTGTGTTCAGAATGACTTAAAGGAATACCAAATTCTGAGTTAAACTAACACTTTTGCATCCACATATTGCAATATTTTGAGAATATCACCATACGGTATGTTAGGTACCAATTACAATGTCATAACAATGAGCTATTGGTAAAGTGGCAGCCCATACTTGATATTCCTGTGCCTATTTCAAATGTCTGTAAGATGCTTAATATTATTACAATATATTTTAATTGCATTTCTTTTCGGTTGTTTTAGTTCTAAATCTTGAGGTGTATTTAGAGAATGTGATAGTTATTATTCCAGTGTACCCATTCTAACAACAGCTGCTCTGTTGAGAAGAAGGAACTGTTAGGATGTCAGACTGTAACTAGTCTTGCATAGCAATATCACTACATATTATAAGATTAACATACATTACATCCCAGTGTGTGTAATGCATACTGGGCTAAATTTTCTGCTTAAGCAATACACCTCGGATTCTGATTAATCTCATGGCACAAAGGTAGCAACTTTTACATATAAGTCCATGGATAAAATTTTGGAAATTGCCTATATGATTTAGAAACCAAAGTCTCATTTTCAGTAGTCCCAAAGAAAGACTTGCCCCAGGGGAGTCTGCTGCAGGAAGGCATGGAAGAGGGAGATGCAAATCACGCTGCTGCAGTGCTAAGCCTGTAGAGCCATGGCCGTGGAGGCAAGCCAGCCAGGACAATCCTGCCAGGGCAGCCTGGCTGCATATTTTGCTGGCTGCAATTCTTGCTGCCTTCTCTGTCCTTATGGCAGCTGCTCGGCTTCATGAGCTGGACGGTGCAGGCAGTTATACCTGGCATAGCACCCGCTGAAATGTCACATAAGAGGGTGGGGTAAATCCTTCCCCAGTAAGAGTCTGAGCAGTGAAACACAATACAGATCAGAGAGGCAAAAAGAAACCACTCCACACTTTCCTCAGCAACTGCCTAAAAGGCAAGGACAAATCCACCCACCTGGCTAATTAGAGGGGCCACATGGTCTGAGGAAAAACTCAGGCCATGACTGACCAGAAGGGGAAAGGAATGCTTGCTGTCACTCTCAGAAGATCCTGGCAAAGGTACCCCACCTAGCCACTGCTCTCCCCGGGGAACTATGGGGTGAGTCAGGGCAGAGAGTGCAGGCTGGGTTATCATTGGACATTTAGCATTCTAAGAATTCCAGCTGAAGAGAACAACCATTTGCAAATAATCATTACACTGGCAACACAGTACTCCATGTGCACTACAAAGCATTGACAGAAGTAAACACTGCACATTCGCATGACTAACCACATGACTAATGCATGAGCCGCTCAGCTAACGTAAATAACTGTTAAAATGTTACAATAATGTACCAAAAGGATCAGTCCACGCTGTAGACTGGTAACAACAGGGACATTTTCAGGCTGCAAATAAAGCATTTTATAATTAAGGGAACATGTTTAAACACCCCAAACGAGCCAAAATATTTCTGTTTGTTGCTTTCCAAGAAGAGGCCAAACCAATCTGAAAACCAATTTCATAAAAATAAATAAATAAATAAAAAGTAGCTCTTGGACCAAGAACCTCTATATTGTGCCAACATTCATGAATATTACCATCTGAGTTGTAAGCCACTGAATTCAAGGCCTTATAATACTATTGCTGACCAAATCATAGCTTCAGTGATGTTTAAAGACACCGCATGATATTTAAAAGGTTCTGGTCCAGCTTCTTGGCCCCACTGTGATGCATTAATTTCAATAGGAGTGTGGGCATGCTTAAAGTTAGGTACATTCAGAATCAATGTCTGTTCCCAGGAGATTTTTTTCCCTTCCTACATTTTTTGTAATGTTCTTCTTATTGAAGATTTTACATATTTACAAAAGAAAGGAGCAAAGGCCCAGTTGCACTAATACAAAACATTGTATTGCACTAAATTCTTTTCTAAGTAACACTAGTGTAAATCTGGAGTAACTCCACAGGCTTCAACTGAAGTACAATAGATTTGTATTAGTGAAACTGAGGACAGAATTTGGCCCAGAGACTCTACCTTGCAAGAGATTAATGTACTTATTTCACACTATCCTTGAACCTTGTAATGAAAAAAAGTCCAACACATGAGAAACTGAAGATGAATAGCAGGCAAGGGAAAAAATAAAAAGGAGAGAGAGTGGGAAAAGGAGAGATGTCCGAGATCTTCACCTTTTGTACTTTGGTCACAAACTTAATTTTCTCCTACATTTGAATTGTTTGAGTTTCCAGGACGTATACCCCGATATCTAGAAACTTTGTCAAATGGTTATTAAGTTGATATATTAGCTCCTAATCTGATGCTATCTTCCCCCATACAATCATTAACAATGTGGTGTTGTGGATTTTATCATTGTCTCCACACTGTTTCCCTATGAATGGGCAGGTTTCAGACTTTAGAGACCCCTCATGAAATTAGTTAGAAAACCTGACAGAAATCTTATCTCCATATTGTGTACCTGGCAAACCTACTCTGCCATTTGTATGCACCGGAAGGCTATGTGATATACCTATTATTAATGCTACACTGGCTCTCACTTCTGATCTCCCAAGGTTATTTGACCAGCTATATTCAAAAGCTGCTAGAAAGTTGAAACAAAGACTGCAGGTAGCAGAATTTGCAGACCATGCTAGGGCAGGTCAGAAGTGCAAGAGTTCAGCTGGGGGCAGTTACTGATGTAGAGATGTGGTATAGAACTGAGAAAGAGTAAGCAGAAGTTTTACTTGAAGATACTTTGAGTGAAATCCTGACCCCATTTAAATCAATGGCAAGACTCCCATTGCCTTCTATGGGGCCAGGATTTCACAATGGGTGCACCAACTCCATGAGGAGACAGAGTGATGATTGACTGAAACCAGCTCAAAGTGAAACACCAGTTCCCTTTAATCATGGAGAACACTAGGGCTGGGGAGATTCATTTTCCCACCTGAACAAAACGCTTTCTTCTAACCACCACCATGAAAGAAGGGTAAAACCATGTGCCAAACAAATGTATGTTAAGTGTACTTTGCTCTTACTTTAGCTCTTAAAACATATACTTGAGTATATTGCACTGGGTAGTATAGCAGACTGTTCATAGGGAGAATATTACAGAGAGGATTAAGCCTTTTAGAGATGATTTAGGGGTATCCCTATTTTCCAGGGAGGGGATGAACCTTGTAGATATCTCCCCTTCAGTGGAATCTTTGTTCTTTTGATATAGTGGAAGGGAGGGGAGGAACCTTGTAGATATCTCCCCTTCAGTGGAATCTTTGTTCTTTTGATGAGTCAGAGATAATTATACCAGATGAGGAGAGTTTAGCAGGATCCAAAGATAAGCATGAGCTCCAGCCATGATAGAGAATGTCCTCTATTTATCTGAATATTAATAGGGCTCAAAAAGAACTTTTTAGAGCTTGTACTTCTTCCTGTCATCACTATCACTCTCTCTCTCTCTCTCTCTCTTTGCCTCCCCCCCCCCCATTTACAGGTTTTGAGGGATCCACAGCATAAGGCTGAGCCTCAAGAAAATGAGCTGACCCTCAACTAGGTGGACACCCAGATTGATGCAGACAGAAGGGAAAGAGGTGGTGTCTGCTGAGTGTAGAAGAAGAGGCCCCATATTTCCACCACACAGGTATGCTGTATAGATAATATATCAAAATTGCCAGGTCTAAAAAACACACACACAATTTAAAAATAAAAGTTGGAAGCAAACCCAGCATACTCTAGCTATTTGACTACAAAATCCAGATAGCCAACACTATTAATATATCGTAAGTGCAAAAAATTGCTAGACAATGTAGATGTCTTATACATCTGCTAGAGAAATGCAATCAAATATATGAGCATAGAAGGAAATTAAATTTACTATCCTAACATAACTCTTTTCTTGCTTATTTCACTCCATTCCTTTATTTTCTTGCTTATTCCACTCCCTTATTTTTGTCTCCTTCCATCTGAGTCATTTTAGTCCTTTTTTTTTTCATTTATGTCTAATGATCTCCTTTCACTGCAATTTTAGGGAGGGTTTCACACACACACACACACACACACACACACAACATATGGATTGCATTAATAAATAAAGGAACAGAAGTTCATCTTTCTGACATTATTAAAAGTGGACAAATTAAGTCAAGGTACAAAACTACTCAGGAGAAACTTTCAACTTGACTACAAGCTATGTAGAGCCAACTGATACCTCAAGGAAAAGAGAGGGACTTCAAGCAGCTGAAGACTGTACCTTTCCTGGACTGAAGAGTGTCAACTGTGAATTATCAGTGGGGTGTCCCAACTACAATAATTAGATATTCAACAGCTATTTATTTAGTTCTTTTTAACTCTAACCCCCCCACCCCCAAATAAAAAAAATGTCTGAAACCCTGTTCTCAATTGTCTCTCCCCAGCCTTTGTCTTGACTTTCTTTGAAATACAGATTCTCCTTTCCACTCATTTCTCTCACTTCTGTGTTACACGGCCTATTCCTCCTTGTCCCATCATGTGATTTTTCTGTTTTTCTACTCTGCCTATTCTCATTACACTGACCTGGCATCCATTTTAATATTTTTGTCCTCACCTTTACTACAGTGCCTATCCCTATTGATCTGCTATTGTATTTTATCTTGTTGCCCTCATCCCCTCAACCACCTCATCCACTTTTCAAAAGTCTTTGTGCTTTTTTTTTCTTTTCTTCCAAAGATGTCCTTTGCACTTGGTATGTCTTCCCCCCACTTTTTCTCCTTCAGATATGTCCTTAAGATGCACTTCTACCTGATACTCCGAGAAATTTTCAATTTGTAATGGCCAGATATAGGGCCTGTTGGGATTGCAGATTATTGTTATCTATCTATATTTAAACATAAATTATTCAGAACCATCAATAAGTGTATATAGGCAACCTACGTGAACACATTGCTCTTCCTATCATCCTTCTGCTCTTCTTTTTTTCCTATTGCTTGCTATACACACTTGTGTCTTTTCTCTAATTAGGTTCCTTTGAAGGTCTTTGATGGAGGGACCATGAATCTTATGTGTTCACATGAACACTAGTACAAAGAGACCCATAAAGGCACTATAGCAATACAAATAATAATAATAATAATTCAAGAAGCAGACATGAGCACCTGGCTGGTTAGTCTAATACAGTTGCTCCAGAATTGAGTCGCTCAAAAGCTTTAATTATAAAAGGTAATAAAAACATAAGTGACTCAGAGAATTACTGGAGCTTACTTAGTGTTTCTGATTCAGAAAAGTGTTGGCACTGTAAAGGACAAATCCATTTTGGGCTTTAATTTTGGATTAGGATTTGGATTTAGATCAGAGATGCCTATCTCAAAAATCACCCACTGAGTGAATACTACTGTGCATCCTCCACTGCCATTACCAACACACAAAGAAATGAATAGATCTGTAGTTTTTTTTTTTAGATTATTGAACTTTCATTTTTTTCACACCTCCTTCATGTACAGCTGGAGTGGCTTGAAGACTTAGTAATAGACTTGATTAATTGCTTGGCTTTCTATCTTATACAGATATTGAATGCTCTATAATTTGAATTTTCACTGAAGGGAATAAAATATCTCATAGCTGGTGTACTTGGGGGGGGGGGGGTTCACTTCAAAGATTTTTCACCAACAGCTATATCCCCTATGAAAATGTTTTTATAGATTCACAGATTCTAAGACAAAAGGAACCATTATGATCATTCAGTCTGATCTCCTGTATAACATAGGCCACAGAACATCCCTGAAATAATTCCTTGATCCCATTTTTTACTGAAAAACTCTCCATCTTGATTTAAAAATGATCAGTGATGGAGAATCCATCATGACCCTTGGCAAATTGTTCCAATGGTTAATTACTTTCACCATTAAAAAAGATGCTTTATTTCCAGTCTAGACGATTTTAAAAAATCATCACTGGTGCCTGGAATTTCAACCTCCCGCCCTGCTCCACCCCACCCCAGGTATGGTACCTCATGGATTTGAGCTCATGATCGCTGAGTTGGTAGGCAAGAGCCATAGCGCAAAGCCACTCAGCTACTTAAAATTCTGTCATCTCACAATTTTCAAAAGTGACTAGTGATTTTGGATTCCTCTGTTTTGGGTGCCCAACTTGAGATACCTGGGCCCTGATTTTCTGAAGTGCTGTGAATCCATTCTGAAAACCAGGCTCCTTTACCATGTCTTAAGTTGAGTACCCAAATACTGAACATACCCCAAATCACAGGTCACCTTTGAAACTTCAGCCTGTACCTTCCGTGGCATAGCTCCCTAGGGAAATATTTCAATCTCCAACTGCAGACCGGGACTATTTTGATTTAAAAAAAATCAGAAATATAGGGCTCAATGCTGCAGATGCTGAGTATACCAGAGAGGTGAAGAGTGAGCATCTTCATCTTCCACTGACTTTGAACCTGTCACAAAGCCCACTGAAGCAAATAAAAAAACCCTTCTATTAACCTCAAGAGGCTTCGAATTAACTGGCAGGTGTTGTGAGCACTCAGCACCTTGTAGTATTTCACCATGAGAAATAGTGTTTTCATGTTAGTTCACACAGAATGAAGAAAATGGGCAGGTACTGGCAAGTTTTAATTGAAGAAATATGGCTTAATACATCAATGAGAGCTGCATGTTGGCTTAATTTAGTTTCTTGTTGCAGAATCCTAGTCCTTATGAAACTTGATCCATTAGAAATATTTTCAAAACTGCTGATTTGGAAGAACCCTTGATAGAATTGTTTGGTGGACTCTTAAAGGACCAGATGCACTATCTCTAAGAACATATACAGTAAGAGGAGATTTCTGTGGAGAGCTAGAACCTAAGAATAATTTCCTATTTTGTTCATATTTATGTAGGTGATTCATCCAAATACATTGTTTCTCCTGATAACACTTTCAATAATTTTCTACAGTATTTTCAAGATGTTTTCAGTACTAGCTGTATTGTTTAGCAGCCCACTAAGGATAACAAAACAATATTTATCTGTTTCAAACTTCTGCTTGGATTACGTCAATAAAAGAAGCTCTTTAATTAATATGGTATATTTTCAGTTAGTCTTTATGAATAACCTTTTAAACATTCATTCACTTAAATGGACAAACCCTGGTCCCTATACACACCTTAAGCTATCCGGCTGTGCTCAAGAAAATTCCACATAAGAGAGGAATGGAATCTTACCTGCTAGTCTGTAGACTGGCAATGGAAGCACCTTCTTGAGGAGGTTTCAGTAAGTGGATATGTATCTCTCGGTCATGTCCTCACTTCTCCTCAAGCAAAACTCTGTTCTGCTTCAGTTCCCACTCCCTATACATAGGCAGATGGAGCCCCCACAGAATTCTGTTCAATTGCTCTCAGGAGTCGCAGTTTTCCAGAACAGGCTTGCCAATATTCTCCCCCTACACTGCACAGCAGAACCTTAATGATTTCACTGCCTATCAACCCTTCCATATCAATAGAGAGAGTGGGCAACTGTTGCCTCAAACTGAGAGGAAGATGTAATTCATTCTATATAGAAAGGAAGGGAATTAATCATAATGTGACTGTGGTAAAGGACCCATTGCCTGAACCTAATTACAGAAAAGTTTGAGATAGGGATTAGGAAATAAAATTTTGAACAGTAAAAGCAAGTAGACAGTGGTGTAGGTTACCAAGGGAAGTGACTGTAGCTCCATCACTGGACATATTTAAGTATCAGACATTAATGGGATGAGATAACAATGGAAACAGAGGTGAATCATTCTGCAAAATACAGTGGGTGAGCTAAAATCATGCAATAAATAAGGGATCTTTTCTGAGACTACAATCTGTGATCTATGGTAGCTTTTGTGTATTTTTAAAAGAGAGTGTATTGTAATGGTGATGGGGCCTCAGCCTCCTCTTACTACAGTGAACAGATATTTTGCTATTTATTCCAATGGAAGCAGAATCAACTCCAGTTGTAATAAACACTTTCACAGAAAAGACAAAAAGCAGAGCTCTAAAACCAAGCATATAACATTCGGTATATTTTTTCCTATGTAGAAAGCTATCTTATGATGGGCACTGTCTGGGCTTTAATGAGTATTACTAACACTCTGAAGAAGAGAACTAAGACTTCACATGAGTATAGAATTGAGACTGAGGAACTACAGAGATTTACTCTCCGTAACCAAAATTCTCCAGTTTTTGTAAATTTTATTCAAGAACTATTCTAAACATCAAAGACATCCAACTTCTGTCATGGCTCAGTAATGATATTATGGTGTTTTCCATTCACAATAAGGAAAAATGCAATTTCAATCCTGATCACTTTGTTTAGATTCAAGAAGAAAAAAAAAACCCACATAATTTTCTGCTGGCCTATATCAACAACAAATTATGACATCCTTGTGTCAGCTCAGCTGTGCCAGCCTCCATCTTGAAGGGGTAAGAGTCAAGGCTCTGCCAACTTCCTGCCCACTTGCTTTAGGAAGTGAGTGGCAAAGACCTATGGTATAGGTAGACTGTGAAGATGTGTAAGAGAGGTTTTTATATTCTAGGCCAGGGTAGTCAATTCTTTTATTTCATGGTCCACATTTCTTGGTCAAGGTATGGTAAAGGCCCAGACTTCAGAAAAAAATAATAAAAAATACCAATAATGATAATAAGTAAAAAAATATATTTCAGGGTCTGTTCAAAAGTGTCTGTTGGTCCGGATTTGGCCCAGAGTCCGCCTATTGACTACCCTGTTCTAGTCCATAAAAAGTCCCTGAGTCATATTATGCCACCCCTACTCATGCTGACATTGAGGTACCTGTGAATAACTTAATGATGTTGCTTCTAGAATGAGATTACTTTTCAGTGTAATGGTGGCAGGAATCAGATCTATGAAAGAAAAAGCAGAGTGCTTAACAGAGAGAAGGGAGATTTCTTGCATTTAAAGGTGCAGTACACACAATCATAGCTATGTACGCCAGAAATGTCCTGTCATTTTAATTTAGGTGAGTCTCTGCAGATAGTGAGCAGATTTAATGTACTTTTCCCATTTACATCCTACAGTAAGATTTCTTTAAAAGAAAAGTCTTCTAGAATCTAACAGAATAAACTCTAGTAGCAAAACTGTGTGTTGCCTTCAGTTTCTATAATACATGTTGGGTCACATCCAAACACACACACACACACACACACATCTGTCATACTTCTTTATTCTACTCACTCCACTCTCAATATAATGTACCCTGCTAGACCAAACATTGTGAGATGATGTCTTGGTGTATGTTTCTGATAGCATGCACTACAAGAGACATTCATTCTTTCATATGAAGAAGCATTCTTCTTACTACTGAAAGAAAAAATGGGACCAAAGTCTAGTGAGCTTTTATGAAAAGATAACTTCAAAGCTTCCAGAACAGATAGACTTAATAAACCTATATAAAATACATCATATTTTTGCTTTATATGCTTTTATCTAATCTGATATTATAAGATGTTTTTGTAACTTTGATGGGTAAAAGGTACTGTATTTAGTGACTCAGCTGTTATGCACTGGCACTTAGAGTACATTGTAATCAACCAGATAATCTTTCTAGTTTGTAGTCTTCCTTTGAAAGTACATTACCATGCTAGACACATTTTGTCTATGCTATCCTAATACTGCTTTTTCCTTTGTCTTTTCATCTCTCTTGTAAACCACATAACATAATGGAAAGGGGCTTCACCAAATGGACATAAATGTCAGTGCCATTATTTCTTCTGCGAGGGCCAAAATATCCCAGGTGGGCTGCTGAATGATGCACAATGATGTGTGTCCCTAGACTTGTAAAAACTAGCGTAGCTTTACACAAGAATGGGCAACTGTGGAGTGGACAGGGGAAAAATATGACAAGTATCTGAATAATAATGGGAACAGAATATGAAAGGATGGCTGGTAATCTATTCTGATCAGGCTCCTATCACGTGTCAGCAGGGGGGGCTAGACTTGCAGAGATTCTCAAACTAGGGGTCGGGACCCCTCAGGGGGGCGTGAGGTTATTACATGGGGGGGGGTCGCAAGCTGTCAGCCTCCACCCGAAACCCCGCTTTGCCTCCAGCATCTATAATGGTGTTATATGTATTAAAAGTGATTTTAAATTATAAGGGGGGGGGGGGTTGCACTCACAGGCTTGCTATGTGAAAGGGTCACCAGTACAAAAGTTTGAGAACCCCTGGGCTAGAGTGAGAAAGGACGAAACCAAAGGAAATAAACAAGAATTATCTATTGGTTGTAATTTTACTTATTTGTTGGGGAAGTGTAATGTTGAGAACTTATTTTTTAATTAAAGAAAATATTGACGAGCAGAGGAAAGATTTATCAAGTATGTTACAGGGCAAGAATATAGACCTATATAGTAATGTATAGCCTCACCGATGCAATGCAAACTGTGAATTGACCTTAAAGTTATGAACATCTGGTCATTTTCCTAGAAACTAATTGTTATGAACCAAATAATGTATTATTTGGAGTTTGAGTTTACAGGAACATCCTTTTATTCCTTGCTAATACTAATTTTTCTGACATTCACAGAATTACATGACTGTGACCAGGAATCACAGACCAAAAGAAGTATTGTATTTTGTTTGTAAATAGCCGCCTTCGTTTGCTCCATGAAAAAGAAAAATCTAATGATCTGTTGCATTTTTTTAAAATGGTGGTGCTAATCGAAGTAGAAAGCTGTATCTAGCTGGTAAGGCAGCATAATTAATTATCAATTAGTATTAATTATTAATTATTAATTATTAATCATTAATCATTAATTATTTATTATTATTATTATTATTATTATTATTATTATTATTGTGTTACTTATCCTGACCTCAAAACCCTCTGAAAACATATATGATGTTACGAGAGAAAGAGAGAGAGAGAAATTATTTCACCCATCATTGTATTGCAGCCAACTCTGGAATGTAACAACACACGGCATTATACAATAACTTCCTATGTTTGTAAAATTCTATTCTGAAGCAAGTCTGAGAAAATAATTTTTATGTGCCTGTTCTCTCACACACATACACTCTAAAGCAGGGGTTCTCAAACTGGGGGTCGGGACCCCTCAGGAGGTCGCAAGGTTATTACACAGGGGGTTGCGAGCTGTCAGCCACCACCCCAAACCCTGCCTTTCTTCCAGCATTTATAATGGTGTTAAATATATAAAATGTGTTTTTAATTTATAAGGGGTGGGGGTTGCACTCAGAGGCTTGCTATGTGAAAGGGGTCACCAGTACAAAAGCTTGAGAACCACTGCTCTAAAGAACTTTCAATTTCCTCAGAACTTTCTGCCAGCCCCCAAAATTATTAGGGCTAACAACAAAAGACAAGTTAAGTGTCCATTAGGAAGGACTGCAATATTCCTAACCATGAAATTTCCTTATACACCTCTACCCCGATATAACGCGACCCAATATAACATGAATTTGGATATAACGCGGTAAAGCAGCGCTCCGGGGGGACGTGGCTGCGCGCTCCAGTGGATCAAAGCAAGTTCGATATAACGTGGTTTCACCTATAACGCGGTAAGATTTTTTGGCTCCCGAGGACAGCGTTATATCGGGGTAGAGGTGTAGTTGTTTTTTACCTTTGCGGTATCTGTTGTTTTAGTCAGTACTTTCCAGCAGATACAAGAGTGTCTGTGATGCTGGACAAACATAGAATACAAAAACAAAAATCTTGTTTTAAAATATCTAATGTTCCTCAAGAACCCTTTGTTCCAAAAGAGGCAATACTTGGTTACTTTAATACATTTCCAAATCACATTTTAAAAAACATAACACTACTGTGCACAGATATCCTGTAGATATTACTTCACTTAAATTGGTTCACAAGCAATCTTTCCATAGAAACTCCACTTCTCTGACTTTGAATTTCTACATTACTTCACTTGGTGAAGCAGAATTGGTGGCAGTGCCAAGAAAAGACATATAAGGCTGAAAAGCAGCATCTATGGAGACCTAAATATTGTGAATCCCTGTCCGTATATGTGTAGTATACCTTTCTCCAGCCACTGCCCTTTCCCTTTCTATGCCCATGGTTCATTCATGAGAGTCAATGGCAGCATGGTAACAGAGCTAACTGTGAACTTATCTGTACTTGCAAATTCTTGGCTTATCAATGTTTTGCAGACCAAAGCACTTCTCTTTGTGCACTGCCCCTAGTTCTTCTTTATGGGATATCAAACCCATTGAAGCCAATGGAAAGACTTTGCATTTGACTTTCTGTGACCTTTGTACATGAGGCCCAATCCAAAATCCATTGAAGTCCATGGGAGTCTTTCCATTGACTACAATGAAATTTAGATCAGGCTCATTACATACTTGTGGATGCTAATACTACTCAGAGCATCATTAAATTACAAGGTCACATTCAGTAGATGTTCTCCAACTCTTCCCCATTTCCTGCAGGCCACAACTCTGGCATTGGCCAAATAGTCCAAAGTAATCTTTTCATAGAGCATCATTTCCTCCCTCGGAGGTCTCCTCAAATCCCTTTCCACATAACTTATATCCATCTAGTCCCCTCTGCTCTGCATATGGACTGTTTTTTTAAAGAGTGTTGTTGTTATTGTGTCCTCCATATTTGAGATTGCAGACATTTGTGTATACAAATATCCACATATTCTCATGCAAATTAGGGAAGTGAACATGCAGTTTAGTTCTTTTGCATGCAATTATCCAGTCTGCATGTAAAAATGAAGCTTTTTCTCACTCAAATGGATGCAATAAATATTTTGGGCATGCTTAAAAGTAAGCCATTTGAAGTGTTTGTTCATGAATATGCACATTACTTAATATGCACATTACTTAATAAATATACTTGCAGGGAGTCACTTACCACTCACAATAGTGACATTTACATTTACATCACCATGAGTTTTTATCATATCGCAAATGCAAGAGTACAGGAAATACTACAATGTGGTAAACATCAAAATGTTAATGACTCCCATTGTAGCTCGCAAAACTGATTACAGGACAGAACAAAATCTATGGTCCTGATCATCTAACTGTTCAGTGCAGACAAGTCCCACTGAAATCACAGTTGGAGTTTTCCATCCTGAAAGATTGCAAAATTGATCCCATTGAATTTCTTTCTTTCTTTACGTTTTTTTTAATTGCCTATATCAATGGCTCTAGGTGCCTTTGCAACATATAAAATGTACAAATTACAGGCATGAGAATAACCCCCCACTAAATATATTATCAATTGCTCATATAAAACCAATTCGACATCAAAATAATACCTCTCATAGAACAATTAGAATCCTCACCATATCTCATGCTGTCATTTCAACCAATACACCATAAAATATGATAAACAAGCCCTAAAGGTTAACAGATCTGACCGCTGTCAGTCTGAATGAGGAAGCAAATTCTACAGTTGAGGAAAAATTGTTATCAGCTCTCTTATATCTGGGGACCAGGGCCGGCTCCAGGCACCAGCTTAGCAAGCAGGTGCTTGGGATGGCCACTCCGGAGAGGGGCGGCACGTCCAGCTATTCGGCGGCAATACAGCGGACGGTCCCTCACTCCCGCTCAGAGCGAAGGACCTCCCGCTGAATTGCCGCCGCAGATTGCGATCGCGGCTTTTTTGTTTGTTTGTTTGTTTGTTTTTTTGGCTGCTTGGGGCGGCAAAAACCCTGGAGCCGGCCCTGCTGGGGACTGGACACTAGAACACCTCCACTGATTGCAACTATATTGATATCACATGGCGGGGGTGGGGGTGGGGGGTGGGGGGGACGATCATAGAATCATAGAATAACAGGGTTGGAAGGGACCTCAGGAGGTCATCTAGTCCAACCCCCTGCTCAAAGCAGGACTAATACCAACTAAATCATCCCAGCCAAGGATTTGTCAAGCCGGGCCTTAAAAACCTCTAAGGATGGAGAGTCCACCACCTCCCTAGGTAACCCATTCCAGTGCTTCACCACCCTCCCAGTGAAAAAGCTTTTTCCTAATATCCAACCTAAACGTCCCCCACTGCAACTTGAGACCATTACTCCTTGTTCTGTCATCTGGTACCACTGAGAACAGTCTAGATCCATCCTCTTTGCAACCCCCTTTCAGGTAGTTGAAAGCAGCTATCAAATCCCTCCTCATTCTTCTCTTCTGCAAACTAATTAATCCCAGTTCCTTCAGCCTCTCCTCATAAGTCATGTGCTCCAGCCCCCTAATCATTTTTGCTGCCCTCCGCTGGACTCTTTCCAATTTTTCCACATCCTTCTTGTAGTGTGGGGCCCAAAACTGAACACAGTACTCCAGATGAAGTTTCACCAATGCCGAATAGAGGGGAATGATCACGTCCCTCGATCTGCTGGCAATGTTCCTACTTGTACAGCCCAAAATGCCGTTAGCCTTCTTGGCAACAAGGGCACACTGTTGACTGATATCCAGCTTCTGGTCCACTGTAACCCCTAGGTCCTTTTCTGCTAGGGTGACCAGATGAGAGATGTGAAATATCGGGACGCGCGGGGGGGAGGGGTGTGACGGCAGAGCAAAAAACAAAACAAAAAAACCCCCAAGAGCCGGCGGCGGAGGAAAAAACAAAAACAAAAGCAAAAAAACAACAACCAAGAGCTGCCGGAGCATAGGAAAAATTGGTGGGGGCTGAGCACCCTCCGGAAGCTCCATGCCCTGCCCCCCCGCACCAGCTCACCTCCACTCCGCCTCCACCTCCCCTGAGCTGGATGCCACCTCCTGCTTCTCCCCCCTCCCTCCAGCGCTTGCACCGCCATACAGCTGATTAGCGCAAGCCTGGGAGGGAGGGGGGAGGAGGAGGAATGTGGCGTGCTTGGGGAAGAGGCGGGGCCAGGGCGGGGATTTGGGAGGGATCCAATGGGGCAGTGAGGAGGCGGGGATGGGGGCGGGGCAAGGGTGGGAATTTGGGGAGGGATCCAATGGGGAGGGAGGGGTGGAGTCTGGGCGGGGGGGGCACAAGCCCCCTCTGCCTGTGCGCCGGAGGGCAAAATATCGGGACAATTCACGTCCCGACCGAACATTGGTCGGGATGCGGGACAAACAAGTAAATATTGGGACAGTCCCGATAAAATCGGGATGTCTGGTCTCCCTATTTTCTACAGAACTGCTGCCTAGCCACTCGGTCCCTAGTCTGTAGCAGTGCTACAGATGGGGAGATGCAGTCTCTTATGTAACTAGGTACCAAACCACTTAGGGCTTTAAAGGTCAAAATGAATATTTTAAAGAGTTTATGAAAGCTACATGAAAGGTCAGTAATCAGAAGCCTGTAGGGTGCATTGTGCTTTCTGAAGGAAGCACTGTAGAGAAAGTGGGCTGCTACCCAGTTCACTAACTGAAGCTTCCACAAGATCTTAAGAGCCCCCATAGAGTGTATTACAATACTATCATTTGGAGGTCACAAGAGCATGGGTAATCATAAGGAAGTTTGCATCAAAAAAACACAAAGTGCCCTCTTCTTGCCATATTCACATGAAAAGTGTTCCCTTGGCCACAGCTGCTACCAGGAATTTACAAGACTGAAATTGCAAAGCAACATAACAAATGGCAAGCATAATGATATAAATCACTGATGTTGGTGTGCTCTCCACCAATACTTCGGAAGAGAATTGATGGCATTTTGTTTGCAATAGTGGGCTCAGGCTCAGGAGATACAAGTTATACTGCTGGTTCTACCACAGATTTCATGGGTGACCTTGCAAATCATTCAGTTTCTCTGGGCTTTATTTCTCTAATTGTAAAATGTGGATAATGATATTTCCTTACCTTACAATGATGTGATGATAAATTTGTTTATGTCAGGGGCTCAGACACTATTCTGAGTGCCAGCAAAAAGCCTATAAATAGGATTCCAGCTACTTCTGCAAACTACCTACATAACTTCAATCTTGTGTAGTTTAAATCTCACTCATGCTCATTCAAATTTAGATGGTACCTACATGCCAAATATTAGGTGATATTATTACTCTTCATGAACGTTCATATACATATATCACATCAAGAAAATTGCTAGATGGATATTTTAGATTATAAATGACATCATTACCAAACAAATGGGCCACATTCTGTCCTCAGTAATATCTGTGCAGTCTAGGGCAGGTATAGTCAATAGGCAAACCACAGGCCAAATCCAGACCACCAGATGCTTTTGAATGGACCCCAAAATCTTTTTACTTACTTATTATCATCATTATTGTTATTATTTTTATTATTTCCTCTGGAGTCTGGACATTGACTATACCTTGACCAAGAAATTTGGACCCTGATTATCCCTGGCCTAGAGGATTGGACAGGTGTTACTGGTGCAAAACATGGCTGACAAAAAGCAAATCCTGCTCCTTATTACATGAATGCAATTCACATTGAAGGCAATGAGTGTTATGTATGTATAAGTGGAGGACATTTTTTTCCCCACAGCATATTAAATAGGATTAGATTGTAAACTCACCATCTGCCCTGAGTGAGTAGTGGCATTGCCCTAGGAGCAGATCAGACTGCAAATTGTGAATGAGAGTCACAATTCATTCCCCGGAGGGAGGTGGGGAAAATGGGTATGTGGGAAGTAATTTGGCCAGGAGCATATTACTTCCTCCTCCCAGCCAGTTCAGCTCTGCTGGCTGGCATACTGAGGGGCCAGAGGTGGAATCAGGCTTTCACACATTCCCACCTGTCTTACCGCCCGCCACTCCCTTGTGCAGGTGAGGATAGCATCCTGGCAGGGCATGCTCTCCATCACGTACTGTGACTAGCGATTTAAGTAACCCTTAAGAGCCTAGGGCAGGCGTCGGCAACCTCTGGCCCGCAGCTCGCCAGGGTAAGCACCCTGGTGGGCCAGGACAGTTTGTTTACCTGCCGCATCTGCAGGTTCGGCCGATCGCGGCTCCCACTGGCTGCAGTTCGCCGTCCCAGGACAATGGGGGCGGCGGGAAGCCGCGGCCAACACATCCCTCGCCCGCGCCACTTCCTGACGCCCCCATTGTCCTGGGACGGTGAACCGCAGCCAGTGGGAGCTGCGATCGGCCGAACCTGCAGACGCGGAAGGTAAACAAACTGGCCCGGCCTGCCAGGGTGCTTACCCTGGCGAGCTGCGTGCCAGAGGTTGCCGACCCCTGCCCTAGGGCATTTTAAATAAAATAGCTACTTAATCTGTCAGCCAATCTGACTGCAGAATTCACAAAACTGATTTCAGCTAGACAAAAATAAAACCAATTAGTTGTAAAAAATACATACAAATAAAAATTAGTGATAATTTTTAAGGGGAAACCTATGCTTTTACTGGTTAATTGGTCTCTGAATGTCTGAAACACACAATATGTCTGTTCTCTGAGTCTAAGCCAATCCAAATGCCATAGGTTAATGATAATACAGTGAGCCACTGTCAATTTACTGCATCAACATCCATCACATAAAGTTATTAAATCTACATCTCTCATTTTCTATAATAGAAATAAAGTCATCGTAATAGAATGTTGTCATAAGATCAATAACTTTGAAAATAAATGTCTTGGCTTCATCTCAGTGTTTACAATACTTGGTAGCAAAAGACCATTATCTTTTGACAATGTTCTATAGTGGTGGCAATGTCTCTTAATTTTAAGATCAACTACTGTATATGTCCTTTAGTTCTTGTATTATTTATCAATTTTTGCATTAAAGTTTCTATGTGGAGGTAAAAGGAGGAACTATTTTTATGCACTTCACTATTTCATCACAAAAGTAGCTGGTCACCTATTTGTGGTACATTATTTTCATGCTCCCCACTTGTCTCTTCTACAACAAAAATGAAATTCACAGTAAATGTTTCAATAATATATATTTCTTATATATGCACAGACCCTGTCTTTTGTTGACATTTACTGTGTGTGTAGGATTCAGGGATGGGACGATCCATTGTTTGGATATGGTGAACATGAGAAACCTGGCCCCATTTCACCCTTGAAGAATATGAATACCTATTAAATAAATGTATGTACGAAATTTGAGACCACTCCTGGGAGCAATTTCTCGTGTAAGTAAACCTTAAGGAGTCCTACTGAAGTTATANATAAAACCAATTAGTTGTAAAAAATACATACAAATAAAAATTAGTGATAATTTTTAAGGGGAAACCTATGCTTTTACTGGTTAATTGGTCTCTGAATGTCTGAAACACACAATATGTCTGTTCTCTGAGTCTAAGCCAATCCAAATGCCATAGGTTAATGATAATACAGTGAGCCACTGTCAATTTACTGCATCAACATCCATCACATAAAGTTATTAAATCTACATCTCTCATTTTCTATAATAGAAATAAAGTCATCGTAATAGAATGTTGTCATAAGATCAATAACTTTGAAAATAAATGTCTTGGCTTCATCTCAGTGTTTACAATACTTGGTAGCAAAAGACCATTATCTTTTGACAATGTTCTATAGTGGTGGCAATGTCTCTTAATTTTAAGATCAACTACTGTATATGTCCTTTAGTTCTTGTATTATTTATCAATTTTTGCATTAAAGTTTCTATGTGGAGGTAAAAGGAGGAACTATTTTTATGCACTTCACTATTTCATCACAAAAGTAGCTGGTCACCTATTTGTGGTACATTATTTTCATGCTCCCCACTTGTCTCTTCTACAACAAAAATGAAATTCACAGTAAATGTTTCAATAATATATATTTCTTATATATGCACAGACCCTGTCTTTTGTTGACATTTACTGTGTGTGTAGGATTCAGGGATGGGACGATCCATTGTTTGGATATGGTGAACATGAGAAACCTGGCCCCATTTCACCCTTGAAGAATATGAATACCTATTAAATAAATGTATGTACGAAATTTGAGACCACTCCTGGGAGCAATTTCTCGTGTAAGTAAACCTTAAGGAGTCCTACTGAAGTTATATGTGTTGTGATAGACCCAGACCAGTTGGGAACAGCAGAGTAGTAGAAGGGAGATATACTGGCCACTGGATAAGCAGTTTTCTGTTCCCTGAGTGACCAGAGCAGGGGCTGCTCCAGGCTAACGAGAACACCTGACTCCAATTAACCTGCTAAGAGTCAGGTGAGGCTGTTAAGCACCTGACTCTAATTAAGGCCCCTCTGATGCTATAAAAGGACTCACTCCAGTCAGGCCATGGGGAGCCAGGGAGTCAGAGGAGAGGAAGTGCATGTGAGGAACTGGGAGCAAGAGGTGTGCAAGAAGCTGAGAGTGAGTAGGCGTACTGCTGGAGGACTGAGAAGCACAAGCGTTATCAGACATCAGGAGGAAGGTCCGGTGGTGAGGACAAATAAGGTGTTGGGAGGAGGCCATGGGGAAGTAGCCCAGGGAGTTGTAGCTGTCATGCAACTGTACCAGGAGGCACTCTAGACAGCTGCAGTCCACAGGGCCCCGGGCTGGAACCCGGAGTAGAGGGCGGGCCTGGGTTCCCCCCAAACCTCCCAACTCCTGATGAAACACAGGAGGAATTGACCTGGACTGTGGCTTCTACCAGAGGGGAAGGTCTCTGGACTGTTTCCCGACCCACAGGATGAATCTGTGAGGCGAGCAAATCCGCCAATAAGCGCAGGACCCACCAAAGTAGAGGAGGAACTTTGTCACAGTATATAAGCTACTTCTCAAACCCTTATTTCATCATGAATGTTATTTTAATAAATGTTTTGTGACAACTATGTGTTAGGATCAGACAATTTTTTTCATAGATGTACAGAATGTCTAGATAGAAAAGACTTATTGCGTCATCTAGACCAATTCAATATAGAAATATTCCCTACATTGTGTATGTCTAGCCTTTGTTTGAATGGATTTCATCTCTTCTGTTAGAATGGTGTTCCACAGTTTTGTGGACTTTATTGTTAGGACATGTTCTCTATGCACAGCCTAATTTTTCGTTGCTGCCTGATTCATCCATTATTTAACATGTTTGAACCAGACTATACATGTTATTTATTTTAATGCTGTCCTCATACCACAGAACAGTCCCTTAATAATATTCTTTGCAAGTATTTATGCTTTCCATTTAACCCTGTAGAAATAAAAAAATATCAACGGCTATAATTTTAATTACAAATAAGTGATTGCCCATTTTCATCAATATTTTTACTTTGTTATAGTTAGATGTATATCCTGTTTCTCACACCTAGGTTTTTATACAATTTACCAATGGATTAGAATAGAATAAAAGTGATAGACATGAAATAACTCTTCCTCATACCCAGTATTTTCCACTGCCAGATCATACTTTTCCTTAGTTCTCCAGTATTATTTCATAAATATTCTCATTCTGCAACTATTTTATTGCTTCCAGCTTTACTGGATTGTCTACTCCAGCTCTGATTTTAGCAGATATACTGATACAGAATAAGTTCCATATAGTTGAATATCTATTGTATCCTTCTTTCTTTTATTTTGACTTAACGCAGAAGTATTTACCGTAGCCAAACTAAGAAAAAGCTTGTGTGTCCCAGACGTCAAATATTTTATTCTTTTTGAATAACTCTCTAAGGAATAGAGAAGATTCATATGAAATCTGGGATTTATCTCTCCCCTCCATAAAATTTAAAACCATGAGGATTAACCTCTAACCAAGGTTCTGAAACTTTAATCAATGCCAGTTCTGAAACTCTGAAGCAACATACCAAGGAAATAACAAAGAATGACATTTGGATATCAGATCACAAACAGAATTCTTCCCTCCCCCTATAAAATAATCTTTGTCTCTTTTTGGTATTCCACACATTCATGTATTTTAGTCTCAGTGTTCTATGTAGCTATGTGCACTATCACATGCTCCTTGCTGTTTAATAAATCATAAAAAGTTAAATCTGAAGCTTTAAGTATTACTCACTGAAGTAGTTTTTCCTTTATAAGCTGAAACTAAAACCTAAAATCTAAGGAACTGACCTGACCCAGCCAAAGGAATTTTTAGTTGATATCTATAGGGACTGGAATAGGCTTAAACTTTCTATTTCCCAAACAGAATCTTTACTTTTGATTCAAACATTGAGCTATTTGGGAAGGGGGGGGGGATTTTTGTTGAAGATTTTTGCAAAAAAATTCCTCATTTTCGCCCAGCTGTACAGCAAGATGAATTCCTACAAATTCTATTGTGTTCTCTGTTGTGCACCCCTTTCGGTTTGTTCCTGTCAGCTAATTACATCTGGAGTCATGCTGGACCATTCATGAACAGGGCAAACCAGGAACTGGAATTATGGTCTAGATGGCTACCAAGTTAAAATCAGCAATATGCTTGGTAACTTCATAGCTCCAGTATTGCCACCTGAATGACAGAGAATGAAGCAAACACAAAGATAATACATCTTCCTCATTTCATTGTCATTGGTTTGGGGCATGGAAGTCAGATCACATATTTCTGTACCTTGGCATTGTCCTAAAACAAATATATCCCACTATGATATTCTCCAAATCTTACATAGATTAAAGTACACTTCACTAAAGGGACCCAACCTCACCAGGATACTTCTCCCTAGATAATGGCATCTACCACTATCTCCCTCCTTTTCTGTGATACAGTTTACTGACAAGCTGATTACTTTCCCTTTAAACAATATTCAAACTCTGTCAGAGTGACCTTATCTCTCTATCCAAAATGGATATTATATCGCTATGTAGCTGTCTGAGAAGACTTGTACATGAGTCTGTACTATATGTCTGAGATGTGGAGTACATTTCTATAAGGCTAATAACTTCAACTTATTTATAACAAGCCTTTCTCCTCTGGAAAAAAAAATCTTAAATGCTCTGATCAAAAGAAGAATATTCCCCAGACTGCCTTAAAGCATTCATCTCCAAAAAAGCAAGGACGGAAGTCATTATCAAATCTCAAGCCACTGAATCACACTTTAAGGACAGAAACCTTCAGAATAATGGTTGTGAGGGTAACATTGCATTACAGGCATATGGAACTTCTGACCTGATGCTGCAAGGATGTAGGATAAGAAGACTTAACGCTTATATACGTTGTCATCAAAGTCTGAGCATACATGTGATACTTTTGTTTAATGTTCTTATATTTTTAATTCTTGAACTATGACTACAAAATTCTGATAGATGAAAATTAAAATCAACCTAATAAATAAATAAAAACATAATGGGCCAGACCGCAGTGGTGCACACCTATAATCCCAGCTACTTGAGAGGCTGAGGCTGGCAGATCACTTGAGCTCAGGGATTCTGGGCTGCAGTGTGCTATGCTGATCCAGTGTCTGGTGCTACTGACAGGCTGGTCAGAACTCAACTGGTTAGAAAAACACAAATGATGTGTTGTGGTTGGTGCTTTTTCTGTGAGGGCCAATAGACTGATTGTTCAAGGTGATGGACAAGATCTAAAGTTGGAATAAATCCATTGAAGTCATTCAGCTATGCTAATTTACACCAGCTAAATATCTTGCCCTGGGATTTTATTTACTGAGTTAAATTCTTCAGTTTCTTTTATACAGAAGATCATACTAGATGATCATAATGAGTCTTTCTGGCCTTAAAATCTACGACTCTTATCATCGTATTTATTTTTGTATAAGGCTGTGGTTACTCTTGGCTAGGAAACTGAGATGCTGTTTATAAACTTATATTATTTTGTTTTGCTGGTTCGAGAAAAAAGTTATTACACAATATCATGGGTATTCTACATTTTGTGGAGGGTATTTACATAGGAGTAAAGAATACTTTCGGGAGAAATTGTGCTCTTTTCTACTAGAATACTAGAAATTGTGTTTTTTTCTGTGGTGTTCTAGTACTCCATAACTAAAGCATGAATTGCTTTACCATTCTGTCAATAAAATGAGTGTTTGCTCAGTATTTTCTAATGAAAATGTGAATGTCAACAACTTTGATGGCACAGAACAGGAATGAAAGCAGAACATGACTAGGACTTAAATCATTTACTGTACTGGAATCATTTCCATATTGACCCAAAAGAGCAATCTTGTGCTATTTATAAAATCAGGAGGAAGAAGTTTGAGTCTAGTTAATTCAGAACACCAGGGCACTTTCAGCCTAATGTATCATCCACTGAGTGAATACCAGTTGGAGTTTTCTTTTGGCACTAAACACAAAGGATTTTTAAAGAAATTGACACCCTGGGCCAGATTTTGTAAAAAGCTGAGCACCCGACAGCTCCCATTTAGGCACCTAAACAAGTGTCTGGCTTTTTGAAAGAACTCAGCTCCCACTTAAGTATCTGAAAGAAGTGGCAACTTTTGAAAGTCTGGCCACTTCATTTATTGGGTTGCCAACTTTCTAATTGCACAAAACTAAAACCGCTTGCCCCACCCCTTCCCCAAGGCCCCGCCCCTGCCCCACCCCTTCTCTAAGCCCCCCCCCACTCAATCCATCTCCCCTCCCTCTGTCACTAACTCTCCCCCACCCTCACTCACTTTCACTGGGCTGGGGCAGGGAGTTGTGGTGCGGGAGGGGATGCAGGCTCCAGGGTGGGACAGAAATGAGGGGTTCAGGGTGTGGATGGGGGCTCTGGGCTGGGCCAGGGTTGGGATCCATAAGGGAGTGAGGGGTCCCACTGGGGGTGCAGGCTCTGGGGTGGGGCCTGGGATGAAGGGTTTGGGGTGCAGGAGGGGGCTCTGGGCTGGAGAAAAGGGGTTCGGAGTGTGGAAGTGGGCTCAGGGCTGGGGCAGTTGGTTGGCATGCAGGAGGTGGGGTGGACTCCTGCTGGTGGTATGGGCTCTGAGGTGGGATAGGGGATGAGGGTTTTGGGGTACAGGATCCATCTCAGGGATGGGCAGGCAGTTGGGGTGTGGGAAAGGTTTCGGGGTGTAGGCTCCAACCGGGCAGCGCTTACCTCAGGCGGCTCCCGGTCGGTGGTGCAGCGGGCCTAAGGCAGGCTCCCTGTCTGCCCTGGCTCCATGTGTCTCCCAGAAGCAGCTGGCATGTCCGGCCCAGCTCCTAGGTGCAGGGATGGCCAGGCAGCTTTGCACCTGCATCCGCCGCCCCCACAGCTCACATTGCTGTGGTTCCCGGCTAATAGGAGCTGCCGAGCCAGCTCTTGGGGCAGGGTCAGCGCGTGGAAGTTCCCTGATTGCCCCTGCACCTAGAGGCCGCAGGGACGTGCAGGCTGTTTCTGGGAGCCATGCGGAGCCAGGGCAGGCAGGGAGCCTGCCTTAACCCCGCCGACTGGACTTTTAATGGCCTGGTCAGTGATGCTGATCGGAGTCACCAGGGTATCTTTTCAACCGGGCATTCCGGTCGAAAACCAGATGCCTGACAACCCTATTTATTTAGGTACCTACATTAGAGCTAAGCTTGTTTTTAACAATCCATCCCTATATTTTTGTACCAGTCTCTTGTGCAAACATTTGTTTTCATCTAGCTTCTGAAGAGATCCACAGTGAACTTACACAATGAATACAAAGAAAAGCAAATAATAGTCATGTGGCTGAATCCTGCAATCCATACTCAGTTTTTCCCCAGTCCACATAACTCTCACAGAAGCCAGTGACCATTTTGCTGAAATAAAGAGTTAGGCCTGAGAAACGACTTCAGATTTTGACCATTGCTATCACATACCAGAAAGAAAATGGTAAAAACGGAAGCATTCAAAGTTTTTAGATTTGGAATCTAAAAAAAATTATAATGCTCAATATTATATAAGTACAAAGATAAATACAGGGTAATGCAATTAATATAACTTTGTGAGGATATATGAACTTACTGAATTACTCCAGTAATAATTACTACATAATCCACAGTTTTAGGTCTCTTGATAACTCTTTAGCTTAGAAGGAAAAACTAATCACATAATTGCTCTCCCATTATATGGTTGTTACCATGTAAAGTAGTTGGCACTCAGCTAACTAATCAGGTGTGATTACAGTTTTACGACTTGAGTATTTGTGCCTATTTTTAAAAAAATCTTACTGTGTGTTTCCAGAAATGAAAGTAGAAACCACATGAAAAAAAGAAACAAAATTTAATATGCAAACATGACAGGCAGCAGATCCAGTGGGTAGAGTAGTAGACTAGAATTCAGGATGACCAGGATTCTGTTCTTAGCTCCACCACTCACTTTTTTTGGAACCTTGGGCAACTCACCTGACCTCACTCTGTACCTCTGTTGGTGGGAGTGATAGCCATGGTTCATTCAACCCAAAGCTTTTGGTAACTTTACTCTGTGCGAGGTGGCGTCATTAAATAAATCAATGGAGACACATCTGTTCAACCGATAGATGGCTGGCACAAATGGTACAACACAAGAGTGCTTTCACTCAAAGCTATACTTTACTTAGTCTTAAACATTGACACACATCTGCAACAGGTTAGTAAAATACCCCAACCCTCAATGATCACCGAAGTTGGGTGTGGCTCTCAAGTGGTACAGCAGCAGCTGCCCATCTTTCAGCTGCTGTTGGGGAACCCAAACTGTGTCCATGAAGAGATTCCCCAAGAGTCTAAACTTCTCCCCCGCTTATTTATCCTTGTTGGTAAACAATGACATGTCAATCAAGAAAACGTATTAGGCAAGCAGTTTCAAAAGCTAAAAAAGAGATTTCCTCAGATTACTAATTAGCCAGATGTGTTCCTGCAGAGTCTGCATGCCTTCAGGTGCTGACAGACACATCCCAGAAGGCAAATATAAATAAGCTTCTTGTTTTTCTCCTAAAACACAGACCCCAGCACATCCAACAGAGATTTCATCAGGGAGGGATGCAGGGGAAGGCAAGGTTAAGCAAGAGGCTCCTGTGATAAATGAAGTGTGTGTGTGTGGTAGCTACCTTTTATGGACACCCAGCCAGCCAGTTAGCTGTAAAATCCCTCTTGGTAGCTGTTCTCTACTTGCTTTACCTGTAAAGGGTTAAAAAGTCCTCCAGGTAAAGAAAAGGAAGTGGGTATCTGACCAAAAGAGCCAATGAGAAGGTAGAACTTTCTAAAATTGGGAAAGAAACTTTCCCTTTGTCTGTTGTTCTCTGGAGAAGGAGACACGGAGCAGCAATGCTATAAGCAGGAATGCTGTGTACAGTTTGAACCAGATATGAAAACGATCAGATCATATCTAGAACTACTTTTAACAACCCAAATATGTAAGTAAATTAGGAATGTTTAGGAAGACACAATTAGGTTTATTTCTGTTTACTTTTTAAGGCTTGTGGACTCCTCTGTGCTAACCCCAGATGATTTTGTTTGCTTGTAACCTTTAAGCCAGGGATCGCCAACCTTTGGCCTGCGGCCCGCCAGGGTAAGCACCCTGGCGGGCCGGGCTGGTTTTTTACTTGCCACGTCCGCAGATTCGGCCGATCGCGGCTCCCACTGGCCGCGGTTCGCCTCTCCAGGCCAATGGGGGCTGCGGGAAGCGGGGCGGGCCGAGGGATGTGCTGGCCGCTGCTCCCTGGCGGGCCGCAGGCCAAAGGTTGCCGATACCTGCTTTAAGCTAACCCCCAAGAAAGCTGTTTTGGGTGCTTAATTTTTGGAATTGATCTTTTAAAATCTAGGAAAAGCCTAAGTTCCAGATGTATTTTCTTCTTTAAAAAAAAAAAAAAAAATTACATTTTTTAAGAACAGGATTGGATTTTGGTGTCCTAAGAGGTTTGTGCATATGCTGTTTGATTAGCTGGTGGCAACAGCTAATTTCCTTTGTTTTCTTTCTCAGCTCTTCCCCAGAGGTTGGGGGGGGGGGGTGGTGAAAGGGCTTGAGGGTACCCCACAGGGAGGAATTCCCAAGTGCTCCTTCCTGGGTCCAAAGGGTTTGGGGTTTTTTTTGCATTTAGGTTATGGCAGCATTTACCAAGCCAAGGTCAGAGAAAAGCTGTAAGCTTGGGAGTTTAATACAAGCTTGGAGTGGCAAGTATTAATTTTTAGAATCCTTGCGGGCCCCCACCTTCTGCACTCAGAGTGACAGAGTGGGGATTCAGTCTTGACAGCTCCCTTTGTGGTCACCCAAACCCCCTCCTCTCCTGGCTTAGTCCTGCTAAGCTGCACAGGCCTACAAAAAGGCCTACTAGTTTTGGCTGCCGTTAGCAACATGGGTGGCAGGTGAACCTCTGCTTTGTGGAGGCTAGGCCGCCGGACCTGCTCCTTCCTCCTGAGGCATTGCCCCCGCACACCAGAGTCCCCAAATCCCCGCCCTTACCAGGAGGAGCCCTGAGGACACGCCCCCCCATAACTGGAGGAGCTCCAGCCACCCACCCCAACCACACCTGGCCAAGCCCCCCCCATGAGCACAGGCCAAGCCGCCATCCCCCCCCCGAGCTACTGACGCCCCCCTGGCCGAGCCACCAGCCCTGAGCACTGGGCCGCTGGGCCAAGCCGAGCGCCAGCCATTCCAAACAGCCAAACCCCCTAACCCTGAAGGCCCCCTCCCGCCAAGCCGGGCCGGCTTCAGTGCCAGGCCAAGCTCCCAGCCCCCCGAGTGCCGGGCCGGCCCCAGCACTGGGCCGAGCCACCACCACCCCTGAAGATTCCCTGGCCAAGCCGTTGGCCCCCCGAGTGCTGGGCTGAGCAACCCCTCCCATCCCGAGCTGGCCCCAGCACCCGGCTGAGCCATCTCACTCCCCCGCCAGACCCCCCCACCTACCCACCCACTGCTGGCTTGCCCCGTCCCTCCTCACTCCCCGTCCAAGAGCAGGAGGGACGCGGCGAGCAGCTGGGACTTCTGGAGTGGGGGGGGGAGGCAGTGGAGTGGAGGACTTTTCGGCAGGCAGCAGCAGCAGGTAGTGGGGGCGTCGGGGAATGGGGGGCCCAGGTGTCTGGCGGTGGGTCTGCGGCAGCTGCTCCAGGGAAGATTTAGCCTTCCCTGGCCTATTATATCTGCCACCCATGGTTAGCAACAAGTATGATAATCAGTATTACAGTATTGGTAGTGGTCCCTGGCCTTTTACTGGTCCATCAAAATCTCCCCATACAGGAGCATGGATGAATAGAAAGATAGACAGTTTGATAGACTGTAAATTCTTAGGGGCAGGGACTGTCTCTTACTATGTGTTTGTACAATGTGGAGTACAGTATTGCCTCAGTCTCAGTTGGGATCCACGGGTGTTAGTTGTATACAAAATTAATTCCCAGACAAATAACCTACATTCAAATGAAGTTAAGGTGCAGAGTATGAATCAGTAACTTAATGGAACAAAATACGTCAGGGATTCTGTATTTACCCTAAAACTAAGAGTTATAAACCAAAGAAATTCAGAGTTAATGTCAGAAATGCACAGTTAAGGAATTCAAACAACTCTAACTCTGGTTCTGTATTGATGTCATCCAGTAAGTATGCAATTTCGATTAAGGCATTCTAGTGTTTGTAGTCCCAGATGAAACTGATTTTAAAGAAAAAGCAGCAAAGAATCC
This sequence comes from Platysternon megacephalum, assembly GCA_003942145.1. Lineage (NCBI taxonomy): Eukaryota > Metazoa > Chordata > Testudines > Platysternidae > Platysternon > Platysternon megacephalum. Next base: position 1,429,323 of record QXTE01000176.1, on the reverse strand, counting down.
TGTGGCNTATCTGGACCCATGGGAAGGAGACTCTGGAAAAATTCCACCAAGATTTCAACAGCTTCCACCCCACCATTAACCTCAGCCTGGACCAATCTACACGGGAGGTCCACTTTCTGGACACCACAGTGCAAATAAGTGATGGTCACATTAATACCACCCTATACCGAAAACCTACCGACCGCTATGCCTACCTTCATGCCTCCAGCTTCCATCCCGGGCACACCACAAGATCCATTGTCTACAGCCAAGCACTGAGGTACAACCGCATCTGCTCTAACCCCTCAGACAGAGACCAACACCTACAAAATCTCCACCAAGCATTCTCAAAACTACAGTACCCGCACGAGGAAATAAGGAAACAGATCAACAGAGCCAGACGTGTACCCAGAAGCCTCCTACTGCAAGACAAACCCAAGAAAGAAACCAACAGGACTCCACTGGCCATCACATACAGTCCCCAGCTAAAACCCCTCCAACGCATCATCAGAGATCTACAACCCATCCTGGACAATGATCCCACACTTTCACAAACCTTGGGTGGCAGGCCAGTCCTCGCCCACAGACAACCTGCTAACCTGAAGCACATTCTCACCAGTAACTGCACACCGCACCAAAGTAACTCTAACTCAGGAACCAATCCATGCAACAAACCTCGATGCCAACTCTGCCCACATATCTACACCAGCGACACCATCACAGGACCTAACCAGATCAGCCACACCATCACTGGTTCATTCACCTGCACATCCACCAATGTAATATACGCCATCATATGCCAGCAATGCCCCTCTGCTATGTACATAGGCCAAACTGGACAGTCTCTAAGGAAAAGGATAAATGGACACAAATCAGATATTAGGAATGGCAATATACAAAAACCTGTAGGAGAACACTTCAACCTCCCTGGACACACAATAGCAGATGTTAAGGTCACCATCTTGCAGCAAAAAAACTTCAGGACCAGACTTCAAAGAGAAACTGCTGAGCTTCAGTTCATCTGCAAATTTGACACCATCAGCTCAGGATTAAACAAAGACTATGAATGGCTTGCCAACTACAGAACCAGTTTCTCCTCCCTTGGTTTTCACACCTCTACTGCTAGAACAGGACCTCACCCTCCCTGATTGAACTAAACTCGTTATCTCTAGCTTGCTTCTTGCTTGCATATATATACCTGCCCCTGGAGATTTCCACTTACTTGCATCCGAAGAAGTGGGTATTCACCCACGAAAGCTCATGCTGCAAAACCTCTGTTAGTCTATAAGGTGCCACAGGATTCTTTGCTGCTTTTACAGATCCAGACTAACACGGCTACCCCTCTGATACTTGATTTTAAAGACACATTAAATTGTTTTCATATATTCCCCCCTCATAATGTCAAGGCAGGGCAGAGTTGAGATTGTTTGGGTGCCTTAACTGTGAATTTCTTACCTGAACAAGTTTGGATTGCTTTATTTGTACAGCACCTCGCACAATGGATATCAATTCCAGTTGGGACCTCTGGGCACTACCATCATACAAATAGTAAATAATAATGTTTAAAAATAATTATTACTCTCTGGCCACATACACACAACTGTCATCAGGTATACAGCACACTGACTGCATAACCAGAAGCTCTTATCACTTGAACTAAAGGAGAATCTCTGATATATATATATATACACACACATATAGTGGTATTGGGGTTTATAGTGTTGAGTATGTTTAATACTCCATTCAAAAGGAAAACTGTGGACACATGGGAAGTTTTGTGATTCACTTTAATGGGAGCATAATTTTCCCCATGACCTAGTCAGCCTACTATATCATAGAGTTCATTCTATTAAAGTATACCTTATCCAAATCTGATCTGTATTGGAGCACAGGTAGCATCCAGATTCAATAGGTCAACTAAACTGTAGTCAAGGGGGCCACCAATAACCTGTAATAGCACCCTCTGCCCTGACACCACAACTCTGATCCCAGCCCAGTGCAGTTGAGGGGATAGGAGATGAGCCTGCCCTGCACTCACTCTGCAACAGTGGCTTCAGTCCCATGGCTGTTACAACCCAACACGCAGGGTTGCAGTGCCACTCAGATTTGGTAGTTCAAGCTATTTTAATGCAAGAGAAGAGGCTTCTGTGCTGGAGCAGCCTAGGAAGGGGTTAGGAGCATTGTCTGGAAGAACTCTACCACTGTTTAAGGCAGGAAGGGACCACTGTGATCATGAAGTCTGACCTCCTGCATAAAACGGGTCATAGGACTTCCCTGAATTAATTCCTGATTCAAGTCCAATATCTATGGTTGAAGTACAGCATATTTTTTACAAAAAAGATCTAATCTTGATTTTAAAATGTCCAGGAAAGGAGAATATTCCACAACCATTGGTAAGTTGTTCCAGTGGTTATTTATTACCTTCACTCTTAAAAATTTGCATCTTATTTCTATTCAGAATTTGCCTGACTTCAACTTCCAGTCATTGGTACTTATATCTTTGTCTGCTAAACTGTCAAATTTCTGTTCCCCGTGTAGGCACTTATAAACTGTGATCAAGTCAGCTCATAACCTTGCTTTTGTTAAGTTTAATAGATTGAACTCTGTGAGCCTTTTGCTATAAGACACGTTTTGCAATCCTTTAATCATTCTTGTGGCTCTTCTCGGAACCTTCTCCAATTTTTCAATGTCTTCCTTGAAGTGTGAATGCCGGAAAAGGATACAGTATTCCAGCAGCAGTCACACCAGTGCCAAAAACAGGTAAAATAACCTCACCATTTTTACATGATATTCCCATTTATACATCCATGGATCGTGTTATTCATCCATGGATCATTTTATCCACAGCCTCACACTGGAAGCTCATGTTCAGTTGATTATCCACCATGACCCCTAAGTCTTTTCCAGAATTGTTGCTCCCAGGGATAGAGTCCCTGCAAGTATAGCCTACATTCTTTGTATCCAGATATACAACTTTACATTAGGCCATATTGAAATACATACTGTTGCTTGTGCCCAGTAAACTGTACAAGTAATCTGTTCTCTTTTTTTTAACCATTCCATAAATCCTTCAAATTCTCAGTAATGATTTTATGTTGCTTTCTTCTAGATCATTGATTAAAGAACATAGGGCAAAGAATCAATCCCTGTGACACCCCACTAGAAACATATCCAGTTGATGATTGTCCATTTGCAATTACATTTTGAGACCTGTCAGTTTGCCAGTTTTTGATCTAATGTTGACTCTGCCATGTTGACTCTATATCTAGATTCTCAATCAAAATGTCACAACCCGTAAGTTGTTCAAGGGTGGGTTAAATTGGATTGTACACCATCTTTGTAGGCATAGGAAGGACACAGTGAATGGATGAGTGTACATATGTGAGAGAGAAAAACACAATTAAGGATATTTAAAATCATGGATTTTTCATAATTTAATGTCACTAAGTGCCCTGGGGGGTTGTTTCTGTTTTTTTTGGTATGAAGACTGGTTGGGTAACTATAACACAGAAAAAGTTCCAAGTGGTATCCTCAGATCACGTAATCATTATCTGTACCATCACTATTTATGTGTCCCCCTATCCAACAGCAAAAAGGAAAAAATAGGAATTATATGCTCAATAGCCAGCCAGATGGCAAAACAGACATATGCCACTCACTACTGTAAGGGACTGAGATTATATATACAATAGCCACCCAAAAGAGAAAATGTATGTTTGGTAGATGACAATCTAACCCTGAAAGGGAAAGAGACAGTTATTAACATTTTCAAATGCTACACACACACACACACACACACACACACAGAGCTGCATTAAGTGAATGATGACTCACAAGACAGCAATACAACTTGGCTATTTGTAATAGCTATGATGGGCAGGCTTTAAAATATATACACCTCTACCCCGATATAACGCGACCCGATATAACACGAATTTGGATATAACGCGGTAAAGCAGCGCTCCGGGGGGCAGGGCTGCGCGCTCCGGAGGATCAAAGCAAGTTCAATATAACGCGGTTTCACCTATAACGCGGTAAGATTTTTTGGCTTCTGAGGACAGCGTTATATCGGGGAAGAGGTGTATATAAAAAGGAAAAGCTGTAAGCCACGGGTCGGCAACCTTTCAGAAGTGGTGTGCCGAGTCTTCATTTATTCACTCTAATTTAAGGTTCCGCGTGCCAGTAATACATTTTAACGTTTTTAGAAGGTCTCTTTCTATAAGTCTGTAATATATAACTAAACTATTATTGTATGTAAAGTAAATAAGGTTTTAAAAATGTTTAAGAAGCTTCATTTAAAATTAAATTAAAATGCAGAACCCCCCAGACCAGTGGCCAGGACCCGGGCAGTGTGAGTGCCACCGAAAATCAGCTCGCGTGCCTCCTTTGGCACCCGTGCCATAGGTTGCCTACCCCTGCTGTAAGCAATCCTCATCATTCAACAATTTTGCCTCAATTTTCAGAAGTTTAAAGCGTCATTTGTCTATTCCTATATGTAACCTGTATGCTGGTGAAAGTTGCCTCAGGGTGTACATTTCAGTCACCATAAACAATTATCAGCATCTTGGGGGGGGGGGGGGGGGGGGGGAAGAACTCATCAGTCATTCTCTTCTCTTTTTTGATTACTTGGGCTCATTTTCCATTTTAAAATAGGTAATAACTAAGTAACACTTTCTGAACACTGCTCCCCACTGTGAGTGGGTGTTGGTTAGTGTTCAGTGATTCAACCTATGTCAGAGTTTAATCACCAACAATCATAGTTATAAACTGGCTACAGAGATGGAAAATAACATATCGAGTTTTGTTTGTTTTTTCCTGTAATTAACCAGCTGGTGGCAAATTATGACTATTTTATTATTTTTTTAACGTTGAAATAGTTTGGATGTATTAAAAAAGATGAAGATTTATAAGAAGTGTATTACTCTTTTTTCTATTATTATATTCTGTTTGATTTAATTTCAAATAACAGAGTTTTAAAAAGAGTACAGACTTGCTTGTTTTCCTACCCTGTTATTTTAAAGGCAAAAGAGGAATCAGTCTGGCCTCTCCATTCAGGCAAATTTAGAAAATGGGTGTGCAATTCTGGGCATCCACATTTAGAGGCCGTCCCCATTTCATTTATTTACCTATCCTCGACATCTCACAAGTCAAAATATCTTCTCTGTCATTAGCACATGGAATCCTCCATTACACGATGATGCATGCATGATCCTGGCCCTTTTTTCTGATACAAATTGAAAATGTTACAAATACCAAACATCACTGATGACAGTGGTCATCTGCTAATTATATTTCAGCCAGTCTCTTGCTATGGTTTTAGGTATGCTCCAGCTCCCAGGGCTCTAAAAATGCAGAAGCAATTCATAAAGGCACTATGACATTCAATATAATTTTTCATGTATTGGGCTGCTCATGTTAAAAGACCAAAATGCCCTTATTAAATCAAAAGCAGCTTTTTAGTAAAGATTCAGGCTCTGATTCAGTAAGTTACATAAGAATGTGTGTAACTTTAAGCATGTGAGCAGTCACCTAGATTTCAGGGGGACTGTTCATGGGCTTAAACCTAGGAATGTGCTTATGCACCTTTCTGAATCAGGGCTTAATTGCTTAAGTCCTGCAACTCTTTTTCAGACTATAAGAAGATTTCTAAATCCAGAAAGACCACTTCTGTTACTGTATTTATGCAAAAGTTTTGCAATTTATTATTTCATGAATAAGCTCTCAACTTTGAGAGCAGACTGTATATCAACTTAGTCTCCTAATTACAACATGGAAATGTTTCAGCAAATTTTAAAGAACATTCAAAAACACCTGTTTTGAAGAAACCCTCCTCATCAGCTGAAGATATGTCTAAATTTCATCCTGTCTCAGATGTACAGTATGCTCTCTCTCTAAGGTGCAGTGCTTCAAAAAAAATAATTCAGACTCAATTATAAACTCATTTAATTCAATTCAACCTATCTGAACAAATTCATTCGGGTTTCAGAATACCTCACAGCACAGAGGTGGCTCTACTGACAGTGTACAATCATCTACTGAATGCAGCTGACTCAGGTTCCTTTGCACATCTGGTCTTTAAATTGCTCTGTGGCATTCAACACCACTAACCATGGTATTCTGCTGGCAGGTTTAGAATCCATTATTAGGATCTCAGATACTGCCTTTGTCTGGTTCCAATCATAGTTGAAATTTATGCTGTTGACAGTCTCCATCAGTTGTTTTATACCTAGAATTGGACCCAAATTAAAACCCCACATCTATATCACCCCAAACTTTGGGTTGGCTGAAAAACAAATGTGAACTTTGTAACTCAGGAACATCTATTGCTACATATATATGATCAAAAATCCCTCTGCTATGAAGTACCCTCCAGATCTGACTTAAGTCTTCTTTTCTTTTGCTGGCAGATGTTAGCACTTCATACCATTATGAGGAATTATGACTGGAGTTTTCACTGTTACTAAAGAAGTTGGAGAAAGCAAATATCTAGTAGGTCATCTTGTCCATTGTCTTGATATATTAAGTCAATCTAATTAATCTCCCTGACAATATAAATATCTACCATATTAGGTCATGTGGCTGCAACTAAGATGTGAAAATTACACATATTTATCTTATTCTATCATTGTACTATTATTGATTATCATTATTTGTATTATTGTAGCGTCAAGAGGCCCCAATCAGAATCAAGGCTCCATTGTTCTAGGTGCTGTAAAAACATAGGGCTGGATTTTGCAACCCTTTGTGGTGCTGCTGAGTAAATTAGTAGCCATTGATTTCATTGCTCACCAATATGAGTCAAGGCTACACAGTAATACAGTTACTAGGAAGATAAGTTATCTGCTGTAGTTATTGTACTTAACCTCGAGATCTACTTTATTGCTTTTATGACATACAGCTAGAGAATTATATGAAAAGTAACCAAATGCAATTGAAATGTTGCAAGTTTTAAGAGCTGCAGGATTGTGTTCAATGTTAATGCTTACTGACAGTTTGAACTGTGTCCCTTGGAAGCTGATGGTGATGGTAACATTACTGAAAGCAAAAAAAAAGTGTATAAGACAGCTGCTGGGTAAGAGAGCAAAACAAATCTGGTATGTGCCCCACAAGGGCTGTAAAGAGGAATGGGGTTAACATTCATAACACATGAAGAAAGGAAATTCTCTCAAAAACTAAAGAAAACAAGGGTTCATTAGAGTCCAGTTCTCTACTCTAAGTTTAGGGAGAAAGAAAATATAATGTTCAAATACAATTTTTTTTGTGGAATAATGAATATTAATATGAACAAGGAAGCTGCCTGGATTTCAGTGGCAGTTCAGGGAATATTAACACAAATGTGAGATTTTTTTTTCCAGTTGGGAGGAGTGTTTTTTCTTTTTATGCATACACCTTGGGTGAAAATTATTCTTTTTTATTACCCAGAATCAATACTGTGTTAAGAACAAAGAATAACCCCTCAAAAAAAATCACTGAATAGTTATTAACAAATAGTGAATTAAATTGTAGATAGATGCTACTGTGAAAATAACTTGCTACTCTGCTAATCAGTGCTACATAAAAATCCAAGAGAGATGAAGAAGTTAAGTAGAAAATTCTAGGCACGTACTGCAAGAACGCCCATTGACTTCCATGGGAGTAGGATGTTAGGTTTGTCCTAAGGGAGAAAAAATAAGTCATCTGAGGTTCCTCAAGCCTAATACCTGGGATAACCTCTCTAGTCCAACCTTCTCTTGGATGGCAATTAAGTACTGATCCATAAGTCATAGCATCAAGGGTGTTGTCCTCTTTATTGCCTGTTTTCAGTGGGGATCCATCTATATCATCTTCTGTCATGCAGCCATGCTGGTTGCTTCAGGCCTCCCTCTCGCAGGCTGTTCCTGCTGCTACCACAGCCTGCTTACCTGCTCAGCCTCTCTGCTTGTCATCCAGACCCCTTGTCCCAGATCTCATGCTGCCTGCTACCTTGACCTTGTTCCACCATCAACTTACAGGCCTCTGTCTCCATCCTGCAACTTGCACTCATACACCAGAATTCTGTCTTCTCATCTCCTTTGCCTCATCTCTCTGACCCGAGCTTCTCACTTCCTTTCCCAAGTCATTCTGAGCAATACAGAATGTTAATCAGGATCTCTGCCCACCCCAGGATTACCTAAAGAAGCTCATTCTTTTGGTGACAATGGTGACATGGGGTGGTAGGCAATACCCAGGAATGAGTCAAGAGTTTCATTAGAATTGTACTGTAAAGTACCATGGTATTTTTAGGCTGACATTATATATCTTAGGAAGACATTATATGTCTTAGGAAGACATTATATACATGCATTATGTTGCTGTTGAAAATATCTCCAATGATTGTTTACCAAAAAAAAGCGAAAATGAATGTCACTCTCTTGCTGAGACTCTATACTCTTTGCCAAGTGTAAGCCTGCAGCAATTTTGGAGCCCGGTTATAAATCCCTGAAAAGCACGGTTTATGATGAAAACATTGACAGACCTAACTGTAATTGCACAAACACATCACTACCATGAAGACTGTAAATAAAAAATAATAATAAAAAAAAATCAATATCGTCCTGGTCACAAAATGTGTTATTGTCCTTGTCTACAGCTTAAAACTATGTTCTTCTTTCTGTCTGGATTTTTTTTTAATACAATAGAATACAATATGAGCATGATAAGGTAAATATAATGTATGAATGAATATTTTGTAGCTATTACATATTCTAGGCACAAAGGGTGAAATTCACCTCAGTGTAGAAAGCAGAACTGAAAAAAAATCTGTCAACATGTTTTTTTCAATGGAAAATTGATTTTTCAATTAAATGGAAATTTTCACTGAAAAAGGCCATTTTCATTGACATTTTTATGTGTTCATGAAAACACCTGAAAAATATAGACAAACAAATTGAGCAGGTGCGGGGGGTAGAATAATTTCCCAACCTGTTCTAGAACAGAGCCAGCACCACGTGCACACCCCACATAAGTTCTAATTAAACCCTATTTTGAGGACTTAAATGACATTTAAGTTGTGCTTAGGTCATGTGCTCATTCTACAGAAGGGGTGAACTTTGTTCATAGTGCTAGTTTATACTACAAAGATTTTGCCAGCATAGCTATACTGGCAAGACTCCCTCCCGCCCCCCACAGTGGACATGCTGAGTATACTGGCAAAATAAATTAATTTGCTAGTATAGTTAAACCACCTCCTCGAATGACATAAGCTATAAAGGCAAAATAACTTTTTGCCAGAATAGCTGCATCTACAAAGGGGTTTTGCCAGCATAGCTATGTTGGTTGGACTGACATAGCTACACTGACAAAACTTTGTCGCATAGGTGCGGCCTTACTATAATACATGCACAAATCCTGACTTTGTATCCCAACTTCTTTGACAGGTAGCTGCAAACTTCATATTTTGAATTGGTTTCTAAGACCTTTCTTTCCTTTAGCGAAAGGAAGTCTTCTTTGGAATGGTTTCCAAAAAGATAAACCGATTTGTACTGGAACTGAAAATGTACGTATGGAAATTTGTTTCTACCTTCTTCCACTTGAGGATGGTTTCCTCAAAGTAATGTAAATTGCTGTAGTTATAACTTGCAGCTCCCATTACTGATTCTCCATCCTCTTATGGCCCTAAAAAGGATATACCACATTTGTATGGTTACCTAGGCCTGAATGTAATTTCACTGCAAACAGATTTATATTAAAGCAGTTAAATCTGTAACAGCCATCCAGACAGGGCCAAATTCTCCTCTCATTTACATGGATGTAAATCCAAAGAAACACCAATGACTACAGTGGAGTTACTCCAGATTTACACCCCCTAAATGAGAGCAGAATTAGGCCAGATTAAGTCTCCAGTACAGGTTTAGTTTTTCAACACCTACGATGTGGAGTGCAGTTTTGTACCCCAAATTGCACTGGGTAATTGTAGGAAAAGATATGGAAATGATGGCAAATGAAATGCATATCTCCTACTGCCAGGCCATAATGTGATCGCATTATCTTATTGGTAAAATATAAGAGAATTTTGTATTGCCAATGCATTGGTGTATTGTAACCTTTTCTCTTTATCCGATTTATAACTAAATAGTTGCATTGCATAGTAAGGTACTTGGAAGTATCAGTATATTAGTATGTGTCTGCATGTTTGTTTATCAAACTCTGGCATATATTTTTATTACTACAGTTACAATTGTGCCACAAAGAAAGAAAAGATAAAGATGTCAAACTGTGCCAAGGGTGGCAGCCAATATAACTGATGAGACAAAATTGGCACTTAAGGTAAGTAATTTTAAGTGTGGTCCCATTCAAAACTTCATGTTTATAAGTGGTACCGGAAGCTTGTACTGTTGTACCATTCAGAGAGAAACTGAGAGAAGAAGAAAGAAGGCATGAAGAAAATGAATTGAGCTTCTGAGTTCTGAACCGCAGAACTGGCATCAAATTGGTTACCTTTTTTATTGACCACCAGAAAGCTCTGAATAAGTGATACACAGTATGTGAGGTAGTCTTTTTTGTCACTACCTAAATTAGTTTTGGATAGTTCAGCACATCTCGAGCTACAATCTCATATTGGCAAACATCGCAATACATTAAGTAATACTTGAAAGAAATACAATGTTCAAAATCAATACTGCATTTTCTGCAGCTTTCAAGCACATTATGAAATGTTCAATATAATATGCACATACAATTGTTGCCCCACTTTCAGCTTTCACATTTTATTTACTAAATGAAAACTTGATAATTGGTCAAGAGTGCAAAATGCATTTCAACAGAGCTGCAAACATTTATGCATAAAAGATATTTTAAAATGTCAGATTGGCTAAAATCTAATTCTGTCTTCCTCTTGGCAGTCCAGACCTTCTGATGCCATAGTGACTTGCTTGAGATGATACTAGCATTTCTTTCTAACAGAAACATGTTTACTTTAGCAGTGGTTAATAATAGACCCTATTAAGGCTAAACTGTTTTCCTTTGGGTGGGAATAGATGCCATCTGCTTTTCAAAACTATGAGAGCTCCCTTTAGGTATTCCCACCCATATCATTAGTCTTACTACCATGCATGACTAAAAAGTAGAACACTAACTGATTCATGAAAAGAATGGTTAACTTTGCAGATCATTCTCCTGCAGGAGATCAGTTCCCAGTCATGAGAGAAAATGCATAGAGGAGAAATATTCTGGTAAACGGTCAGAAACACTCATCCTCATTCAAAGAAATATTGAAATAATCAAGGTATTGAATAAAATTGGACAATTTTTTCATGAAAAATTATGCTTTTTAACACATTTTCACTTATTTATTTAACTAAATTATAGAACTGGTTGACAACTTACAAAACATTGGAATTGTCAATTACATGAACAATACAAATATTCTTTACTGGACATTTTCACTATTTTTCAACCTGTTCTAATATTGGGAGGTTCAGAGAGATTCTTCTGTATCTAGGGTCACCACTTCCACATAACAAGAAAAAGAAAAAAAGGCCAGCCCTTCTTGATGTAGAGACAGACATGGCATAGTTACTGGTCCACTCCATACCCACTCTAGCTCTGATATAGCTAGCATGCTAAAAAGAGAGTAAAGCTGCGGCAGCACAAGCAGTGGAGGGGTAGCTGCCCATAAACCTCAACTAGGCATATATGCAGGAGATCTAAGTCCTCCCACCCCTAGCATTGCCATGGCTACACTCTATTTTTAGCACACTAGCTAGATCAGAGCTTACACAAGAATGTCTCTTAGACCCCCAGCTTGAAGTGTAGACATATCCTATACATTGGGACTAATTCACCCCTATTCAGTATCAGTCATATGCAAATATTCTCTGAAGCATATCTGTCTGCTGTTTTCCTTTGTCAAGTGATTCTGCTCTCCATGTCGATGCGTATGGATTCCTTCATTTTCTATCAAGCCAGCTTTGTGGCTTACATGAATATCACTCCCAAATTTAATTGTTCTATTGCAATCCTCACTTTCTGATCAAATAAGGATTCACCAACAAATCTGCGCAATTCATTATATTGATTCCTTGATTCATGAACTAAAAGTCATAAGAACATAAGTACAGCTATACTGGGTCAGACCAAAGGTCCATCTAGCCAAGTAGCCTGTCTTCCAGCAGTGCTAATGCTAAGTGCTTCAGAGGGAATGAACAGAACAGGTAATCACCAAGTGATCCATCCCAGGTCGCCCATTCCCAGCTTCTGGCAAACAGAGGCTAGGGACACCACCCCTGCCCATCCTGGCTAATAGCCATTGATGGACCTATCCTCCATGAACTTATCTAATTCCTTTTTGAACCATGTTATAGCCTTAATTAAATCCTCTGGCAAAGAGTTCCACGGACTGACTGTGCATTGTTTGAAGAAATACTTCCTTTTGTTTGTTTTAAACCTGCTGCCTATTAATTTCATTTGGTGACCCCTACTTCTTGTGTTATGAAAAGAAGTAAATAACACTTCCTTATTTATTTTCTCCACATCAGTCATGATTTTACACACAAGTCTATCATATCCCCTATTAGCCATCTCCTTTCAAGATGAAAAGTCCCAGTCTTTTTAATCTATCCTCATATGGAAGCTGTTCCATACCCCTAATCATTTTTGTTGCCCTTTTCTCTAGCTTTTCCAGTTCCAATATATCTTTTTTGAGATGGGGTGATCAGATCTGCACGCAGTATTAAAGATATGGGTTTACCATGGATTTATATAGAGGCAATATGATATTTTCTGTCTCACTATCTATCCTTTTCCTAATGATTTCCAACATTCTGTTTGCTTTTTTGACTGCCACTGCACATTGAGTGGATGTTTTCAGAGAACTATCCACAATGACTCCAAGATCTCCAAGTCAGATTGAAAGAGTTGAATGTAACCCATTCATATCATACTCTGCCTAATGAAAATATGGGACTGTCACAGATTCTAAATGCTTTTTTCCCCATCTTCAGTTATAAAAGCTTCTTCTTAAATAACAGCTAGCACTTTCTCTGGTTGGATTCTGCATTTAAGTTTTTGGAATGAAAAGTTTTTGGCATCTTTGGTTTAGTGAATAGGATCTAATGTTAAATCCATATTTTGTTTCAATTCACACAGAAACACACTCCTGTCATTAAATACTGGTTCAGTATTTATGTGATCAATATTTATATATATAAATATTTTTATTGATTCAGTATTTCTCTAGGATTTTTTTTAAAGATAATGAGATACAGCTAATAAAGGTGGGTTTTTTTCACAAAAAGCCAAGTCAATTCAAGTAATCAATTATCAGGATATGATGTTACATGATCTTTTTATTTTTAATTCATTTCAAGTCACTTTTAATTATTAGATTTTGAATTAAGCACCTTATCTCTTTTATACCACCATAGGATATTATTTTAGTGATTTAGTATTTATTTAAGGGGAAACCATCCACAGAAAAAGAGTTAAAGTTGGGATGGGAAATTATATAAACCATGATCGATGGTATGGAATTAACCATGGAAGTATCTGATTTCTAACCAAGAGGACTGGATAATGCAGAAATCACAGGAGTGAAGCTTAAGCAATTTATAGAGTCAATGAGAGAATTAAGATAAGTCTATTTCCAATATAGTCAATCCCAAGCATTCAGAAATCAGGAGTAAGGCCCCTAAAAAATAAAAATAGTGTCAATTTAAAAATAAATTTCTAGTTGTTTTTATTTGCTTTCAGAGTTTTGAGCATTTAGAGATCATATTTGAAAGTTTTTCTCTGAAACAATAAGGTTAGAACCTTTCTCTCTCTTTCTCTCTCTCTCTCGCTCTCTCTTTGAATGAAAGCTAAGGCTCTCATGTAATTACCAGACTCTTCAAGAAAACCAGCAAATATGAGACTTGTGATAAAATCACAAGAAGTGTCAACATTCTGTTTCTGAAACATGCATTTTAATGATAAAAGAGAAATAAAATGTCATAGAAAATGTTTAATGTTTCCAAGTTTGGCCTTTTGTGAGTATATCTTGTGATGCAATTCATGTGATGAATATTGCAATGCTAATGAACGTAGCACAAATTTAAGGCCAAATTCTGCCAGTCATACTCACATTGAGATCCTTTACTCAGTGAATTGCCCCCAAGGATTTCTATAGGACTTCTCATGAAGTCAAGTGCATCTCAATGTAGGTGTGGCAAAACTGGGCTCTAAAACCTGCATCGGAATTCTTTGTAAAGCAAATCTCTCAATGGGAGCAAATCAATGGGGGTTTGGCCTGGAATATTAATCCCTTGAGTACTAGTTATGCAGAGGTAGTCAGGGTAATGCTCATTTCTGAACATATGGCCTAAAGTGTCACAAATTGAAACAGAAACAGAAGAAGAGAGAGAAATAGTAGTGATTGAGAAATTTGACTCTGAATGCTTGAGGTCTGAGTCTATTCACACTAGTCTAGTGTGCCAGTAGAAATCAGGGCACAAGGTGATTGCAACAGTGTATGGTAATTCCCACTCTGCTGTGGAGCCTGGAGCTACCCTGCTCACCCCAGGAAGTGGACAAACCAGGCAGGGAAAGAGCATGACTACCATGCCTTGAGAATGCATTGATTGAGCCCATTAGAATCATAGAAAATCAGGGTTGGAAGGGACTTCAGGAGGTCATCTAGTCCAACCCCCTGCTCAAAGCAGGACCAATCCCCAGAAAGATTTTTGCCCTAGATCCTAAATGGCCCTCTCAAGGATTAAACTCACAACCCTGGGTTTAGCAAGCCAATGCTCAAACCACTGAGCTATCCCTCCCCCACGGGCACCCTTCGCCAGTAGGGTTTCTATGGTTTCTATGGTTTCTCAACCATAAAGGAAACCTGCCCTCCACTGGTGGAAACCTAAGGGAAGGCAGAAGTGGCAAAGCTGCCTGCCTTCCCATGGGTGAATGCCCATCCCCTCGTGTAAAGTGGCACTTCTCTGTGCTGAATGGAGTGGACTGAGCCCTCTTTCTATAGTAAGAAGTGTAGTTACTCGTTGTCTGCATGTGTGTTCTTCCTGTGTGCTGTGCTGGCTCTGCGCAGATAGGTGGCCCAGCAGACCTCGATCTAACTGCCCAGTAAGACCACAACACTCCATTTGTAGCAAAAGGACCTGGCCCCGTTTATTGTCAACGAAGCACGATAATAGTGCTACAGGTAAACTTAATAAATGTATGCCTGTGACAATGGACTCAGCTCAGTGAATAGCGGGACTTTCCATTCCCCCCTTGGCTGGACAAAGATACACACCCTATGGCCCCTCTTTATACACTGATACAAAGAAGTTATGTATTGCCCCTCTGACATGGTTAGTTACAACCCTTTCCCTTGTACCTGTAGGTTTGATCAAAGCATCTCTATCCACCACCTTGTCATCCTGACCTTATCTTTAAGAGGGGTCAATGTGTCCCTTTATCATCTTCTGAGAGTGCATTTACACCATAACCCGGTACCATGGTGTTCTGGCACTACCCTTCTGGAATGTGTTTATGTGAATACTTAGTGCCTAGGAGTGCTTGTGTTTTTGTACTGCCAGCCCTGTTCTTGCCAAGTTCTGTGAACTTGCAAGTAGGTATGTTTTGTGAAGAGGCCTGACTTTTGCTCATAATCAGGCTCTCTCCTTCTACTACAGGGAGCACTGGTAAGACAGAAAAGTGTCAATAGGAAAGCAGTATGGAGTATGGAGTAATCTATTTCACTGAAGGGAGTAAGGTAACTTTCAGGGTTATGCATACACATTTTTAATAATGTGATTCCGAAGCATTTTCAGACAGTCTCCTCGCTTCTCTTTGCCAAATAATATATTTTTTAAAATCCCTGTCACTGTTTCAGGTATCGGTACCATATAGCTCCTAGACTTACCAATGTGAAGGTTATGTTGTCTGGCGCACCTTGGAATAGGAGAAACACCACAGAGTATGCAATATCAAGATATTATCTACATGTGTTGTGACTGCAGATGCCAGTTGGCTTATGTGCTGGCATCGGGATTTTCATTTTTTAGCAATGGTGGGGTCCCTTAGAAGAGGAGCTTTGAATAAGATGGGCAGTTAAGTGGGGCTGAAGGAAAGGGAGAAGGATCGTATCTTCACAATATGTTATGCTGTCATAAAAATTATATTAGTAATGTACTTGACATATTGATGTTTTACAGCCAAATGCCATTTTTAACTAGAAATGGCTAAACAGATGCCCCGTGAAATCTATCTATTCCTTTTGAAGCCTCTTGTGTTTCTTTTTTTTCTTGGAAGAAAACCTTGTCATTCATGCTAGCAGTTCTAAAGTGCTTTATTTCCACACCTCCGTAGGTAAAGCTTTTCAAATGTAATTTGTTTTCTCTCACATATTAAGAAGCAGTAAAGGCCCCCAAAGGAAGCAGAAATGGAAAATAACTTGACAATTGTCCACAGTCCTTATTAACAGTGGCATAGAATTCTCCAATAATGGGGCCAAAATACTACATCTTAATTTTACTGCTGCAGTGATTTACACCATTATTCTAGATTACTGTAGTTGCTTATTTTTAAATAAAAGATGATTCTCTGTGTCTGGCTGCAAAAGGCCAATTTATCTTCCTGCTTAAACTTAATTTAAATCCATGCAATCTAATTAAAGATAAGTGAAAGGATATGGCCTTAAAAAAATCCACTTTTCCCCCCCAATCATTTATCTGATTAAGAAAATTCAACCTCCATTCCTAAACAAGAGCTACATTCCTAAATATCCTATATCTCCTTGGAGTAACTCAAGTCCAAACACCATTTTTTTTTAGTTCTCCATGGCTATAGGGTCATATATGCTACTGATGTGGACACGGAATATAGGACATGATACCTCACTTTTTGCCCGACTCCAATACTTACACAGTAGTCTGAAAAAATGGGGTGGGGGGTGGGTCAGCCATCCCATTGTTCTCAGGGAGGGAGTGGGAAAGAGGGAGCAGAGCTGTCCAGAGCTGCTGAGCTCTTTCTGCTGTTTTCTACCTCCTCCTTCCCTCTCCTGAGAGAAAGGTGTCAGCTTCTGAAGGAAGGGGGAGAGAGTTCTGCCTGCTTCCCACTGCAGCTCTGATTGGCAGCGGTACCCCAGTAGGTGGGGAAAGCAGCCAATCAGAAGGTTTTTCTCTCCAGGTGGTATTGAAAATTTGCACCCATCTGACCCAGCCCAAGTTGTAGAAATTTTACTGCCCAGGTCTGCAACCAGCTTTGACCTGTCTCCTGTCTCTGCTGAACTCATGTGAATGAAAATTGTATCAAAATCTCACTCATCTGCTCTGGAGAAACAGAGGGGAGGATCAATGTGATGGGCACAAGTTCATGAAACTAAGACCTGATTTACACACAAACTTTGATGGGTTTAGTTAAATCTGTTTAGTTAAACTGGTCCAAAACCTTGTGTAAACTCTCTTATTTTGGGGTGAGTGTGGCTTATTTTGGTTTATCTTAAACCAGTTCCTACACGTATTACACTAAACCGAAATCCACCTTTTCTACATGCAGAGTTGCACTGGTTTAACTTGTGGCATGATTTTAAACCATGGCAGAAAGCTGTGAGGCTACTCTTATGTCAGTTTAAACTGACATACTTTGTTTTAACTAAATAGGTTCAAAATCACAACTTGAGTTAAACCAGTGCAACTCTGCATGTAGACAAGACCTAAAGAAATCTAGTGAGTTGACTTGACCAGCAGCCTTGACATTGTCTCTTTAAAACTGCCTTAATGAGAATACCAAAAATTCTCAGTAACTGTTACAGAAATTTCAAAATGATAAAAATATATTAAATATTTTGAAATCTGGTTACGTCCATTTGCACAATTCAGGTGGCATAAAGGGGCTGTAATCAATCTGAAAATCGTCAGCGGACAATTTCCCTGGCATATAGGAAATCCCTGCTGGCACATCTATACCACCATCCAGCTGTGGGCCTCAGTCCTCCTCCCCGACCCCCACATTTCTCAGCTTTAGGGGTGAATTATGGCAGGGATATGCTCATGGTGGAGCTCTGTTCTGCTACGCCAATCCTCTGCTGGCATAATTTAGAGCTGCAGCTGTAAGTGGCCTCTGGGCTTCACCTGTCCCTCAGAAAGAGTGAGCTGGAATCTGACATTCCCCCTGACATACACACCCCCTGCACACACACACACACGTACCACTCTCCTGCGTAAGCAGAGGTCTGGACCCATTGTGACTTCCATCTCAAAATCACAGGACGCTGACTTTTTCAACTGACTTCATGACCAGATATTGTCTCTTTTGTGTGTGAAATAGTTCTAAATCAAAGGTTAAATATCCATATGGATGTGGGCTGCAATCCAGCTTCTCAAGACAGCAGCTTCTCTTTTCAGAGACATATGCACTATATGTCAGTGATGTTTTTTTTTCATACATCTTTAAGCTGATATTGCTGCTGTGAGAGGGAGAGCAAGATGTGCATGTGAGATTCTGATATTTATTTTTACCTACAATAGAACTAATTAAAGCTGTATGTTTTTTAAGTAATCATAGGTGATGCATGTGTGAGTAATACTACTGAAGGCTAGGATAAAATGACAGACTAGTTTTATTATGTAGCTATGGTTTACACTAACAAACACTGATTATTACCACGTAGAAGGAGCCAGATACATGGTTTCTCTAAAATTCTAATTAAACTATTAATTAATGGATGCTGATGACTTTAATGTAGTTAATACTATTAAATGGCATGGAGAGAGCAACATAATATATAGTAATAAATAAAGGACAGAACCACAGTTTTGAATTTCAGCTCATTCCCCTCATCCCACCTCTTTCCCTCCATAACCACATCACTAACAAGACATGAGCCAATACTCCCCCTTACCATTTTGTGTGTGGTTTGTGTGTGGTTTCCCTTTCCCCAACTTAATTTTGTCTGTTTAGGTTGCAGGCTTTTTGGGTCAGGGACTGTATCTTCTTTTTTCTCTGTACAATACCTAGTATACCTTGGGCACCATAACAAAATAGGTGGTCTTTACCATTAAGGTGGAGTTCTGGGAGAGGATGGGCTTAAGTACAGGGGAATCCAAGGGGCCACCATTGCACCCAAGAGCAAGACAGCTGGACAGGTTCCAATTCTCGGACTGTGGTGGTAGATAAAGGGTCCGTGCTCTGTGAGCATGCCCAGGGACCCCAAGATTGGGACAGCAGCTGGACTCCATTCAGGCTCTGGGGGGCTTAAAACACGCAGGATCCAGGAACCCAGAGGCTTGGATTCCCCTCGCAGAAGTGTGTGTGTGTGGGGGGGAACTAGAATGGTGACAACCAGCTTCACACCATTGTGACACTACTGACTTCAGTGGAATTACATCAGGATAAAGCTGGGCTAGTGGATTGGTGAATGCCAATGACTGATGCCTGCAGGGGTGTGCAGAACTAGTGAATGACCTCTTAGAAAGTCCCTCACTTTCTTAAATTCCTCCTGTAACATATGTTTATACGAAGGCTGATCCACTATAGAAGAAGTCACTAGCACAATTAAGAAATAACATGTTCTCTTTTTCTTTTTTTAAACTCTCCTTGCTCTTAGTTCTGCTTAGCATTCTTTCAAACTATGACAGGTGCTGAATGCTAAGGAGGCGATAGCTAGTTTGACAAAATGCATTTGAGGGTCATTAGCCTGGTACCAAACACCAGACTCCATTTTTCAGGTGCCAGATGAATCAGGTATTTGGTATGAATTTGGTAACCCCAAATATCAGGTATTTCAACCCTGGCCCATCTGTTCCTATTTAATGCAATTTATATGCAAAAAGTGTGTTGTACAACTTTCCAGTGGAATGTACACAGAAATTGAGTATAAATGGAGTATAAGTTATTCATGAATAGAAATTGTAAAATTGTTGACAAAAGTGGATCCATTCCCTTTACAGTTGTTGTCATCCACATAGATACATTTCATCCTAAAAACAATGATTTGGCATTTTCTTTTCTTCTTAACGTATTTTCATAAGAATGAAATATCAAAATTGTGTGTTATTAATAGAGACTTGGAACATAAGGAAGTTCAGATTAAATTAGAACTTTTTTCTAAAATTGTCAATTACCATACTAAGGATGCAGGAAAAAAATAGCTTTGCTCTCCCAATGCTCATTACTTTTTTTTCAGAGGGAAAAGCTTAATTTTTCTGTCTCTCTCATCTTTCCTGTGTGAGGGATGCTTTTTATATGTCTGGGAAATGAATCCTCAAATGTAGCTGTGTACTGAATGTGTTCAAATGCTTCATTAAAAACTGGATGTTTTATTGCACATAACTGCATAACTGATTACTTTTTACTAGTTATTTATTATTATTATTATTATTAGATGTGGGCTTGAGCTATAAAGTTTGGCTCCACATGTACATCCAGATTCAAATCTGATACTGGAGCCAAACTTCCCCCATGCTTGGATATATTTAGATTCAGTGTCTTGTTTAGATCCAATTTCTATTTATTATTTCAATCTCACTCCATCTGTCTGTCTGTCTTGGGGTTTGCTATAGCACTTATCACTTCAGTATCTAAGATTCAGATGCACAAAGAGGCTTATGTGCCCTAACTGCTGGACTAGGGATATTCTGAGGAGGATCAACATTCCACTTTGTATTAAACATGCATTGGGCCACAAGAGAGAGAATGACTTTATGGACCAGTAGTTAGAGAACTCACCGCAAAGGTGGGAAACCCCTGTTCAAATCTTCTCTCTTCATCGGGTAGAGGGGGGAATTGAACCGAGGTCTCCCACATCCTAGCTGAGTTTTCTAACCAGTGGGTTAATGGTTATAACTAGGGCCTGACCAAATTCATGGCCATGAAAAACATGTGATGGACCGTGAAATCTCTATAGTATAGGGTAAAAGCACACAAAAGACCAGATTTCATGGGGGAGACCAGCATTTCTCAAACTGGGACTCCTGACCCAAAGGGAGGTGCGGGGGGGGAACACACAAGCTTATTTTAGGGGGATAGCAGTATTGCCTCCCTTACTTCTGCACTGCCTTCAGAGCTGGGCAGGCAGAGGGTGGCGACTGTTGGCCAGGCGCCCAGCTCTAAAGGCCGTGCCTCTGCCAGCAGCAGTGCAGAAATAGAGGTGGCAATACCATACCATGCCATTCTTACTTCTGTGCAGCTTTATGCCATGGCTCTGCCTTCAGAGCTGGGCTCCCAGCCAGCAGCCACCGCAGTCTGGTCACCCAGCTCTGAAGGCAGCACCACCGCCAGCAGCAGTGCAGAAGTAAGGGTAGCAGTACTGCAACCCCCCCTTACACTAAGCTTGCAACCCCCCACAACTCCTTTTTGGGTCAGGACCCCTACAATTACAACACCATGAAATTTCAGATTTAAATAGCTGAAATAATGAAATTTACGATTTTTAAAATCCTATGACTGTGAAATTAACCAAAATGGACCATGAATTTGGTAGGGCCCTAGATATAAGGAAGGTTGCTGCCACCGCTCCATCTCCTTAAGCTGTTTTGTGTGGAGTTAGGCATGTATTTCTGCCATTCCTAAAAGAAACAGCTTAGGCAACAAAGGTGCCTGACTCCAGGGGAAGGGTGGCAGCTGCGGATCCAAGCAAAGATAGGAACACAACTCCCTGAGAGAGGTGGGGCTTAGGACACACCTTCTCTTTGGCATCCATTGTTGGTAGGGTGACCAGATGATGGGAAGAAAATGGGAACACATGGGGGGAGGGGGGGGCTGAGCAAAAAAAAAAAGCCAAGCGAGTCCTGCCACGGCTGAGGAGGGGGGAAAAAAAATCCACAGTGCTGCCGGCAGATATCGGGACAAAATGCATCCCGACCGAAGATCAGTCGAGACGCGGGACAGACACCAAAATATCGGGACGGTCCCGATAAAATCAGGACGTCTGGTCACCCTAATTGTTGGCTAGCTTAGGCAACTCCCCACCTAGTGTGCTGGCTTTTGTTGATCTCATCCACAGGTGCCCGTCTTCCCTTTGCGTTGAAGAGATGGTGAGCCAGGGCACCCAACTCACAGTTTGTGGATTCCGCTGGGTGGCTAGGGGCCAAGAAGTTAGATGTTGCAATGCTTACATCCCTTTGTGGATCCAAGTCGAAGGCTCCACACATGAGCAATCATATTGACTTCAATGATAGTACTCAAGTGTTTAAAGGTAAGCAGATGCTCAAGTGCTTTGCTGGAGCAGGGCCTCGCTGTTCACTCTCTCTTCTCCTGCTGCCACCCTCTTTGTGTCTCCAAGAGTTCTTACAGAATACAGCTGAATAATAGAAGCCCAATCATCCACCATGGTATGTGGCCGTAAAGGGCAAGTTACTGTACGAGTGCTGTACTCTACCAAATTATGAGCAAAGTGCACTAAAATCTGGTGTTAGTATGGTTCTCCTCAAATATGGAGCAGGTTAGGCAACACTGTGGCTCTGCATGTCAACTTCTGAGCATGGTTAAAAAAAAGTGTGGACACTGTAAATCTAACATGGAAAAAGACAAAATGCAGAGCCCAGCTTGTTTCATAGAAAGGATATAGAGCTGCATGCGCAGTACTAGTTGTAATACTGGGGCAGGTGGGTCATAACTAAAGGCCATAACTAAAGGCCCACTTCCTTTAACTAATGGGGAGGAACCACTAAGTCCAGGCTACAATTGATTTCTGGGGACAACAAAAGAAAAAAACAGGTGCAGAAGTGAGGTCAAAGGTTGAAAATCAGGGATCCAGATTGGACACCAAGCAGAGGACCCGTGACTGCACTCACTGCTCATCAAAGGCACCTAGGGAGTCACTGAGCAATGTAACTGGTGGGTTGCTAACATCAGCTTCTAATGCTGCACCCTAATGCTGCAAGAAAGAGGTGATATGGAGCCCAGCAGACATTGGTGCACAAAAAAAGGTGGATACAACAACCAGATACCTCAGATATCTTTTTCATACGTGATTACTGTTCCCCAAACCTCCCAGGAATAACTCTGGGTTTATGTGCATATGTGGAGTTAAAGGTCTCACCGTGACCTTTGCACTCACCAAACCCCCCCCCCCAAAACCCACTCTTAGCCTGTAATAAACCAGGATAGGCTGATGCTCATAGAAAGGAGAGAAGTGCAACAGGTAAATCTATTCATTTCTCTCTTTGTTTATTCAATTTTTTTTCTCATAACTACAATCATAGCAAGGGACAGCACAGCTGGGCTAAAAAAACCCATAGTTAATTAAATGACAATGTGTATACTTTGTTTCTGTGAATATTAGCAGTATAGTATTGCATTCTACTCTTGCTAACTTGAAATGGTAAGTAAGGGTAAAGACCTTGGTGAGAGAGGGGTAGCCTGACAAAGGAAAATGTTTGGTAGTACCTGCCATTTGGCACAATCTGATCCATTCCCAAGTCATAACAAAATCCTCTTCAGAAGCAACTGTGTGATCCCCAAGGAGAGAAAGGGGAACTACAAGGTTCTATCACCATCTGAGCGAACTGATATAGAGAATATCCTCCCAAGCCAAGCCTTGAGAGAGATTATTCGTCTGAAGATCCTTCACAAAGTAGAAGAGATCGTGATTGTGTGGCAAAGAGATGTTTTATAAGGGAAGCTAAGCAAGGTACATATTCACACATAATTCAAATAGGGTTCAAATAAGCATCCATTCTTTGGGATAATGCAAAATTAAACCTTTAACCTTTTGAGGTTTGCTGATCATTAGTTGCCATCAGTGGCATTGTTCAACTCTTGTAATGAGAATGGTTGTCTCTTAATAGGAAACACTGTGACAACACTTGAAATGGTGTTGAGTAATTTGATACGAGCCTAAAAAGTTAATTCAGAAGACAAGGGGGTAGAGGGGAAGAATCTGTCATGTTTTAAAAAAATTACAAATAACTGGAATCTGAGTTGCCAAGCCCAGAACAAACAAATTGATAAAAATAAATGGAAATAATAATAAATAGTAATAATAAGAATAATAATTAATAGACATAATGAAGAATGTTTTTCATTAGATCAAGTATGGAATAGTACTATCAGTGAAAGTTGTCACAGCGAACATAGGTCAATCAAGATGTTATCCCTAATGAAAAAGATTACATATATATGACTAACCTTTCTAGGCTCAATTGATTCTACTTATCTCCAAAATTTCATACTTTATCTTCTCATTAGAGCAGCACCTGCTAGTACTGTTGCAGTTTAAAGTCAGTACCTAAACCCAAAGAAGAAGGATATAATACGTTTCCAAATGATTTCTTTTAACTGGCTGACGTGTGATGTTTGATCAGTAAAACGTCGATGGCGGTTTTAAACACTTTTGGGGTTCAGTTCTAACTCAAAACCTCCTTGATTTGTAAAATTAAAGGTGAAGAATCCAAATCAGCAGAAATAGTAAGGAGGTAATATCCATGCATAGAATTGCTCCTGTGGGATGCTGCTAAGAGTGAAGAGCAGCATAACTTTGCTCCACCAGTTATCTATGTCCGTAATTGGGATGTTGAAATAGCAGGCCAGGGTATTCACAAAAGGGAAGCTCTCAATACTATCCATCCTGTTAATGGTACTTCATAGCCAAAACCGTGAACGATGTATCTATTCAGGCTAAACACTGGGCTCCATATCGATCCTTTATGATCTATACTAGGGAGTATATAATAGTAAGGTTGTTTACTACTCAGGGACCTTTGCAGTAATGATAAACCCAAAGGAATGTGTGATAGACAGAAAGGAAGCTTGGATTCACAGGGACTCTCAGGGGCAGATTCTCTAAAGAGCTCAGCACCCAACAGCTCCCATTTAGGTACTTAAATAAATAGCTGGATTTTCATAGAAATCATTTTCCTATTTAGGTGCTTAAATGGGAAATCTGGATATTTTTCATTTTGCTGATTTTTTTATTCTATTGGATGTAAATTTCTCCAATTTTTACTTTTTCTTAATACCAAATTAACAGGAAAGTATGTAGGAAGGTTTACAATTAATGAGGATAGTAGGGTTTCATTCACTTTTTATGACTTATCCCCCTATTAGGAATAAAAATAATTTAAAAGGGTTTGCACAGTAACTGTCAGAAAACAGTCTATGGCTCAATAAATTATCCTGTATAAATGTTTTAATTAAAAAGAAGAAGAAAAAACAACAGGCCCATGAAAGTCAACAAAAGCTGCCTTAATTTATGAGAGTAAGACACACTGCTGTGATGTAAATCATCTGATTGTCTTCAGGGGGAAAAATCAGATTCAAAAAGAAATGGATTGGCCATCAATTTCAGAGAAGACAAATGGTTTATGAACTACATAATTAGAGAGTGTTCTTAATACTAAGCAAAACTGAGACTTTAAAAAACCTGTCTTGTTTTTCCTTAGGATGCCTAACACCTGCACAAGGGAAAGAAAAATAATTAATCTCAGATCAGCAGATTTATACACTATGCCCTCATATATAAAGATCTAGGATTCTCTTTAATTCAGCGCATAGCCAAGTTGCATTTTACATGCGGGTGATTAAAAGTACTTGGTGTACTTGGTGTACTCATTTTATATAGTCCCTATATTTTAACTACTTGACCCTGCTCCACCATTGGGATCCACTAGCACAGAGCCCTGAACCCATTCCGAATCCCATTTGCTTGAACTCCACAAAGGTTCATGCTAGTAGACTCTAATTCAGTATTAGGGCCTTAGAGATGGACCAAAATCACATAAGGACTTCTCCAAAGCACACAGTTTTTGGATTCAGTGTTCCTGTTTGGCCCTTTATAGAGGAGGATCTGAGCTGTGCTGTATGGGATCAGGATTAAAATCTGAACATCCCCAACGTTTATAAAGGGAGGTAGATCTACTGTTCTAGTTCTGATCCAATTCTATTGTTATTATTTATTGGCTTATTAAGAACCAGCAATGTACTCAGCGCTGTAAAAAATACATAGTCCCTGCCCTGAATTTCTGGCAGTCTAGATACTGGCAGGTGTACGGTAGGAAGAACAGACTAGGAAACCTAACCTTGAGGAGGATTTTTTAAAGGATTATAATTTTATATGAATCCCAAGAAAATCTACATTTAACAGGATAACCATTTAACATTAAACAGGATAACCATTTCAAATGGATAGAAATTTATGCTTCAGGCCACATGACAAAGTTCAGCTGCCTGAGTAGAGGAACATATTGCACATGGGCAGATTATTCCATTATGGGTTTTTTGTATCTGAAATATCGGATACTGACCACTCTCAGATGAACTACAGTATGGCATCTCCTATTATTCTTATGTAGATAAAGTACATCTTGTGGGCTTTTATTTTGGAACCTGCATCCATAGAAAAATAATAGCTATAGGGCTCTAACCAGCAAAGTACATAAGCACCTACAAACCTACAGATGTTTAAGAATTTTGCTGGGTCAAGGCTTGTAATAGGCAGTGTTTTTAAGTTTCAGAACCAGAATACATGGCATTTGTGACTTTCATACACTGCACATGCTAATATTTGAAAGCTATAAATAGGGAAATGTGGGGATGAAAATAGTGACACAGCTTTTAAATCCTTGGAAATACACTGTTTGGGGAAAACTTTTGGTAGGGACAGAGTGGGGGAAAATAAATGGAATAATATGGATTTGTCCTTGCTAAATAGTGACAATCGGCATACATTCATTAATGACCTGAAATGATTCTGAGCACAGGGTTTACAAATCCTGCAGGCTATAAAGAACTCCTCATTAAAGCTATTATCTTTGTAGTGATTTTGCAGAGCACCCAGAAGTTAATTTTTGCCTTAGCAAATAACTTTTAAATTATCCACCTAAGATATACTCCTAAGCACAGTTCACCTTGAGGCTTAGTTAATGCAATAAATGTGAAGTTCCTGGACCAAGCTGCTTTTGAGATAAGCAATGGAAGGAAAAAAAGTTTTCTTCGAAATGTAAAGTACCAGCCATTTTTGAAAGTTCACATATCAAACAGCTGGTCCAATCCACTCAGACTTTGCAATAAAATTTTCTCCGGAAAGAGAGAGAATTTTTAACAGAAATGCATATCTGTAATAGTGAGGATAATTTTAACTTTGAGAATTACAAAGGTATGTAGTTTATTTTTCAGCATTTAGAGTCTTTAAATCAATATTGGATGTCTTCCTAAAGATATGTACTAGCTGAACAAGAAAATACTGGGCTATATGCAGGAATCACTGGGTGAAATTCTATGGCTTGTGTTATGTGAGTTTATGATCTTAAAGGACCCATCTGGCCTTAAAAATTATGAATCTATGAGGCTACATAGACTGACAGGATCAATACCATCTCTACAAAAAGAGGCTTAAAATCTTACATATGGAGTTGCTACTACTTCTACATAATATGGTCGGGGTTTTTTATAGTTATATAGCTCAGGTAATAACTGATCCTGTATTCCCCATGTTGTTCTGAGGAAAAGGGTACTGTTTGGACTATAACTACCATACTGAATTATTCTTTGAAGCCTGTTTCTCCCAGTCTAATTCAGGTACTACATGTGGTAATGAAAGGCTGTAAAATGTTCCTTGCAGTAAGTAATAAGTTAAGTGTGTCAGCATTATGGCATATCTTTACTAGCTTTACTATGATACAGAGTACCACAGAGATAAGTATTACCTGATCTGCTTAATAGGGAAACATATTCTCATTTACTTCACACTCATCAAACCCATCTATTCTGCTAGACAGGCAGTCTTTACAGAAATCTATCTTGGCTATCTATCCTTAGATAGGGATCAGCTTTACTTCGATATGTAGTCAGAAACTGTAAGAGGCAAAATTTTTAGTTAAAAAGAAATCTATGTACCCATTTACGTGCATTGCCAATCTGATAGTTTATTGGTAGTGATATGGTCTCTTGTCTCCTGATTGCTTGTTCTTTGGGATGACATGGGCTAAAAGACCCAAGGAGACAGTATACTCAACCCCTGCAGTCAGAGGATGTCTCATGTCATTCAAGAATGATTCCTCTGGCCAGTTTATCAAAACTGACATGCTCTAAAGGAAATCTGTGCCATTGTTGACTTAAAGCATGGTTGGCTGTGAGCTGGCACTTTCCTGTGGGGAGAAAAGCATTGGAACTGAACTTCATATACATTGTATCTTTCTAAAGGCTAGACTGTGACTGAATTACACACCTGTGCAGAGGAGTAAGGGGGTGCAAGAACCACCCTTTGGGCCCCTATGTGCCTGAAGTAGTCCTTGCGGCTGGCTGCCCAGGATTAGGTGAGTGCCGCATGCCTGTTCACCGACCCCGCCAGAATGGGGAGTTGGCAGAAGGAGCAGGGGATGGGCAGAGTTTTGGCTTCACTCACTAGCCAGCACAGAGGAGCTGACATGGTGGATGTCCTACATTGCTGCTGACATTGGCTAACAACAAATTACTAGCTCCCACCCTGGGTAAAACAATTGTGCCTTCGAGTGATGCATCTGAGTCACAGTGTCTTCCAGAGGTGACTGCTGGAGTGGTTCAGCTTACACTGTTCTCCTTGCTCAGAGCTGTGCCTGAAGTTAAAATTGAGCACTAAATCAACTAATATGCATCATCTCTTCCTGTAAGTGAGCATGTCAGATTAAGGTGTTATAATACGTAATGGCTCTACAGTTGAGCCACAATGTGCACTAACACCTGTCCATGAGTTAGGCCATTGCATTTTCAGATTCTTTTGTTTCTCACCTTTTCTTTCAAGTTACATGTTATCATCAGGGACATCATCAGCAAGATTCCTTGCACGATCAGTAGATATTCTCTTCTGTCAGGAATACTAAGCACACACACACACACACACACAATCTAGGTGTCTCACTGCACTATTCTAGAGTATTGGTCTAAAACTGCCAGCCACAACACAGTAAGTGGTAAGACAGCCTAGGGGTGGCCAAACTGCGACTTGTAAGCCGCATGCAGCTTTTACAGTTAAAGTGCTGCTCGCAGAGTCGTCCCCCCCCCCCCCGCTGTCCCCCCTGTTCTCCACCTACCAGACTGGGGGTGCAGAGTTTGGGACTTCTGCCCTGTGGTGGGGTGGTGGGGTAGGAGCTTCTGCCAGAGAATACTGGTGCCTGCTGAGAGTGGGGAGGGGCACAATATAAAGGTTGCCCCTCATCCACCCAACAGCCTGAGTCACATCCCCTCTTACCCTCAGCGGCCCCGAGGTGTTAGCTCTGCATGGAGAGGCAGTGGCAAACAGCTGGGAGCCGCAGGGAGGGGCCACTTCTTTAGCTTCCCGGAGAGAGGCAGCAGCAAAATCAGTGGCCCACCCTGCAGCTGCCAGCTGTTTGCCATTGCCTCTACCCAAGGCACAGCTCCCAGCTTACTAGCTCCAGCAGCTGCTATGCAGGGAGGGAATCTGGTGACACCCTGTGACCAAGTGGGGCCAGCAAACATCTGGGGGGCACATGACCCCTCATGCCTCTCTCACATGTCATCTCTGGCTTCTGCCCAGCGGAGAGGGGGGATCTCGGGGCTGGGGCTTCAACAGGAGCAGGGCTGAAGCCCCAAGCCCCGGCAGGCACCTCCCACAGGGTTGAAGCCCCGAGACCTCTCTCCCCACAGGGTTGAAGCCCTGAGTCCCAACAGGCACCTCCCATGGGGCTGAAGCTGCAAGCCCTGTCAGGCGCGCCCTGGCTCTTGAACTTCTGAAGATTGTCATATGCAGCTCGGAGGGTCAGTAAGTTTGACCACCCCTGATATAGGCAGTACCAAACAATCCAACATAAAACACTGCTATAAAATGTGGAAGGAAAATTCCCTCTTCAAGAATGATTTATGTTCTCTAATTTTTTTAATCTTTTATTTTTAGAAACAGTTTTTAGTGGACTTTTTCTGAAAAAAAGGTGATTTTTGCTTTCTTTTTCAAGCTTGGATCAGGTTCTCAGGACCTGCACACTTCCCCCCCCCCCCTTTTTTTTTTTTTTCTTTTTAAGCAGAGCAATTTATGTGGAGGAACAAAAGAAGCATTCTTCTGTTTTTTCAAGGAATGAGAATTTGTAGCTATCACCATGACACTGACTCACTGACAACTTGTAACCTTGTGCATTGCCTGATGTAATCCGTAATAGTGCAGATATACTGTACTCACACTAGCTTCATTCACAGGATCAGCAATCAGGGGCAATCTCCAGGGAAAGGAGATCAGCTACTCAGCTAGTCAAAAAGTGGAATCAGCAGCCACCGCAATTGTAGAAAAGATATTATATAGCTACCACCTTAGGAGAGAAAGTGTTCAACCTAAAATGACAATTTTGTTCTGCTTTACAGCTTAATTTATATACTGTACATTTACAGAAAACCTTCCTTCCTTACCCTTCTGCCCCAATCCCACTCTCTGTCACACACTGTCATAATACTTAACCTTTTGTTATAAAGAAGAGTGAATCGCTTCTTTAAAATTGAATTCAAGTTCTTAGCTGCGCAGCCTGGCTGAAAGGGTTTCTTATTTAGAGATATAGCTGTCACTCCTCCATTATACATTCAGTCACTGAGAAACTGAAATAAACAGCCCTGTTACTGTTACTCCATTTTCCCATTTGGTTTGACAACTCAATTTTACCTGTGAACATCCACAGGGCATTTTGGCATTCACTCCAAAGTGTCCCAGCAAATCACTGAAGAGGATTCTCTACTGGCTCCCATAAAGCATCTGAAGCATTCAAAAGCTTTCTTTACTAGTGATTAAGTTAACCAACAGCTGATCAAATAAGACCCAGATAACATGTAACAACCTATCTTTTCGCTCATATTGTCAATACTTGGCCTTATTTTTGTATCTTAATAGGTTACTGGTCTAATTACTACTAGATTTATTTGTATTTGTTAGTAAATGAAGTTGTTTATCACAACCCCCCTCAATATCAATGTCAATGAAACCATAGCTAGCATTACCATTATTTCATTTTCTAATTCCAAAAGAAGCAAATGAAACCTTAATGAGATGCAGGTTCTTATGTGTAGCTGTCATTAATCTTTCTCTTAAGTTCTTTAATAGGATTATTAGCCTCAAAAAGATAAAAATAATTCTATCTAAGTAAACAGTCAACTATCAATCTAGGAGCTTTTCTTCCTGAAATATTTGAAGCATCTCTCTGCTCTTGCATAAACAGAATTTGAAGGGCCTTGTACATTCTGAAGACAACATCCCTTAGCAGAGAATAAATAGGCATATCCAAAGCAAGTGCAACATAACTCAGTCAGAAAATACTACATTCTCCTCTGTTTCTTGTAATTTTACCAATTGAATGCCGTCTTGCAATCACACTACAACACAGCATCTCGTATGTGCACCATACTATCTCTGTGGTTATATACACAGAGACAATAACAATTCCAAATGGCAATAGCTCACTTTTTGTGTGTGTGTGTTTTTTATAGAATTTGACGTAAGACTCGTATCAGGCCGTGGGTGCTAAAACGATAGCTGAAGACTGTTATGCATATCAAGTTTTCAAGAGAACATTCCTTTACTGCCTTTCCTATGTCACAATGAATAGTTCTAAATCATTTGCGACAATATATTTGGTGCTATTGAAAATTAAAAAAAGTAGACACTGGCTGGAAACCTACAAATAATCAAGTCTCCTACAGGGTTTGGGTTTATTTATTTATTTTTTGCTACAGTGAAAAACAGCATAAATATGCTGATTGCTTCCAGCTATTTAATTTATAAAATATGACTTGTAGAAGTAAAGTTTCTCTTGAATTAAAATTAAAATTTCAGGAAGGGAACATATATGAGTTGTATATGTAAATACTACAGAGGTGTATTGCAAAAATGGATGATTTTTAAAAATGTATAAATCTATTAATGAAAAGTACATAATGGAGATTTCTTCTTAGGATCATATTCATTTGCTTGCTTCTGTTTCTGAAAGATGCACATTTGTCTGTGTGGACTTTAAAAATTAATACAGCCATACATAAAGAAAAATCAATGCCACCTGTATATACAGTAGAATGAAAGATATCCTGTACGGTTTTGTGCTGTATTTGAAGTCTGCAGTCTTTGGAACACTGTATTCCATTTCTGTATAAAATATTTATGCTGTATTTAACTATCTTTTAGCTTTTTTTTTTTTTTGGCTAGTCAACAAGAGTGACATTCTTTTTAACATCTGATATGTATTGATTATTTTTATTTCTATCTGAGCATGTGAATAAAAGTAGAAAGATCACCACGTTAGTTGAAATTAAGTAGAGACTATATTCTGTATAGTTTAGTAGGAGATATTCTTTCTTTGTTTTGATACAACCAATGTGAAACTTAGTTTTTAAGATATGCATTTATTTATATGTAGGCTAAGTCCAAAATTTAAGACAAATTCTAGCCACAGATACATTCATGAAATTTCCATTGGTTTATCATGGAGATATGACCTGTATGGGGGTTGAAACCTGGTTCTATTGTACACCTTATTTTTAATCCCATTATAAATTGGTTTGGGTTGGCCTGAAAATTGCAAGACTAACTCTGACTGTTAAGGATTTTTTTTTCTGCAAAT
The DNA here is from genome assembly GCA_003942145.1 of Platysternon megacephalum. Lineage (NCBI taxonomy): Eukaryota > Metazoa > Chordata > Testudines > Platysternidae > Platysternon > Platysternon megacephalum. The sequence goes on along the minus strand of QXTE01000176.1, from coordinate 1,396,891 downwards.
TTAAAGAATTATTATTATTATTCACATCTGGTTACCTTCCCAAGACTTGAAGAAGAACTCTGTGAAACTGGAAAGCTTGTCCTTTCCACCAACAGAAGATGGTCCAATAAAAGATATTACCTCACCCATCCTGTCTCACTCATCCCATCTCTCTCATATCCAGGGAACAATATGGCAACAACAACACTGCAAAGAAACTATTAATTAATAATAATAATAATTATTATTATTATTTAATTTGCAGGTCATTACATTTTCCCCCAATTTGACTTGTGCATGATATTCCTTTGGGGGCCTCTGCTTTATATTGCAGGTTGCTACTTTCCCATTAAACTTTCCACATCATTAAATTATCTGGAAAATTTTAACTAACACAGTGAGCTCTTTACATTTATTCACACGCTCAAATAGAAATAAAAAAAAAATCAGTACATCTCAAATTTTAAAAAGAATGTCATTTTTATAGGCTAGTGCTGGCTGTTTTTTTTTTTTAAATGGGCTTATAATTAAGCAAAGTTATTAATAATTATTGCCTATAACTGGCGGCTCCAGTTAGCACTGCTGACTGGGACATTTAAAGTCTGGTCGGTGGCGCAGCAGGGCTAAGGCAGGCTCCCTGCCTGCCCTGGCTCTGCACAGCTCCCTGGAAGCAGCTGGCATGTCCAGCCACTAGGTGAAGGGTCGATCAGGGAAGCTTCATGTGCTGCCTGTGCCCCAGAAGCCGGCTCTGCAGCTCCCACTGGCTGGGAACCACTGCCAATGGGAACTGTGGGGGTGGGGCGCAGGCAGCGTGCACCACACAGAGCTGCCTGGCCACGCCTCCGGCCAACCGGCCGGACATGGCTGCCATTTCCAGGAGCAGCGCAGAGCTGGGGCAGGCAGGGAGTTTGCCTTAGCCCCGCTGCACTGCCAACCAGGAGGAACCTGAGGAAGCGCCGCCCGACCGGAGCCTGCACCCTGAACCCCCTGCCCCAGATTGGAACCCCCTCCTGCACTCTAGCTCCCTCCCAGACCCCGCACCCACACCCCAGTGCCCTGCCCTAGGTCGGAACCCCCTCCTGCATCCTAACTCCCTCCCTGACCACACACCCCACACTCCCTCCCGAACTCCACCCCCCTCTACCAGCCCTGAGCCCCCTCCCAGACCACGCACCCTCACCCCCACCCCACCCTCTGCCCCAGGTCAGAACCTCCTCCTGCACCCAAACTCCCTCCCAGAGCCCGCACCCCACACCCCATCCTGCACCTGAAACCCCTACCCCAGCCCTGAGCCCCCTCCTGCACCCCAAACCCTTCATCCCCAGCTCCACAGAGCTTGCACCCCCAGCCAGAGCTCTCACCCCCTCCCACATCCCAACCCAGTGAAAGAGATTGTGGGTGATGGAGAGTGAGCAATGGAGGGAGGGGAGGCTGGAGTGAGTGGGGGCGAGGCCTCAGAGGAGGGGTGGGGCCTCAGGGAAGGAGCAGGGCAAGGGTGGGGCAAGGGTGTTCGGTTTAGTGCAATTAGAAAGTTGGCAACCCTACCTATAACGTTAATGGTTACTGTCTGTCTGAGCAGTTTGCATGCTGATGGCTAATGGCAGTTGGGCCTTGACCCTGCAAGTATTTCTGAATAGGTGGACATAAGCCCACTTCAGGATAAGGGGCCTTAGAGATAATACAACATTCCCCATATAATTTATAACTGTAACTGAGATATTTTGTCTGCTCAAATGGCACAGATCTGTGGGGTGAGAGGTGGTTTGTTTGTTTTTTATATTAGGTTCAAGTCCCAGTTTCACAGTTTTTTGTGGTTTATCTGATAATTGTGTTTGCACAACATGCACAACATTTTTTCCTTCCTCTATAGAGGGGGAAGAAAATTAGTCAAACTGTTATCGAGTTATAGGCCACTAAGTTAGAAAGTAGTTGGTCAAACTATTTTAACATCATTAATGCTTAACAATTACACCTTTTAAACAATAGTCACTTGGGGCAATTTTTTTTAGCTATAAAACAGCTTATTGAAACACTTCAAACTTTGCATGTAGATAAATACCATTAAAATTCAAAAACCTCATTTACCAGAATTACATGTTTTGTAAAGTTTTTGTGGCTTAATGAATATTTTACTGCAGAGTAAGGAAAAGTGAGGGAGAAATAGGAACCCCCAGAAGAAATCCTAAACTCTGCAGGACTGTGCAAGGGTTGGAAGAATCAGGGACTTCAGAGCACCAAAACGACAGGGCAAGGTGAGGTAGGAGAATCCAATGGAACTAATGATCAACACAAATTAGAGCTGTCATTGGCACCTGTAGGGCAATATGAATGAGAGGGGCAGGCAAGGTTGTAATGTTCCTAAAGTTCACATTTCATGGAGACAGGGAGCTTTTCCAGAAACATAATTAAAGCATCAGTACCGCATGAGATCTAGAGGAAAGCCCATGCTGAGCGAATAAAATAAGAACAAAAACAAACTTTTCTGAAGTTTTGAAATGGTTGAGGATTTCTTTCCTCTCAAATCAAGATCCTTTTCTTACAATGGCACTGCTCACCATAGAACTTCCCCAAATTAATTCCTAGAGCACATCTTTTAGAAAAAGAAATCCCATCTTGATTTTAAAATTATCAGTGAAAGAGAATCTACCAATACCATTGGTAAACTCTGGGACTTCCCTACAACGCAAACAGCAGAAGGCCCCATACAATTCTCAATTCCTGGCATTTGAAGAATAATTTCCACCCTTCCCTGTGAACAGCTAATCAAACGCAAGGGAAGGGATCTTATAAAATACATCTAAAAAAGACCGAATGGAAGGATTACTGGGTCCCAGTAGTACCTACCTGTTGCATCAGAAAGACCAGCAGGCCATTTAGCTTCCATCTGAAGGGGAAGACAGCTGTGAGAGAACTTGGGAAGGAAATAGGCAAGACATTATAGTCATCCTTGTCTCCCCTCCTCAGTAGTGAGAAAAACTGGCAGAGGAAGGATGATCTTCTGGCAAAGGCACTGGACTGGGACTGATGAGATTTAGATTCAAATCCTGGCTGTGCCACAGACTTCCTATGTGACCTTGGGCAAGTAAATTAGCCTCTCCGTGCCTCAGTTCCCCATCTGAAAATGAGGATAATAATACTGCCCCACAGGGTAGCTGAGAAGACATTCTCATCAATGTCTAGGAGGAGCTCAGATGCTATAATAATGAGGGCCATATAACTAGATAGAGACATACAAGTAGATAGAAAGCTGCACAATATATGTGTGAGGCGCATTATGAAGCATGATGTAGGAATCTCATGCATTTGAATCAGTCAGATACACTTTGGAGAAGAGTCCAGAAATTTGCATGCTTATGTGAACCTTTCAATCTTGTGAAGTGTGCACACCATTAATCAGAATGTGCAATCTACCTTAACTTCTCATTCTCAATAACCCGGTGACTTGCTTTGCAAAGCAGAAGCGTCTCAGTTTTATTGCACTGACTGAGGCAGCTTTTCCAATTTTTTCAGCTGGCACTTTTCAGCATTCAGCTGTTTTCCACAAAGATCAGCTCTTGACTCTTGTAAGGATTTTCACTTTCAGGACTCCATGGCTAACCTTTATGGATAATGTGAAAATCAGAAAGTGAAATCCTATGTAACTGCCTTTTTAAAACATTATAAGACATATATTGAGCTAGGTCCTCAACAGGTATAAATCAACCTGACTCCAATTGTGGATCTACCTCTCCCTGGTTGTTGTTTTTTAAAATTTGTTTCTGTTACTGATCTCTACATTATATAATTTATATGATTTTTTTTGAGAGATTTGTAATGAGTGGATGGTGAAATTATCACATGAGCAACTTGAACCCACAAGTTGTAAGCCCGTTATGGCTTGATACTAAGTGCATGAAAATCAATGCAAAGATTGTCAGGCCCTAGTTCAGTACCGAAAGAAATTACCCCAAAAGTATTGCCTGGGATAAGGAGAATGGGGGGAAATGGTATGCGAAGAGGGGGGCGTGGAAGAGATGCAGAACCCATGACAAGTCATGGAGAGAGGAATGTGGGGCACACAGAGCCCCTAGGCATAGGGTTGCCAACTTTCTAATCGTAGAAAACTGAACACCTTTGCCCCGCCCCTGCCCTGCCCCTTCTCTGAGGCCCCGCCCTCACCCTGCCTCTTCTCCAAGGCCGTACCCCCCACTCACTCTATCCCCCTGCCCTCCATCGCTTACTCTCCCCCACCCTCACTCACTCACTCAGGGGGTTGGGGTGAGGAGCAGGTGTGGGCTCTGGCTAGGGGTGGAGGTTCTGGAGTGGGGTGAGGATGAAGGGTTTGGGGTGTGGAAGGCGCTCTGGGCTGGGGCTGAGGGGTTCAGAGGGCTCTGGCTGAGGTGCAGGCTCTGGTTGGGGGTTCAGGCTCTGGGGTGGGGCTGGGATGAAGGGTTTGGGGTGCAGGAGGGAACTGCAGGATGGGGTTAAGGGGTTCAAAGTGCAGGAGGGAGCTCACGGCTGGGGCAGGTGGTTGGGGCATGGGAGGGGGGGAGGGGTGAATGCTCCGGGCGACACTTACCTCAGCTGGCTACTAGGAAGCGGTGACATGTCCCTCTGGCTCCTAGGCCAGGGGACCGGGGACTGTGGAGGAGCTGCGGAGCTGGCGCTAGGGACGGGGGCAGCACATGGAGCTCCCGTGACCACTCCTACACCTAGGAGTCAGAGAGACATGCTGGTCATTTCCCAGGAGATGAGTGGAGCCCAGTAGGGAGCCTGCCAGCCCTGCACCTACTGGACTTTTAACGGCCCGGTCAGCAGTGCTGACCGGAGCCACCAGGGTCCCTTTTGACTGGGTGGTCTGGTCCTGGAAACCCTACTGAGGCATAAAGAAGGAAGTGTTGGAGGCCCCCAGTGTGTGCACTGCACTAAACCTACCTAAGCAATGAAGCATGTGACCCTCTCCTATAGGAAACAATCCTACATTGGCAAGGGATAAGCATGTTGATTGAATAGGTGTCTCTTTTGCATGTCTAATTTCAAGCACCACACTTTCACAGATCCTGCTTTCTTATGCGTGGCACAAACGCAGCAACAAAAACCCTCATAAAGTCCCTGCCTTACCCTCCTTCCTAAGGTAGTGATGAAGAGTCATGGAAATAAATAATTATGCTACATTTCTATGACTCTTCATCAGTTGAGAAACTAATGGGCTCAGAAGGGAATTATTAAAGTAGAAAATAAAAGAGGAATTTCACATGTTTGACAAGCAGAGTGGTCTCCCACCACTAGATTTCCCTTTCACTCTGTTTACAGATGTTTTACCTTTTAAGCTGTGATTAAGACTATTTGATCTGAATGGTCTGTAAATGGTTTAAGGATTTGTCCTAACAATCATAATTGGGGATGTGTTAAACTGCTGTAAACTTGCCTAATTGATGTGAAAAAATATTTGTGGATCCTGGAAGGGATGAATTTCCCCATATGAGCCTGGGAAGAATCCTTCATTTTTAAAAGAGGGAGGCAGAAGGAAGCGCATAAAAATAACGAGGAGGTTTTAGAAGAAAGCAAGTAAAACAAACTGGAAATCTTTTAATTTAAAAAAAAAAAAGAACTGAGAGTAACAAGGAAAGTGTGTAAAGGCTAAAGTTGATGTAGCCAGTTAATGATGCTCAAGTATTTATTAAACCAGTAAATTTTAGCAGAGTAGCAGTGGCAGAGAGGGGTTATAAACAAGCAGTTTATGATTTGATGTAGAGTCATCGGTGTTGAAATGAAAAAGGCTGATGGTGAGGATTTGGAATGAGGGAAATGTTTGTTTGTTTGTTTGTTTGTTTGTTTTAACTTAAGCAATAAAATTAGAACCTTGACATATTGGAATATTGGAAAGCAGGCTTGATTTGTGCTTGAAGGAATCAGAAAGATCTAAAGAAGATATGCAGTAGATTCAGGTGGGTAGCAAGCACCTAATTATAACGAACAATTAGGCCCATAGGAGAAGCTTCTTTCTAACTCTCACCAATCAGTTGTTGACTTTTGCCTTGAGGCATGAGGAATTATATACCTTTTACACTTTAATTGTATCTAACGTATCTGTGGAGCACCTAGAGAAGAGCATTAGAGAGTAGATGACTTGCTGAGGGAAGAGCGTGAGGCTCAACTTCATAAGGGCCAGAAGTTGGTTATTGTGGGTACAGTGATATGAATTTTAATCTGAAGAAAGTATCAGGGGGTAGCCGTGTTAGTCTGTATCCACAAAAACAACAAGGAGTCCGGTGACACCTTAAAGACTAACAGATTTATTTGGGCATAAGCTTTCGTGGGTAAAAAACCTCACTTCTTCAGATGCCCAAATAGATCTGTTAGTCTTTAAGGTGCCACCGGACTCCTTGTTGTTAATCTGAAGGGAGAGAGAGAGAGTTGCCCTTGATGCTAGTGATCTTAAACAGTTTGGAGATATTTGCTAGAAATTAAAACTTTCTACCACTAAGTTTGTAAAAATGGCTGCATAGGCATACAGGAGATTTGTGGGGAAAATACAAGTTAGTGTATTTGAAAACTTGGTTGAGGTAATGCTTCAAGTAGGAGGAGAAGGGAGTGAACTACAAAATAGTTTGTGCTATAAGAGCAAGGGAGATGAGTGTAATTGGTGATTGGTCTATGACCCCTAACTATACACAAGGGCCTCAATTTCCAGATATTGAATGTCTCAAATTTTGGGACCCCAACTTCAGACCACTTAAAAGGGACCTGCTTTTTAATGGTGCTCAACACAGCTGAACAGCAGGTTCTGTTAAATGTGTGCCAGCTTGGAAACTCAAAATCACTAGTTACTTCTGAAAATTTAAGTTGAGAGCAAAGCAAACTGGCATCTGGAAATATCAAAAACAATGGCAGTGAACTTAAGCAAGATCTGGGTATAAAGGGTGTCCAGATGAAAGCTGAACACTTCCTTAGGTGCCTGTAAGCAGTATTTATATAAATATCAGTTTTATTGGAGAATTAATCCTGTAATTAGTATAAACAGCTGTGATTTGGGATATATACTAGTTAACTGCTTGATTTATTATGATAGCCATAATCACAATTCACAAATTCAGATAATAAAAAAATTCTTTGATACCAACAACTATGTTTAGGACTAGTTCCTAAACCAACCAAGTGCTGATCTAGTGAGACATCGACGAGAATAAAGCATTGAGGTTCAAATCTTGATGTCTTTACTGAGTCATTTCTCATGCAAAACTCTCCTAAGAGTCAGCAGAAATAAGGACAGAGTAAGGACTTTAAGATTCAGCCCATTAGCTCTGAAGAATAGAAGAGACTGTGTATCCCTAATATAAACGGAAAGTATTCAAGTGCCTAGCAGACTGGAGAAATTAGAAGAGTTATAAGAATTACCCTTGTAACGATGCCAAGATCAGTGTCTGCATATGTTATCTGCCATATTAGTGTCTGTCTCTATTGAAATTTTTTTAAATGTTGCACTGATGACTAAATACACTTTGAATTTTGTGCCAGATCCTCCCCCTTTTCTTCACTCCATTTGGGACTTACTCAACCCCAGAAGGTATCAGCTAAGAGTCCCATTAACTGGTGAGTAATTAATGTTGATTAAAATCAATTCTGTGCAAGGTTATGGGGGCGTTGCAAGTAAGTTTTTCATATAACTTATTCTTTAATAAAGCCAATTTGTACTTAAGACCCTTCAGAATTGGACCTCAAGGGCACAATCCTGCCCCCAAACATGTGGGTGAATCATCACTGCACAGCTCTAAAAGCAGCTACTGCTGTATATGAAACAGAGAGCTGCATGATACGGTAATAAAATGCAGGCCCAATGTATTTGAAGGCAGTGTTGAACTGAAAATATGAATTGAAGAAAACTAGGCCCATTTTTCACAGCAGAGCAATCTGAAAGTTCATATGGAGAAAAACATTACCATGTACTGACTTTGAATTGTATTTCAAAATGAAGTGTTTATTTACAATTGGCATTTCTGAGCTAACTGTTTGGGGCAGTCAACTTACAAATTATGTCACTTGCCTGCAAGATGCCTGCAACTCTGGCTTCATATGAAAGATACTGTAAAACCAATTTCCATCTAGCTTTTATGCCGGTTTAGCTATTGGAATAGAATTTTTTATGCTTGAAAATTAAAGACTTTGTTTAAAAGTTAAACACTAAAGTCTTCTTTTGATTATTTAAATTAGTACAAAAACAGAAGGGAAAAAAAAACTGATTTGCAATCCCTTCCTTTGGACTCTAATGATGCCAGTATCACAAATGGTGTCCCTTTCCGCAAGATGACTCCCACCAGCAATTTGATGAAAAGTGCCTCTTCTAATCTGAAATGGTAAAGAACATTTTAGTGTCTTCATGTAAACAGATTTCAGAGTAATAGCCGTGTTAGTCTGTATCCGCAAAAAGAATAGGAGAGACTAGTCTCTAAGGTGCCACAAGTACTCCTATTCTTCATGTAAACAGAGTTTCTCATGCTGCATACTTTCAGAAAACAAAGTTAAAGACAACAGAGGGAAGATTTTTAACTGGATATGGGCCAAGGAAGCTAAGGCTATGTCTACACTACAGACCCTATGCTGGCATAGCCCCTGGGGTTGACACAGCTGGGGTTGACACAGCAAGTTTTGCTGCCAGTAAACACCACCTCCTTGAACGATGTTAGCTATGCTGACAGAATCACTTTCCTGTCAACATAGGTGCACTTACACTGTGCGTTTTCTCAGTCCAGGTATGTTTCTAGGGAATTTTTCACTCCCTTGACTGACATAGCCATGCCAGTATAAGTTTTAAGTGTAGATCAGGCCTAAGATCAGGTGCAGATCTAGATTAGGTTTAAGCTAAGCTAAGGTTCAGGCTCTGGAAAGAATCGGGTTAGAGTTTAGTTTTTTACCACAGCTTAAATTTTGCAAACATTTTTTGCCAACTGTAATATTGTAAATATAGTGTATAAATAATTAAATATTCATTGGAGCAGGGGGACTATACGCTGGGTCTCTCACATCCCAAGTGAGTGTCCTAACCACTGGGCTAGAGAGTCATTCTAAATTCTCTCTCTGGCCCAATGACTAATTATTTATACACAGTGGAACAGCTTCAGCAGGAGAGATTGAGAAAGCCATGCCCACTAATACCACAGAGCCCAGTGGCTACCATAAGCATAGTTTGACTTCTATATTTGGGGGGGTCAGCTCCAGTCAGGCCAACGGGGTCATGTGTGTGTGTGTGTGGGGGCAAATTCCATGCCTGCCCAAGGCTTGCACTTTGGGGCGGGGGCAACACACCTCCTGGTTTCCCCAAATTACACCCATGGTTAGGACATGCTCTTGGGGGTGGAAGGAGACCTAAGTTCAAATTCCTTCTCCATATTAGGCAGAAGGGGGGACTTGAATGGGGGGGGTCTCCCACTTTCTGGGTGAGTGCTCTAACCAGTGGGCCAAAAGTTATAAGGGGGAGCACCACCACTTCTGCCTCCAGTTTGTTTTTTTCTTGAAAAGGACTGACCCTGGGGTAGGCATCCAACTTCAGGGGAGGATTCATGGCTAAGACTCTCATGCAGAGCTAGGTGCCTCCTTCTGACCCAGACTTTGAGAGGTGGGTCTTAGGCCACACCCCTCTCCTCATCATTTCCTATTGGGTAGCTTAGGCAGTTTCCCACTCAGCTTGCTGGCTTCTGTGAATCCCATTCTTAGGTGCCCTGGTCTCTATGCATTTTACTGGGAGCCTGGGCACCTAACTGAAGGTCGTGAACTCCACTTAGGTGTTCAGTGTGGCAGTTCTGAAGCCCCCTTGTGAATCTTATCCTAAGCATTATCACTTAGTTAAAATGAATGAATGAATGAATGAATGAATGAAGTTATCTTGCTGTGGTCCCATCTCCCTAGTGGATCTTTGTCCACATCACAAATTCACCATGCATTTTTTTCATACATATGGTTGCCTCTGCTCACATTCAAGACAGGGACAGCAGGTGCTGCTGCTTGGCCAGACTGCAGTGCAGTGGTAAAACTGCTGTGGGCAAATCTTGCATGTTGCCTGGCTTTATCCAGTATTATCCATCCTCCCCCTTTCATGAGCATTCAGGTATTAAATGAAAACCAAAAGTACATTTATGATTACATTGTTCCATTTCTAGATATGGTGTGCAATCAAAGAGCTATTACACTGTTAACATATTACACACATACACAACAATCTCAGCCAACCACAAAGGAACACACAAAATTGCATTCGCCTTTCTGTTTAGTATTTTTTTTTAAATCAAACAAGTCTAAAGGTGAGGAAGAGGTCAAATTTCAGTGGATTTTATTGATTAGATTTTGTTTACTGCTATGGGGTACACTCTTATAAAAGGCACTATATAGGGAAAGAATTAAACCAGGCTAGAATGACTCAGGGGCTTCCCAAGGCTTTTAAAGTAATGCTTTAAAATTACATTTGTAAAGGGTAACGTGGGAATCAATGTACAGCTGTAGGCTGTGGCAAATTCAGGCCCAAAAGCTCTAAAACAATGCAAGTAAGCCACTGCAGGTAATGAATTCCATCTTCTGAACAAGAGTTGGCAACTGTTCCACTAAACCTTTGCGTAGATAATTAAAATCTAAATAAGAAACTATTAACTGAGTGTCAAATGGCACCAAACATCACCTGCCTGTTTCAAGGTATAATTCTTTTTACTTGTAACATTTTGTTAAACTTTGCGAACCAGGGCTAAAACTTCTTCAAAGTCTTAACTACTAAGTTATTGTCCATCCATTGCATAGTGACAATATAACAATACCTACCTCACAAAAACATAATACAACATGTGTGCTATGACACTTAATTAAATGGGCTTTCAAAGCAGCCTGATATCCTTTAATTTAATGTACAGCCTTATAGAATTTTAAAGTTTCATGACTGTTACCTTTCTTGGACTTTTACCCTAGTAAGAACTGAGTACGGATGTCAATATTGCATCTATTGTGAAAATATGAAATACGAGAAAAACTAAATTTTATTAGTCTCAAAAATCAAGAAGCTGGGACATTCACCCAGCTTTAAACTGCCTTACTGGGACAACTCAAGTCAGTCTCTGAACAATAACTAACTTTGCATACGTCTAAACTGCAGCTGGGGGCAAGCCTCCCAGGCCAGTAGACAGACATGTAGTGGAGCTCAAGCTAGCACAGTAAAAATAGCAGTGTGGACACCATGGCTCGGGCAGCATATTTTTCTTTTTTGAGAATTGATTTGTACCATCTCAAATAAATCCAAATGGAAAAATATTATATGCACAGTTCAATAAATAATGAATATGAAAAAATGAACAATAATCTTTTTAGGCTTTTAATGACACCAAAAAATAATAATAGAAAAGAAAAGCCCTCAGCTAACAGTTCTCGAACGTATCAGTGTGATTTTAAAGGCTCAGTATTAGATGAGAGAAAAAAGCTGTTCTGCAGATTTGAAAAATACCTCTCAGCGATATTGATTAAAATGTATTGCCGATTGATTGACTACACTTGAGGTTTGATGCTAAATAATGTTCAAGAGACCAACTAACCAAGGTCAGCCAATTTATTGCCTAAAGACCAAACAGTACAATATGAAAAGGAGACATTCATATCCCACATTCTGGGAAATAATTTTTATCTCACAGCATGTTCTTTTTACACAGTAGGTGTGCTTCAAAGATACACCCTCTAAATTACTTCTATTTATAATAGGATCCTTTTCAAGCTAAAAGCACTTTATACGATACCTAAGATCCAACCCACTAATTTTCTATCAGTTCCTTAACTTGTTGCTTTGTACCTTTCCATATCTCTTTGTTACCACATCCCATGTTCCAGTAGGCCTGAAGGCACCTCCTCAAGCTGGTACCAGGGCAAAACATTCAAGTATCTTGCCTTTGGCAGGTTTTATATTTGCTAATACCAAAAGCTATGTTTTGCTTTGCAGAGTATTGTGGAATGAATATATATATATTTAAATAAATTAGCAAAAGTTTTAACATGACTGCCCACAGGCTGGACATAATGCAAATGCAATATTAATATGGTGTGCCCTATGCCTAACATATATGTATTGGCTAACAGATATAACTCAAGATAGGGAAAAGCATACACTTTATCTTTATAAATCTTAATACATGCCATCTCTGCTCTGCTAGTCAGATATCCCTTTATCTGACTAGCATAGCAGACATGGCACGTATTAAGATTTATAAAGATAATTATGTTTGGAATGTGGATATTTTATATATACACATGTACACACATGTATACATTTGTGTATGTTATCCTATGCACGCTGTATAATATTGTAATTATTATTTGTCTTATAGTAGCAACTATAGCACAAAGAGAGAGAGACGGTCCCTGAGCCAAAAAAGTTTATATTCTAAATAGACAAGACAGGCATTGGGTGGGAATAAGAGCAGAGAGGTTAAATGACTTGTGACACTCTTTGTTGAGCATGCTAAAAATAGCAGATACAGCTTTGGCTAGCGGTCCAAACTCAGACCCAGGGGTTTGGATGGGCTTGACAGCCCAAGCTGCTGCCTGAACTGGACCATCCACACTATTATTTTTAGTGCTCTAGCTCAAACTGAGCTAGTGCGAGCCTGTCTACCCAGTCTTGGAAGCTCGATGCCAGATGCAGCATAGACATACCAATAGAGACAGAGCTGGCTCCAAGTCCAGTGCCCTAGCCACTAGATCAGTGGTCCCCAAGCTTTTTGTGGCCAGTAGCACATTCATGTTTTCAGAAGAGTGTGGCGGGCGCCAACAATTTTTCAAGGCTTATTTTGTATTTGTACATTAAATAATACGAAAAACATCATATTTAATATTACATAATATATGAATCCAGAGAGAAGAGAGGAGCCGGAGAGAAGCCGCGAGGACAGAGAACACCGGCGCCTGCAGCCCCGGAGTACTCTGTCCCCGCGGGCACCGTGTTGGGGACCACTGCACTAGATCATCCTGCTCTATACAGAGTGTGTATATATATAATGTACACATGCATGCAGAGATGGTATATATTGTGAAATTAATGATGTACTTGTGGTACTTGTGGTACTTGTTGTGATACCTGCTTTTGGGACATGACACATAGATGGCAAAGCCATGTGCGAGTTACGTCAGCCAGTGTTCTATACTATGCTATGTGTGCGGCCCAAGGACCTCTTGGTGCCAACTGGCAGAGGGCACAGGGGTTTACAAAAGTTACAGGGATCCCCTGTATCTGCTATTTACATGCTAGTTCAACAAAGAGTGTCACATAAGGTCTCTACTCAAAGCCCGAGTCACGCTGGTCATCATACTCTGTGTGACATGTATGTGCAGGTGATATGTAAGGATATATATATTGGAAATTCTATTCTTAAAGCCTTGAAGTTAAGAGGTTACATGCCTTAAAACAGGTTCCACCAGACAGCAGGTAGGAAACACTTGTTTCCCTGGCAGAACACTGTGTACAATGGAAAGCTATTTGCATACTGAATCAAATGCTAATAAAGTGATTTGAGGGACTTCAGGAGAAGACATTTATAGGAAAAGGTGAACAGCTGAGTGGACACCCTGTTTACAAAGGAAGAACAAAGGACTGGTCTAATATATATAGGGGAGATGCCCGGGCATCCTTCATCTGGGAAGACAAGATGCCAACGGGCTTAGTTTTATGAAAGGAGGGTCCCAGTCCTTCAGGTTGAAAGATGCTGCAAGAAGGACTTCAGGTAAGCAGTACCTTATTATTCAAGAGGGACTCTTGTTAGTTAAGTTTAGGCTCTACGACGCATGTTCTGACTTTGTTGTATATGTAACCATTTTGTTTCTATGGATCCTACTTGCTACTTCTTGAATGTCTATTCTTTGTTAAATAAACGTATTTCTGTTTTCACTATCAAAGTAATTTAGGTGCCGTGTGTTAAGTTGAGCTGTGGTCTGAGGTGAACTGGCAAATTGGTGTGTACTAGTCCTCTGGGAGAGGCGGATCTGTGGCTACTGTGAGTGCCCAGGGGAACTGGGGTTGGACATGCCAGAGAGATGCTCGGAGACAATGGGGGTGGAATGTATCTATTGCTATAACCTGCAAAGGGATGGTGAGTGGGTGGAGAGGGAAGTGCTTGTGCTGCCCGTGGCTGGTAGAATCGGGAGCTGACCCCGGCAGGCACAGACGAGGCTTCCTCACGCTAAGCGCTGGTGGTGGTGAGGTGCTCACAAACCTGGGTATCCCTGGAACATGTCCCACCATGGATCTTGTATATGCCTCATACATTAGAGAAATTAGGTGATCATGATGGTCCCTTCTGAGTCTATGAGTTTAAATATGTTACTGGGACTGTTTTTTTATCTCTCTATACCTGTCAGGCCTGGTGCCATAGTCAACATCAGTCCAGCTGTCCATAGCTCAAAGAGAGCCATACAAAATCTGTAATGATGAGCTAAAATAGCTATTATATGCCTAAAATGTCAAGTAAAGAAGTAATGAAGCTCCAGCACCTTTTGTTTACTCAAAATAGTTGCTTCATCCTTAGGGCGAGCAAGGGAGTCGGGTTTGGTTTGCAGTGCTCTCACAGTGAGAACACAAGATACTATTTCAATAGGCAAGTAATTCCTTTGTGCATCACCTGATACACAAAGGAGCTATATGTAGATAATACTCTGCAAATATTTAGACATTTCAGATCCACATTGAATGTAAGCAACATTCAGAACACCTGAAGTCTGCTCAGTGGTTCATAGAAAATTAGCTGATGGTCTCAGTCAATTACCTAGTGAACTAGTGTCCACATCAAACAAAATGACTGTATTGGCACCCTTGTTAGTAATCTCAGCAGAGAAATCAAGGTTTGAATAGGAATACAAACTGAATCAGGTCTGTGTAACCTTAGGCCAATGAAACACAGGCCTTTATACCCCTACATCCCCTCAGTGACAGACCATCTGCAGCTGTAATCAGATGCCCAGACTTTACAATGACACACCTTCGTTTGTAAAGGGCAATTCTAATTTACAGCAATCTCTATTTTGAGAGCTACTCCGGGAGTGAACCCCTAATGTTTTCAGGCCAGACATCTGTCTTTGCTCTTGCCACATTACCTATATATTATGCTCTTTCTCCGTGCACCAGCATGCTGTATATTATGATACATACTTCACACATAGGGAGGGAGATGAGAAAAGAGCATATGAGGAGGCAAGGCAACAGCAGAGAGTAGGAGTCACACCAGTACCAAAAGCTCTGCAGCACTAGAAGAGGTGTTATCACTCCTGTCATGGGCGGGGGGGGGGGAAGGTATGTGAGATAGAAATAGGAGAGGGTTAAGGGAAAAGACGGATAGGTCAACTACTTTCCTGCTCCTAGAAATGATTAGGTGCTGAGTGATGTGCAGAAGTTTGCACTGCCACTGCCTGTTCTGTGTATTAATAGAGAACTGAGGGTCAGATCTAGTGTAAAACCAGCATAGCTCCTTTGCAATGAATGGAGCTGTGCCAATTCAAACCAGCTGAGGATCTGGTTCTCCCTCTCTAGGGTTGTGCAGCTGGCAACTTTCATGAGTATTAAATTCACATTAATAGAGTCTGCATAATATACCAATGTAGGAAAGGAGTTCAGAGAAAAATGTCTTTAAAATCAGCTACATACAGGGGATTTAGAAATCTGAATACTGCTCATAGAATGTTGTGAATCTAGAAGTCTGCATAATCATGTCTGCATTGAGACTAGCATCTTTGTTTGAATAGCCACTAAATCCTGCTATAAGGGTTTTAGGAAACATTACTTGTGCAACATAATATTTGTTTAGAAATAATATTACAAATCTTTTCAGAACATGCCTAAATATTTATGTTAATGTGATTATTCACAAATACTTGAAAGGTTCAGCTGTACTCATTTTTTGCATCCTGCAATCTCTGATCCCTCATCAGTTACAAACATCATCATCATCAGTGCTAAACTGCCAAAGCATTCAGAAAACAGTGTCAGTTACACTGTCAACACTACTGCACCAGGACTTCAGTATCTTAATTCATTATCTTAATATGTGGTAACTAAGGCCTGGTCTATGCACAGTTTTTGTACTAATTATCTATTTTAGTTATGGGTGTGATTTTTTTTTAAACCACAGTAATTATACCAGTACAACCTCTAGTCTGGATCCAGTTATACCATTATAAAGGTGTATTATACGGGTAAAATGTATTCTCGTATGGAAAGAGGATAAGCTATACCACTATCAGATACTTTCATTACAATATAGCTGTGCCCAGCCTTGGGGAGTTGTTCTGTGTTAACTAGACTGATATATTTAAAGCAGCACAACTTTTGTGAATTGGTAACCCCTAAGTCCCCAGCCCTATACTGTGATACATGTGGGCAAGTTTCTGAAACCATGTGGAGTCCTTTTTGGCTTTGCATAGGTACAGCAGCCCAGCCATGGGGATCACAGTGCAGAATTAGAAAAATACTTCTGCTGCAAGTGACTGACAGGTTGGGTTCTGTCCCAAAAATGCAAGCAGGCTGAAGTACCTGTTGTAATGGGTCTGTGGGTCTTAACACAACAAAGAATGGGATATACATTTGAAATGGTACAGTAGTGGGCTGTCTGGTTTGCTGGAGCTGAAACACCTAGGGTGAAATCCTGAATCCACTAAAGTCAAAGGCAAAAGTCCTATTGATTTCAATTGGGCCAGGATTTCAGCCCTAGAGAATATAGTTGGCTATCAGGGTGTAACATTCTTAAAAAAAAGATAACATTCACATGATTTACTTCTGAAAATTGTATTACAGTGCAAATCAGCCAATCAGCTTTCCAGTGCTAAAATCTTATTTATTTTAACAAGAGTTAATAGAAATGTTTTTGGACTTTGTGATCTTTGAAGGATAAATAGAGAAACTAATCCACACATTTTTATTACTTGCTATTGATTATTACAAAACATTTTCCTGACTTATTTTGTTAACTGCTTAAGGAAAGTTAGAGATTTTGCCATCTGGATATTCCAGGGAACAGATTAAAGTATGTTTATTGAACACTGAGTAGAAAAAAAAATATTCACTAGTTACAAAACATTACTTATAACTAAACAGAAATAAATGATTAGACACAATATTAATTATCCATTCACTTTCAGTTCCCAACGAACTTGCTTTCAGTTCATACAGACACTTTGAAGCCTGAATTGTATGTCAGAGTTCCCAGAATGGCCAGTACTAGAATAAAGATTTTGGTAACTATGGTTACAATTTAAGCCAAAGACTGTTTCTGATGCCACAGTCTTTGGCTTGAATTGTAACAACAGTTCACCAAAAACTGTTTCTGATGCCACAGTATAATTCTCGGAAATGCTATCTTTTGGGATCAGTGAACCACTTGAGATAAAATATAACTTCTTTAACCTTTGCCTGCTTTTAGAATCAAATTTGACTTAAATCAGTTTGAGGTACTAAAATGCTTAGTTAAATATGATTTCTCTTCAAGTTTCCATATGTAATCTGACGGGGATCACTATTTGTTAGTCTCTAAAGTGTCACAAGGACTCCTTGTTGTTTTTGTCTAGGACAGGGGTCCCCAACGCGGTGCCCGTAGGTGCCATTGCGCCCGCCGGGGGGTCGGAGTGCGCCCGCGGAGCCCTCGGTTTTTTTTTTTTTTTTTTTCTCGCTCGGGGCTTTTTTTTTTTTTTTTTTTTTTTTTTGCTCTGGCCGCAGCGCTTGGCGCCCGCCGGCAAGGCTGGGGTTTTTTTTTTGTTTTTTTGCTCCGCTGGCAGCGCTCGGGGGTTTTTTGTTTTTGTTTTTGTTTTTTTTGGCGCCCGCCGGCAGCGCTCAGGGTTGTTTGGCGCCCGCCAGACAAAAAAGGTTGGGGACCACTGGTCTAGGAGTAGTAGCTGAACTGCTGGAAGTCTCTTAAAGCCTGTCTTCACTGATTTCCAGTCCAATTTCACAGATGTTAGACTCCTAGGTAAGCTTCACATAAGCATCCAAACTTTCAGACACCCAAAACCCAACGTCTACATTTTTGAGGTTTTCTCACCTTAAAAATTATGATATTGCTCCTAATTATCAGAGGTTGACATCAGTAGCATAAATATCTATCCCACTCATATGCTTTTGTGTGCACTCTTCTTTTTTATTAGGAGGAAAACTTTTAGTTCCCAAACTTGTGGCCCAATCCTGTATTCCATGGGCACCTAAAGCTCCCACTGACTACACTAGGTAGTATAAGAACATAAGACTGGTCATACTGAGTCTAAACAATGGTCCATCTAGTCCAGTATCCTGTCTTCTGACAGTGGCCCATGCCAGATTCTTCAGAGGCAGTGAACAGAACAAGGAACTTTATCAAGTTATCCACCCCCCTGTCATCCACTCCCAGTTTCTGGCTGTGATGGTGCTGCCCGTTGGAGCCAGCTGAGGTCACTCAATTAGGGTGAACTGCAAACAAAACGGAGCAGACAAACCCCAAACGCTGGTGGATATTTCAATACTTAGATTTTTCAAGCCAGCACAAAACAACTTCTATATTACCATACAGGTTACTTAGAAGTTCAAACAACGCAGTTTCCTTAAAGTACCCAGCCTTAGGCCTTCGTCCAGACACACCTGTCAGATATGATGATGATTACTGAGAATCTTATATCATCATATAAAAGAAAAGGTTCTTCCAATCCCAAAGGATCAGCCACATACCCAGGTTTAATTATAACTTAGATCTTACCCAAAATACACGCTATAGTCAATTTTTATTAACTAAGCTAAAATTTATTTAAGAAGAAAAGAGAGAGTGTGTTGGTTAAAAGATCAATATACATACAGACTTGAATTCAATTCTTGAAGTTTAGATGCATAGCAGAGGTGAGCTTGTAGTTGCCAAAAGTTCTTTTAGAAATAGTCCATAGGTTATAGTCCAATGTCCATATTCAGGGTGGCTCCAGTCAAAGACTGGGGATCTTAATCCTTATGGCTTAAGGTTCCCCCCTCTTGAAACCAAAGCAGATCTGAGATGATGTATGATTATGTCCCAGGGTTCTTATACATTTTCAGCAGCCTTTTGGCCTGAGAAAACAATAGGCTTAATTCTTCTCCCTCTAAACATCATGGCAATTAGCACAGGGTAATTTATTTATTAAACAGTTTAGCTACAGGTTACTACAACCTTCAAAGAGACATATAGACAATAATACTATTTTACTTAAGTATCATTATAAATGTTAATATTCCTTTTTTGATCTTTGAATTAAAAGTTATAGCAATAGACAAGACTTGTTTGCTTACATTACAAGACCTGAGCAAACATTTACCCTTGAGATTTTTAACAATGCAGATTTGCATTTCAAAGCTCTATTCATTTACCTATCTTCCTAACCAGTCCTTAAGGTTCATCCCTAGGTCAGGTTATTCTGTGAGTTAATTAACTTTTTCTGGCCCTGTCGCCTTTCATGAAATATTATATTACACTCATAACGTCACACTGGCAGTCAGATGTTTAGGGACACCCAGAACATGGGACTGAACCCTGACTATCCTAGCTAATAGATATTGATGGTCCTCCATGAACTTATCTAATTATTTTTGAACCAGTTATGCTGTTGGCCTTCACATCCCCTAACAATGAGTTCCACAGGTTCACTGTGTGTTGTGTTAAGAACCATTTCCTTATGTTTGTTTTAAACCTTCTCCCTATTAATTTCATTGGGTGACCCCTGTTTATGTGTTATGTAAAGGGGTAAATAACATTTTCTTATTCACTTTCTCCACACCATTCATGATTTTATAGACCTCTATCATATCTCTTCTCAGTCATCTCTTTTTCACTCTGAACAGTCCCAGTCTTCTTAATCTCTCCTTATATGGAAGCTGTTTCATACCCCTAAACATTTTTGTTCCCCTTTTCTGTACTATTTCCAATTCTGATATATCTCTTTTGAGATGGGGCAACCAGAACTGCACACGGTATTCAAGGTGTGGGTGTACCATCGATTTATATAGTGGCATTATGATCTATTTTTTATCTATATCTTTGCTAATGGTTCCTAACATTGTTAGCTTTTTTTGACTGCAGCTCCACACTGAGCAGATATTTTCAGAGAACAATCCATGATGACTCCAATATCTCTTTCTTGAGTGCTAACAGCTAATTTAGATCCCATAATTTTGTATGTATAGTTGGGAATATGTTTTCCAATGTGCATTACTTTGCATTTATCTACATTGAATTTCATCTGCCATTTTGTTGCCCAGTCACCCAGTTTTGTGAGAGCCCTTTTATAACGCTTTATAGCTTGCTTTCAACCTATCTTGAGTAATTTAGTATTGTCTGAAAACTTTGCCATGTCATTGTTTACCCCTTTTGCCAGATCATTTATGAATATGTTGAACAGCACAAGTCCCACTAGAGATCCTTGGACACTGCTATTAATCTCTCTCCACTGTCAAAACTGATCATTTCGATATTTTAACCAGTTAATGATCCATGAGAATGCCTTCCTTCTTATCACATGACTTCCTACTTTGCTTTAGAGCCTTTGGTGAGGGACCTTGTCAAAGACTTTCTGAAGGTCCAAGTGCAATGGATCACCGTAGTCCACATGTTTGTTGATGCCCTAAGCGCATTCTACTAGAATGGTGAGGCATGATTTCCATTTACAAAAGCTGTGTTGACTCTCCCACAATATATTTTGTTCATCTATGTGTCTGGTATTTCTGTTTTTTACTATAGTTTCAAACATTTTGTCTGGCACTGAAGTTAGGCTTAGCAGCCTGTAATTGCCAGGATCGCCTCTGGAGCCTTTTTAAAAAATGGGTATTATATTAGCTGTCTGCTAATCATGCTGTATAGAGGCTTATTTAAGCAACAGGTTACATATCATATTCTGTAGTTCTACAATTTCAGAACTCTTGGGTGAATTATTGTTTAATTTCTCAATTTGTTCCAAAACTTCCTCTACTGATACCTCAAACAAGGACAGTTCCTCAAATTTGTCACCTAAAAAGAATGGCTCAGGTGTGGGAATCTCCATCACATCCTCTGCAGCGAAAGCAGATGCAAAGAATTTATTTAGCTTCTCGGGAATGGCCTTGTCTTCCTCGAGTGCTCCTTTAGCACCTCAATCATCCAGTAGCCCCACTGACTGTTTGGCAGGCTTCCTGCTTCTGATGTACTTAAAAAAAATGTGGTTCGTTTTTATCTGTTGATAGCTGTTCTTCAAATTCTTTTTTTGCCCTGCCTAATCATACTTTTATGCTTGACTTGCTAGAATTTATCCTTATTTCTATTTTCCTCAGCAGGATTTCTCTTCCATTCTTTAAAAGATGTCTTTTTGTCACTAATGACCTCTTTTACTCTGTTGTTTAGCCATGGTGACATTTTTGGTCCTCTTACTTTGTTATTCATTAGCTATTATTATTATTATTATTATTATTATTATATTTGGTGCACACATTTATTTTGAGCCCTTCTAATGGTGTTTTTTAAAGAGTTTTCATGCAGCATGCAGGCAATTCACTCTTTTGATTGTTCCCTTCAATTTGCTTTAACTAGCCTCCGCATTTTTGTGTATTTCTCTTATTTGAAGTTAATTGCTACTATTGTGCGTTTCTTTGGTATTTCTCCACACACACACACACAAGGAAAAGATGTGCAATGAATAGATGATCAGTCTGCTAATTGACTCATCTCTAGCTTTGCATTTTTAAAAATATACAACTATTGAAACGTGCACATAAGAACTTTATATACTGATATTCACTTATAGAAACTGTTGCCCAATTCCTTACAGAAAGACCAAATTCTCTGCTGTCATAAATTACATCAACAGAGAATTTGGCCCTGACTGTTTGGGGATTAATAGAGCAACAGTGAAAACCGCTTAAATACATTTGTTTGTTTATTTTGGGATTTATAAAATGCATTCCATTACATCTGGGATTTGCAAACTTTGGCACATGGCTTGCCAGGGTAAGACCCCTGGCGGGCCGGGCCGGTTTGTTTACCTGCTGCGTCCGCAGGTTCGGCTGATCGTGGCTCCCACTGGCCGCGGTTTGCTGCTCTAGGCCAATGGGGGCTGCTGGAAGCGGCGCGGCCAAGGGATGTGCTCAGCCCCGTCCTCCCATGCCTGAAGTGGAAGGGTGGGACAGGAAGTATAAGAGGGAAGCCGTGCACCTCAGTTGGGTCAGTCATTGAAGGAGGAAGATGTCTCTACCTCACTTCACGACTCCGGACCAGGGACCAAGCTGTGCAGTGCCCTGCCCCCAGAAGAGACCAACTGTAGAGAGGAGTTGTTGGAAAAACCATCTGCCGTTTACCCCAGAGATACTGGGAACCCATGAACTACAGAGCCATGCCAAGGAAGGGTGGTAGGAAGTAACCAAGGGGATCCAGACATTAATTTGGTTATGCGGCCAGAAAATGAGTCCGCATTTTTTGGTGACTTCTCCACTGCCCTGTGGTGGGACTACCCACCATTGTTAGGGCCTTGGATTGGGACCTGGTGGAGTAGGGTGGGCCTGGGTCCCCTACCCCCTGCCAACCGCCTCCCCTTCAGGGTCGAAGCCTACTGTATACTGTATATCTATGCCTGATTACTGTATATCTATGCCTGTATCTGTAATTTTCACTCCATGCATCTGAAGAAGTGGGATTTTTACCCACAAAAGCTTATGCCCATATAAATCTGTTAGTCTTTAAGGTGCCACCGGACTCCTCGTTGTTTTTGTGGATACAGACTAACATGGCTACCCCTCTGATAAATGGCACTATGCTGATTTTCACCAGCTGAGGATCTATCTGAATATTGGTATGCATAAAAAAGAGATACCAAAAGCAAACTAAGACCAACCTACCAGTTGGTGCCTTCTTTCTTTTTCCCACTCACTGTCTCATTACAGAAATGTTGCACCACAGAAGAGATCATTGACCAATGAGAATCTCACAGTCTTCGTGCAATGCAGACAGTGACAATTTATATGCAAAACCTGACAAAGTACAAACTATTATCTTTTATGCTATATATTTAATATACAATAATTTGTTCCTTAGTGATAATTTGTCATTATCACGTCCTGTACTGAAAAGTCTTGAATGTTGAAGTTTATCAAAAACAATATGCTACAACATATGTGTGAAGATCATGCATCCTATGAATGAACTGAAAATAAAGTTGATTTTTTTCCTTAGGATTACAGTATTGCCAACCCTAAATATTCAAAAACCATGATTCAGATTCCCCAAAAGTCATGAAATTGGCTTCATTGTGAGATTTAAAAAATAACATTTGTTGAGTTATTGTTATTTGCCCCTGTTTTTGAACCTTTAGGGCTCATGTTATATCAAGTCTTTCCCTGCAAACATGAGGGGTAGGAACTTAGTTATTTTCTAAATGACTACTGATATTCTTACATAATAAGCACAACCTCAGAAATTGGGGCTTTAAGAAAGACACTAAATATTGTGAGACACACAGTAATATCATGAGAATTGGCAACCGTGGGATTAGAAAGGGCAATATCCTCCATTTCTCCCCTGCTCATTTCTGCCCCCACCCTTTGAACAGAAGATACTAATAATTCCTATTATAATCAATGGGAGTCACTCATATCTTGCAAAAAAACCCACCCCAGATTCTGTTCCACATCCTTCATAATTTTTGGGATTCTTGTGATTTGTTATTCTCATCTTCTGCTCACTCATAAAGGCCCAAAACTACATCTATGTGTCTCTCTTGAAATGATGATGATGATTTTTTATTATTTCTAGAGTACCAATAGCGACTCCAAACTCTACTGAGCACGTGTGAACTGTGCTTTGCAGAGGTATAAAACTTGGCCAGATTTCTGTGGATTTTCACAGGGATGGCAAAAAGCTTTCCAGTGAAATGATTGCAAGAATCCTTTAACATGAGAAAAACAATGTGTTTTCACCTAACATCATTCTCAGAAATGACTGTTTACTCTGAAATTTAAAAAAACAAAACAAACAAACAAACAAACAGACAAACAAACAGCAAACACCAGACACTGAAAATTTCAGTCATAACAGTTTAAGGCTGGGAAAGTTTTACAAAACAATGAAAATGAAAAGTGTGAGGTGACCATTACTATAGGCCGGGATTTCCGCTCCACCTATACAATTTGGCTCTTTAAAGTGGCCTTTTTCATCTCCCTTCTCTCTCTCTGACTCTGAATGATGTCCCCTACGGGAAGGCAATAGGGTAAGGAAGGAAGTGTAACAGACAAACGTGAAACTTCTGAGCCATTATAGATGACAAAAGAAAGGGAAAATATGATCAGTCCCCTTCACATACACTTCTCTCTACTTCTGTTAGAGAAGCTGTACAATAAACTGAGAAAAAATAAACATTCCCCTAAATTTACACCTATTGGCACAGATACTTTATATAATGCAATCCAAACTTTGCTAAGAAAATGTAATTTACTTCCATCAAAGATATAAGCTATCTCATGACTAATGAATGACCAAATTAGAAGCAGAGAAAGCTTTGATTTAAGGGAACTGGAAAGAAGATTCTCTGTTTCATTAATAAACAATGTACATTTCTAGCCCTTTGCCTTGAAAAAGTAGCCAAGGAAACAAACAGCGCAAAGGCTCAAAGCCTATAACTGATTTTTCTATAGAAATTAGACTTTTCCTAAACATAATTTAATCACAGTCTCCACACCAGAGGCAGCTAGTTTTATACTTTGAGGTCGGTGAAAACAATGGCCACAGGTCCTGCATTTTTTAGGAGGACTCCACATTAGTTTGCAGATGTGGTGATGACTGCCACCGAGGCTGCTGCTGCTTTCCAGTAAGGTCACAACTAGTTTACAGCAAGCTAGCTGCCTTGGCACCACTGCATGCAGGCATGCTATGCGCAGGCAGTGCAGGATCTCACCAACCCTCTCTTCAGAGGGTCCACTCATTGCTTGCTGCCTTCCCCCAAGTGAATACAAAGACTGAAGAAGCCTATGGAGATGGGCAGCTGCCTCCCTCTCCCATTCACAAACGGATGGGGCAATCTTTCACCTTCCAACACACAGTTCAAAAAATCATGATCTGACCTTTTGCCCCTCTATAAATAATTGCTGTAATAACATTGGCTTTAGTTAATAGATCACTATTTACCTTTTAACTCTGTATGGAGATTTTTCTCTAAATTTCCGTCTTAAAAAAAAACCCCTAAAACATCTCAATATCACTAAAGTTATTTGTATTACTTCCAAACAGTGCTTTAAAGTGTTACGGCCCTGAAAAAGATCAGTAAATAACAAAAAAATCCTATTATCTACACTGTGGTTACCATTAAAATATAAAGATTTGTTATTTGTAGATAATTCATGTGACCATAATATTCACAGAATGATTACCATAAACACTGCAGTGACACAATTTAGGCAAAAGGTAAAACTAAAATTTCAGCTTGTCATCCCCACAGTATTCATATGAGATAAATCTCTTACAAGCGTTCCTCCTCCCTTCCCATCCCCTCTATTTGTCTTTTAAAATCAGTTTATAAAAAAAATTCATTGACCCCCATATAACCCAAGTAGGTATAGGATACTGTAGTAATGAGCCAGGGTAGATCCCATAAACAGGATTTCCTGCTAGCTGCCCAAAGCTGATCAGAGGGTGAGCCATTGGGTCAGGGATCTCTACTCCTGCACCTCATGCTTCAGAGGCCCTCCCCATAAACATCCACAAAGCTATCTCATTATCTTCAAAACTCTCCTTTGCAGTAATGGCCACTGGTGCACCGATACCACTGCTGATCACACTAACCAACATTGTCTCACTGTTTCCTTTTACTCCCTCATATATCTGTCCAGACCCATCTGTTGTCTCGTCTGATGCTCAGACTGTAAGTTCTTTGGAGCCAGGAATGTCTTTTTTGTTTCATGTTTGTACATCACCTAGCACAATGGAGTCCTGATTCATGACTAGAGTTCCAAGGAGCTATGGGAATACAAATAATAAGACAGAAACCTCTATTATAGCCCTGACTTATTGAAGTTGACAAACTCTTCAAGAATCATGGACCTTATGGATCTCCCTGGTCCTCCACAATAGATCAGTCCCCAGAAGTACTCTTTGATTTATGGATGATTTTTGGAATTTACTTCTTTGCTCCTACATAATTCCTCTACCACTACGTGCCAGGGACCCTGAACAGGCTTATATTAGAAAGCCAGTAATAGCTTTAACTTTATCTGTTACCATGGCTCCACAATATATATTTGGTAAGTTTCAACATACAATATTTAAAGTAGAAGTATAGCATTATGGTATTATATTTTCTGCTAGATGATAGTCATTCATAAACCGCACCTTGGGAAACAGCTTCTTTAACATCACCCAAGGTTATTGCTTTACAAAGTGTAACAAGCTAAATCATTGACATTTGACTCCTAGGAGAGCCATAATAAAACAATACAAGAGACTTTTATAGCTTCCCCCTCCCCATCTTTTTGCTGACAGCTGACTGTGGAGATAACATATATTGTTTTCATTTCTGTGCGCAGTAACCCACACTAGAGTTCATAAAACATGTGCATGTTCTTTGTGATTCAGCAAACTCAGTAAATGGTAGAAATATATTAAGCTTGCACATCTTTAGTAGGAATGTTAGGAAATAAACAATGACCTACACAAGAAGCCAGTTCTCGCAGGGATATAAAGTAGATTGTCCATTGTAACAAAAGACTTCCAAAAGAAAGTGGTCCACTAACTGACATTCAGATGTCTCCAGGTAGTTGCAACCATGGCTACTTTTATTTAAACAAACTTGTTTGTGACTGGAACCTGTGCTGCTGGACAACAGGAGAGGCACCAGACTTATTTCCAAATATCTGCTACTGGAGCGGACAATTGGTATATGCTGTGAGAATGCAAGTGGAAAGCTAAGGGGAGATACAGTATAGTATAAAAGATCTCTAGATTTGTATTGGAAAGACTTTGGCCTATGAGTTCTTTAGCTCTCAGATACAGTACAAGGACCTCCACAGAAGTTTGGGATTTAACCTTAAGCCACATCTAACTGTTCACTAGGTAAATCTACTGTTGGGATCTGAGCATATTTGTAATCAAATGTTTGCCTTCCTCACCCCCAAAATAAAAATCTAATAATATTAGCCTCTGTACACTAACTTAATACACTAGGCATGGGACTTTCAAAAATACTCAATGCGGACCTAACTTTGCTCCCTTTAAAGTCACTGGATGTTAGGTCAACACTGGGAAGTTTTAAAAAATCCCACCCTATGTATACAGTAGCATAAATTGTAATAGTCATGACAAGAAATGTGATCCCTCCCTATGGAGCAGCTAAAGTATGTATTGTACCTGACTCATGGTAGGTTAGAGCACTCACTTGAAATGTGGAAGAGTCAGGTTCAAATCCCTTATCCACATCAAGCAGAGCAAGGATCTGATCTTGGGTCTCACATGCCCCAAGTGAATCCCTAATGATTGTCCTATTATATGTGATTTAGGCATGCTTAGAGCACACCTACTGGTTCAGGCCATAGTTGGAAGATAGGAAGGGGAGCAATTTGAGAATCCCACCAGAGGTTAAGCCTCCAAACAGCTCCTTAGCTGTGAAGTGGCTTCGGGATTTAGGCAGCTTTGTGCATGCCCACTGGTGGAAACTAATTCTATGGGAAATTAGGAGCCTATGGGATTCGGTGGCAGGTGAACAAGGGGGTTGAGAATGTCAATGGTGGCTAAATGTTTCACCTAGGCACCTAATGGGGCAGTTAGGTGCCTTTGTGAATCTGCCCATTAGTACCTAAACATGGATATAGAACCTTAATTTTAAGCCCTTTAAAAAAAATCCTGGCCTACTGTGATGGGCACTATACAAACCCTACAATAGAAATATGAGAAGTACTCTTACAGCTGCTCTTTCCCAGATACAAATCAACATGTTAATTGCTAAGGGCATGCCTCCCAAACTACCCACCATAGTTGTTACTGTTAACTACAAGAGCCTAGCAAATACTAGTAATATTATTTATACTAATCTGAGTGTCATACAGAGTGTGTGTGGTATAGTGTTTAGCTAGATTGGATTCTAAGTAATCAGGGCCAGGACAGCACGAACTTGTCAGAAAAACTTGTGTACTAAACTCTGGTTTGAATATCCTGTTCCATAATCACTGACAGTACGAAGGCAAAACCCTGCAGCGTGGTGTGTAAGTGGATTCCTGACTAAGATCCTTAAACAAGCCCCAGCACTGATTATCTTTATAATGGAGTTTGAAGAACTGATTTCCAGGAGTCCCATAGGTGAATACCTCTGCTTTGAGGTAACACATGCAGAGGCAGACAGGAGATGCATAGCATCTAGCTTTTTTAATGAGCTTCATTGCAACTGTTTAGTCAATAGCAACTGGGCATTGATAGAAGCAGGCTTTTTTTCTGTATGTTGCTTTTGCTTGAGTAGACTGTGGGTCAGCATTAGGTATGTACGTTTACTTTTGTTATAGATGATAAAATCTGACACTCTCCTGGTGGCTGCCTTTCAACTCTACTATTGTGAGAGATATACCTTTGTATCCACCAACCCTCCGTCCCTTGACGGGGAAAAGTATCTGCTCCCACCTGGAAAAGATGGAATAGATTCATGCTTAAGTTCCAATGTTATGCTTCACAATTTTACTGACTCTTAAATCTTCTACAGCAGCTCAACTCAGTTATAAACTATTGGACTGGAGGTCTCTCTCTAGTTCAGCTTCTCTTTATTTTTTCCCCCCTAGTCTTCCCACAACAGTAGTTTTCTGGAGCTTCATCTTCATGAATGTTTTTTTTTTTCAGTGCAATTGTATCAATAACGTCTTTCATTTCTCGAGACAGATGTGCTGATTGATCTTTTGTAGCTTTTCATTTACAAAGGAATAAATAGGAGGCCATGAAATTAATGTAATAATTTAGACAGTCAAAACATAGGTGTGAAAAAATGTTTGTTTCGCAACCCTTGTAGTTTAGGACTGCTCAGATTTGATGATTTCTTTCTGTCCTAAAACTTCACATGAATCTGTCCATCATTTTGTGGGGTTTGAATCATCAACACTTTATTTTCAGTGAATTTTGGAGCACCCAAAATTTTGTCACAGATAATACTATTCGTTTAGTCCAAAAAATTGTGATTTTTCCTATTTGCTATTACTAGGCATGGCAGAATTTGATATTTATTCATTTAACAGTTCTGACAGATAATACAGATGTCTATTTTTAATCAATTTAAATGTTCACAGTTGCAGGAAATTATGGGGGGGGAGGGGATATGAGACAATAATTATTCAGTGTCAGTAGATGCTGAGATTCAAAACGTGAAAGCTTTAGAACTGTTAAAACACAAACTATCAACATCACATGCCAAAAATATACAAAGTAAATAGTCTTAAACCAAAAATTCTCAAGCAGTAATTTCTTATTTTGCCTATTTGAAATGTCGATTATCATCTATGGAAATCTTTTGTTTTGTTTGTGTGGGTACGTGAAATCAACGTTTACCAGCATTAACTGATAAAAATCGAATCCTTCCAAGCTTAATATTACTTTCCAGAGTACTGTGGTAGCAATCTTTGGTAATTTTGGCTTGTGATGGGAAACCAGAAAAACAAAACAAATCTATAGAGTAAAGGCTGTATATATGTGTCAGCCATTGCTCCTGGGTTTTTTATTTGTTTGTTTTAAAATGACTTTAGGGATTTTATTTTTAATAGACACGGTGGTCAGCTTGCTACTGAACACTGATCCCCAATTTTTTTATGAATGCTGATATGTTTGTATGCATGCCTATGTTTTAAACACATACTCTATTACATACATAAATTACTTTAATATTAAATTTAAAACATTTTTATTGTAAATTGATAAATATGTGTGACAGTTTTCTGAAATCCCTTTGGAAAATTATATTAAAGTATTGTGCCATGATTACTTCTCCTTTTGCTTTGCCATGACAAATAGCCATGTCCAAGGGGAGCAGCAGAATCTATACAAGTTCCTGTGCATCTGCGTCTAGGAGACATATGAGTTTCAATGAAAGTTTTGGGCAGTCAAAGTAAGCAAAGCATGGCTGATGCAGAGGCAGATTCATTGACTCTTCCTCTGCTCCTCCAGCCTATGCCCAAGTGAGCCCATGTGGCATTCAAGGTGTGAATCCTTTCCCCTATATAGCAGAACTACAAGCGCATACTGATTTTACTGCAGTCATCTGGGGGGAAGAGACTCTGGGGCAAGAAAGAAATTGTTTTTCATCCAGTGTAATTCAGTTTGCCATTTTAGGGTTAGTTTGCTTGCAAAACAGGCAGCAACTGAAATTGTTTGGGATATAAGATAATTTATTCATAGATGATCTAAGTTGAATCCATATATATATATATAAATGGCTAAATGAATGGACAAATGCCAGGCAATTACTAAGGTTTATGCAATTAAAAAGCCACATAATTTTGTGTATCAGTCTTCGTGCTTCCTCACCTTCCCTTTTTTTTATCCATGGTATCCTGTCACCTCCGTAGGTTAGGCACTGATCCCCAAATGGATCCAGGTGGATAGATTCTCACAAGCACACAGGGATCACTTTGCAGAGTCAGGACCTTAGGCCTTGTAAGCACTGTGGAACACAAATATTAGAGAAAATTTGTTCTGCCAGTAACCACTAGGAAATCCCCAGGAGGGCAAATTAAAATGTAATATTTAAGAGCCATCTCAGGTATTTTTAGGATATGCATTTTATTTAACTAACAAGAAATAACTTATAAACGGAACAGTTCTAATGGTGCTATACTCTACCCTGGCTGAATTCTCTATCTCAGGCCTGCAACAGGTTCTCATCACCATATGTGGGGCAGCCTATAAAAGACAACAAGAAGAATGATGCTGGTTTGTGTCCTGGAGGATGTGGGGGAATTTTATACTTCCCACTGAAGCTTAACCAAAGCACAAAAGAGACTGAAAGCCTTTGGTCACCAGAAGCAATTAGCATTACACCATGGGACTCTAGAGACTTTCCAACCAGGCAGTGGTTGCTCCTGGGTCACACACGCACCTTCTTTTGTCTCTGCTCACAAGGAGAAAAATGATATTTAAAAAAACCCCAGTTGTTACATTTTGCAATATTTCTAGCTTCACTTAGTTACAATAAAATAAAAACAAATATATGGTTCAGCTGCTGCACTAGCAGGCCAGTTTCCTGATTGAAAACTACCAATGGCACTATGCCTATTCACTTGCCTTTGTGAGTGGTACTGAAAGCACAGAACTGCATCTGCTTCTAGAAGGTTCTCTGTTTATATTGATACAAAGACAAAAAAAACCACCATAGCAAATGCTTGCTGTGCAGATTGATAGCAACTACATGATCCAAGTCAATTTATTCCTAGATTCTGGATATGCCTAAAACAAATAAACCAAACATCAAAATATCCATGTTGTCTTTGGATATTTACTTGCCTAAAAGGATGTTTATTATTTCTGGAGCAGTCTGAAATGCAATAATGAATATGTACTGTATGGACAATGAGTGGTGCCAACCTCAAAAAAAGTACTGCTACTATTCAGATTTTTTAACTGACAACACTTTGAAACATAAAACAGGCCAGTATTTAAAGTACTCAGAGACCAGAAAATAACTACTTCTAAGTAACCTGGTGTTTGTACAATGTCTGTT
The DNA here is from genome assembly GCA_003942145.1 of Platysternon megacephalum. NCBI lineage: Eukaryota > Metazoa > Chordata > Testudines > Platysternidae > Platysternon > Platysternon megacephalum. Next base: position 1,365,256 of record QXTE01000176.1, on the reverse strand, counting down.
TATGGTCATACATGTCCATTTTTACAGAATGGACCATTTTAACCATTAGGAGAAATCACATACATCTTGAATGCATAGTAAAAGCCCACAGACAGTCTTGAATCCTTAAATCCAATCTGCCTTCAAGCCAGGGAGTTAAGTTTTAAACAGAAATTCCCAGTTTATTCAACGGAATTCACCCTATAGTTTAAAGAACCACCCTCTCCTCAGTACAGGATGAATGTATCCAGGCCCGCATAGATCCATATCCAGCAATTCTGACTGCACTGAGAAATTTGCCAGAGTAAAGGACTGTAGGCTGATAAATAAAAACCTTTTACTATTATTACTGACAGTCAGTTTCCAATGTTTTCCCTCTCCATACCTGTACATGTGTGACAGTTGGTAACTAAGTATTTTTAGAAATAAAATAACTTTTATCACCATGGGTCAATTTCCAAATGAAAGAGAACTGGTTACATGCAGTTTCAAATCTTGCAGCACTCCTCCCTTTAAATCCATAGAAATCAGCTATTCCCCCATGGCAAACTGCTAACATTCACAGTATTACAAACAGGGCTGAAGAGAAAAATTGCCAAGTAATACATTTAAAATATCTAGGTCAAATTTAACAGTGAAAAAAGTATCTGAGAGACCACAAAGATCAGGGCTGAACAAACACTGATTTGGCTTATAACACTATAATATACATAGAGGTGAAAACTGGGTCATTCATTTATCAAAAATGTGGACAGAGCCCTGAAATGTTTTGCTGCAAACATATATTGAGTAAGGAGGTAAAGGAACAGTTCCTGAAACTATAGAAGAGCAAGATGAATAAGTACTACTAGGTACATATCAAGGAGAGAGAGAATACCTAGAGAAGATGCTGTTGCAAGGAGAGTGTCTGTGTATAGACTGGCACAGTAGGAAACGGGGATCCACCATAAAATAAGTGACAATCAAGAGTGAGCAGAATTTGACCTGGGACAGAAAGGGCACCACTTACTCTGGTAAAAAGCATGAACTATTTGTTGTCATTACTTGAATTTTATGTCTCATCCAAGCAATGGTACCATCCAGCAGCAAAGTTCCTCCCTACATTGTAATGGAAGACGGCCATCTCCTAAATTAGAAATACACTTCTTTAACACAGAGATTTTCCCTGGAGAGCTCTCATGCAAGTAAAAACTTGGTGCAACAATGCTTAGCTTGTTGGATGTGATGAGATCACAAGCGAGTGCTTTGGCTGCAGATAGCGAAAAGCTCATTAGCATATAGATTCAATAAATTCCACATCAAGGGCAAAATCCGTTTTCAGATGCCCGTGTTACCCTGTTAAAAGATACACCCTAGAACTAGATTACTCAACATTCTTGACACTTAATCAAGGTTGGCCAATATACAGAGAGTGAGCCTAAGTGAAATATGTGTTCCAGCAATATTTTTGCTAAACACTAGCTTCTGCTACCCTCAACTTTTCAATGTCTCAGCTTTTCAGGGTTGCAGGCAGTATTTGATCACTTTAGGCATATTTCCATATCTTCTTATTTTCAAATGGTTTCACAGTAAATTAAATATGGTAAAGCATTAGGTCCAACCAAAATTTCAAAGAATCTAGAACAACCTGTCAGAAAATGGTAATTTGAAAAACAAAGTGAAAGAAGTTTTCATACATCAGTGAAAGGAAATAAATCCCTTTGAATTAGACAAAGAAAATGATGAAGAAGAAAAGCCAAACAATCGGAGTTTCACTGTAGAAAGTAAAAACACAACCTGAGTTGCTTGCACCTTATGTAAAACTTCAAACCATAACAAGAATGGGAAATCAAGCAAACAGCTCACTGAACAACATGTTTGAGATACACTGAGAAGTAGGTTTGCACACAGAAGTCAATATTCATATTTATGTTTCAGGGCTTTTAAAATCTGAATATTAGCTATGTGCAACTATGAGCTTACCCTTTTCTTTTTTGGAAAGGATGACAACTTGGAGGCTTGGGATGAAATTAAAAAAAAAATCCATGTGGCACTTTGGACCACTCTTGGATCATATATATAGCAACCAAAAGCTTCTCTGAAACCCTAGAGTAGCTTTATCTATGGATCCGATTTATCAAAATGTAGCTCACTTACCATTTTGGGTGTTAAAAAGGCAGCTCAAAGGACAGCAGCCAAGAAGCAACAGCACAACTAAGACTGCCTAGACACGTGCCCAGCCCAAAAAGACATGTCTGGAGGAAAGAACAATGTTTTGGCTGCAGCAGCAGCAGGAGATTAGTTGCTTTGTAGCTGCTCTGAGGGCTAGGAGAGAAGGAAACCTGATTTGCTTTTCAGCCAACACTAAGCACCCAATGAAGTAATTTTGCCAGCAAAACAACAGTGGCCACAGGCCCTCGCAGTACCATAAGCTTTCTGACCACCCACTGAATCACTCTACTGTATAAACTCTCTCCTACACAATCACCCCCATAAGACTCTATATACTTCCCTCTCCCCAAGCGTTCTCTCACTTCTCCCTCCAACTCTCCAGTCTCCCTCTCAAAGCATTTCCTTGTCTACCACAGCCCCTCAATCACCATGACTCAAAAACTTCATTCTGCCTCCCCACAAACAGTGCATCATCTTTTGTTTCCCTGCCAAGCCTGTTTTCCCCAGCTCCCTATTCCATGGTTCCCCTTCCTCAGGCAGTGACCACCATACTGTCTCTAGCCCCAGTTTCGTCCTCTAATTTCTGAACCTTCTTGGAGTAGGGGAGAAGCCATTCAGCCTTATTCCTCCTCCAGTGGGCTTCCCGTGTCTGCAATTGTACTGGTGAAGGGAGGACAGCTCCTTTTCCTGAGTTGGTTCACGAGAATGGCCTCCCAGAGGAGAAAGCATATCCAAGCATTGGAAGACTGAAACTACATCTTCCTTCTCCCTGCTCAACTGATCAACTAATGCTGGGGGAAGGCATAGGGATACCAAGTTCTGTTGCACTGAGCAGCTGCTTGGTTCTTTCTTTCCCTCAAAATGGGGACTGAAAGTTGCAAGTGAGGGAAGAAAGAAACGTTATCCCTTTCCAGATGAAAGCTGAGGTAAGATACCCTCATAACACCCCCTAAAGTTACACCTCACTTCACAGGGTTCACCCCTCAGCAGTCCCAGGCATCAGATGGGAGAAGAGGCAGTCTCTTCTCTCCCAATCATTCTATACTTTGGAACCTCCATAGAGAGAGGAGAGGCACCCTGCTTTGGTCTGGACAAGGGAGAAAGGAAAGACGGAGCCCAGAGATTCCATGATTCACACTGAGGATACTGAAGAGAGTGGCCTAATCACTGGAGTACAGGATATTCTGCGGTATTCTCTCCTCTTGAAGCCATTTAACTCTGTATAAATAAATATTCATTGGGCCAGAAAGAGTGACAGTGACATTATAGCTGAGCAGTTAAGGCACTCTCTTAGAAGAGGACAAGAACCAAATTCAAATCCCCCTCCACATCAAGCAGGCAGTGAGGGGAACTGAAGCTGGATCTCACACATCCTGGTTGAGTGACCTAGGACATGGTTATAGGTTATGGTTGGGTGGGGGGGTTGTCTGCTAGTTGTGTGAATTTAGGTGTGCTCAGAGCATATCTAGTAGTCTGGGTCCTAAAAGAAAAGATAGGAAGGGAATCCCTAGTTTGTTAATCCTACTGGGATTTAGGCATCAGTCATGTACAGTCAGCACTCAGACATCTGTGCACATACCCAGCTGGACAAATTGAAATGCCTTGGGAACTTTGCTAGCAGAAACTTAGACTCTTACATGGTTAGGCAGCAGCTGATAAGCACTTTTGTAAATGCCAATCACACCTAAATGTTGCACTTAGGTGCTTGGGCTCGTTACAAGAGTAAATGGTGAAATGTGGTGACCTATGACATACAGGAGCTCAGACTAGATGCCCCAGTGGTCCCTCCAGCCTTAAACTCTATGAATCTATTAATGCTGAGGTTAATTATTTATTTGCTTCTTCATTAGCCTTTGATTCCCTTGCCTTTTCATTTAATCCCTTGTTTTTACTTTATACCCCCTTTTACATTTGCCCTTCCCTTTCCCCTAAGTCATTTGTTTGTTCTGTCTTACTTGATTCCTTTAAAGCATAATAACTTACTGTCTAGAAACCATAGGCTACATAGTCATTTACTCACCTGGCTACTAGATAGAGTCAGTGCACGTTTGCCAGTGTAGTTGAAGACTAATAGGCAAAGAGTTGCTATCCATGGAGTGCACAGAAACCAGCGTGCATTGGTCCTGCAGTAATCTACATACTCACTGAACAGGGAAGAACATATGGAGCCTACCACTCCTGTGGACCATGGAGTGATCCAGGAGAGGATTATAATGTATTTTTACCACTCATCACCATACTATCTATGCCCAGATTAAAATAAAAGGTGCATTGTTGCCCCTTTTTCCAACAGCAGTGTCCCACTTATGATAACAGTGTTATACATTAACTGAGCAGTAATAGAGGCCCAGGCCCACAAAGGTATTTAAGTGCCTAAATCCCAGATTTAAGCTCCACTATGATCCACAAAACTCCTGCCTAACTCTGTAGGCCCCAAAATCTCTCAGCACTTAAGTTTTCAGGGTCAAAGTTTCCACTTCTAGGCATATGCACTGCTGACTCGCTATAGGTGTCCAGACACCTATATCCCCAGGCAATTCATGAACCAGAGGATCAGGTCCCATTCAAACATCTGGGCAGAGAAGGTGCCCACCTTATATAACTCTTGACACAGTGGTTAGAGCACTCACCTCAGATTCCCCACCTCCCGCCTGAGGAGGAAAAAGGTATAGAAGTCCCTTGTTCAAATCCTGTCAGGAAAGTGCACTAAGCGTTGCGCTACTGAATGTTCTTATGTGGCACAAAAGAAGGGTGCTCCCTCAATCTCTTCTATTGAAGCTGTTCCACTGTGTATGTAATCACAGGAATGGGGGACCAGATCCTGAGTCTCCCAGATCAGTTCCCTAACCCCTGGACTATAGAGTTATCCTCTCTCCCACTTCCTCTCTTGCGGTGACTAAGGATTTATACACAGTGAAATAACTTCACCAGGAGAGACTGATGAAGAGGACAAGAACATCAGGCTATCCCATAGCTCGGCAGTTAGAGCATGCACCTGACAGGATTTGAATTGAGGTCTCACACCTCCCCCTCCCCCATCTGAGGGGAAAAGAGAACTGGGGTCTTCCACATCCCAGGTGAGTGCTCTAACTGCTGCACTAAAAGCTATAAGATGGGCACCACTATCTGTTTTGGGTGGAGTGAGGCAGGTGCCTTCCTCATTCTCATAAGTAGTGACTTAGGCACCTAAGCCACCTGGTGCCAGGGGAGGGGGTGACAGCAGTGAATTGCATGCAGAAATAAGTGTCTAAGCCTGGGTTACATGGAGGTGCCTAGCCCCATGAAAGGGGAGTAGCTTAGGATACACCCCTCTCATCAGCGTTGTCCATTGGCTAGCTTAGACAGCTCCCCATCTAGTGTGCTGGCTTTTATGGATCTCATTCTTAGGCATCTTCCTGCTCCCATCCATTTTATAGGGAGCCTTAGCACTTTACTCAGTCTTTTTGGATCACAGAGTTGTTCTAGTGATTTTCTGGGGGCCTAAAAGTTACTCCAGAGACAGTGCTGAGCATTGCAACACCTAAGTCCCTTTTTGTATTCTGGCCAGAGTTCTAGAGCTTAGAAGTCAGCTTCCTAGTGGAGGAGAATAGAGGCCCTGGAGGTTTTTCGCCTTCCTCCACAGCATGGGGCAGAGGTCGCTTGCTGGAGGATTCTCTGCAACTTGAAGTCTTTAAATCATGATTTGGGGACTTCAACAGCTGAGTCAAGGGAGATAATTATTCCAGGAGTGGGTGGGTCAGCTTTTGTGGCCTGCATCATGCGGGAGGTCAGACTAGATGATCATAATGGTCCCTTCTGACCTTAAAGTCTATGAGTCTATGAGAATAAAAGTAACAGGAGGTTTAGGCATATTTCCAATGTAACTCAGCATAAGACACAGAGTGTAAATAGCCAAATTGTACCTGACCTGAACTCATGGTATCATTTCTCTCTAACAGTAAAAACTGACCTGCTGAAAAGCCCTGAACTCTACCATCATTCTACTAAGGAGCTACATTTATTAATACTGCAGAGATCAGTACAAGCCATTTATTTATTTAGCATTTGCCTATCTGCCGAGCCAAGGAATAGCATTCTTAGTGGCCAAGTGGAGCTCTCAGAGCCCACCGTTGAATTTGGATAGTGGACATTCCTTGACAATGTGTATCATTGTTCTGCGCCGCACCTGCAGCTCAGTTTGTGTTGAAGACCCCAACAGTGCTGCATAGAGGTCTTGCGCAGTCCGTAATCAGTTAAGAAGGGCCCATTGACGACATGGCAGGTCGAAGCCAGGTGGGCAAGCAGTAGTGTCTTCCCACCACAGGGACTCCGCTGTCATTTACAATCCATGGGAGGTGCTTAACTGTTTCTCTGCAAGCCCAATTCTATTGGTTTAGTCTTATGTAGTTTAGCTGGAAGAAGAGTAGTTTTCAGGGCAAATAAATGTCTTTTCATATTCAGTTTTGTATACATTTTAATTTGATGTAAAATCCTATACAAACTGTCATCTGGATTTTACTTTCTGAAAATTCAGTCGCTCCCCTTTTTTCAGGTGTATTTTTCTTTGGTCCAACCTGTAAAGCCAGCCCTACAAAACAAGCAGCATTTGGGGCATAAGCTTTTGTGGAAATTAAGCTATGAAAAGTAACTTAAGACATCAAAACACTTTAGAAAATCCAATTTTAAAAACCCAGTAACAGTAAGCACTGTAACAGACAGACTATAGCCAAACAAGATCAGTCTCTCTTTTCCTTTTCCCCAGGATACTCCAATACAAATCAGAAAGAAAGGACCTAGCCATCAGAAGTCACCACTATAGATACAGATATCTCCAAGCCTGTACATAACAAAAACTATGTCGCGTTAGTTTTACTACAGTTTAGTTTGAAACAGGTTTACTACAGTTCTGCTTTAATGTATATTTCAATAGTCACAGCTAAGGAAAAAAACATAACTCATATGCTCATGTAGAGTAGCCTAATTTCTCTTCTACTGCAGTTTTGAGTATTTCCTTAAGTAACAAAAGTTTTGATGGATATTTATCAAGAACAGCAAGGAACTTAAGTATTAAAGCAGATACAGGAATAAGAGGAGTGTGTCATCTTTCTGGGCTCTACTGGTGTGATCAATATAGCTCCTCCCCTCATGCTTGCTACTTGGAGTGGCTTCTCCTGTCTCCTCACACAGTCTGGGTTCTTTCCTATGATTCCTAGTACCTCCATCTAAGATGACTCCTCACTGTGCCCAGGACATAGGGTGTGGGTGTGGGCTGTGAAAGGTAACAAGAAAACATTCTACAAATACATTAGAAGCAAGAGGAAGATCAAGGACAGGGTAGGCCTGTTACTCAATGGGGCGGGGGGAGGGGGGAAGGGAGAACAGTAACAGAAAATTTGGAAATGGCAGAAGTCCTACATGAATTTTTGTTTCAGTTTTCACCAAGAAGGTTAGTAGCAATTGCCAGTGAAAATGAGGTAGGATTAAGAGGCTAAAATACAGAAAGAATAAGTTAAAAATTACTTAGACAAGTTAGATGTCTTCAAGTCACCAGGGCTTGATGAAATACATCCTAGAATACTCAAGGAGCTGACTGAGGAGATCTCTGAGACATTAGTGCTTATCTTTGAAAAGTCATGGAAGATGGGAGAGATTTTAAAGGACTGGAAAAGGGCAAATATAGTGTCAGTCTATAAAATGGGGAATGAGGAAACCCAGGGAATTATAGACCAGTCAGTTTAACTTCAGTACCTGGAAAGATAATGAAGACACCTAGAAGACAATAAGGTGGTAAGTAACAGACAGCATGGATTTGTTAAGAACAAATCATGTCAAACCAACCTAATAGCTTTCTTTGACAGGTTAACAAGCCTTCTGGATTGGGGGAGAAGCAGTAGATGTGGTAGATCTGGACTTTAGTAAGGCTTTTGATACTGCCTCCTAATGCCCTTCTCATAAACAATCTAGGGAAATACAACCAAGATGGAGCTACTATAAGATGGCTGCATAACTGGTTGGAAAACTGTTCCCAGAGAGTAGTTATCAGTGGTTCACAGTCAAGCTGGAAGGGCATATTGAGTGAGGTCTCGCAGGGTTCAGTTTTGGGTCCAGTTATGTTCAATATCTTCATCAACGATTTAGATAATGGCATAGAGAGTACACTTTTAAAGTTTGCGGACGATACCAAGCTGTGAGGGTTTGCAAGTGCTTTGGAGGATAGGATTAAAATTCAAAATGATCTGGACAAACTGGAGAAATGGTCTGAAGGAAATAGGATGAAATTCAATATGGACAAATGCAAAGTACTCCACTTAGAAAGAAACAATCAGTGGCACACATACAATATGGGAAATAACTTCCTGGGAAGAAGTACTGTGGAAAGGGATCTGTGGGATCATAGCGGATCACAAGCTAAAGAGGAGTCAACAATGTAACACTGTTGCAAAAAAAAGCAAACATCATTCAGGGCTGTATTAGCAGGTGTGTTGTAAGCAAGACACAAGAAGTAATTCTTCCACGCAACTTCACCCTGATTAGGCCTCAACTGGAGTATTGTGTTCAGTTCTGGGTGCCACATTTCAGAAAATATGTGGACAAATTGGAGAAAGTCCAGAGAAGAGCAACACAAATGATTAAAGGTCTAGAAAACATGACCTATGAGGGAAGATTGAAAAAATTGAATGTGTTTAGTCTGGAGAAGAGAAGACCGAAGAGAGTCATAAGAACAGTTTTCAAGTACATAAAAGGCTGTTACAAGCAGGAGGGAGAAAAATTGTTCTTCTTAACCTCTGAGGACAGGACAAGAAGCAATGGGCTTAAATTGCAGCAAGGGTGGTTTATGATGGACATTAGGAAAAACTTCCTAACTATCAGGGTGGTTAAGCACTGGAATAAATTGCCTAGAGAGGTTGTGGAATCCCGATCTTTGGAGATTTTTAAAAGCAGGTTAGACAAACACCTGTCAGGGATGATCTAGATAATCCTTAGTCCTGCCACGAGTGCAGGGGACTGGACTAAATGGCCTCTCGAGCTCCCTTCCACTCCTACTATTCTAGAATTCTATGATTAGCAGTTGATGAGTTTAACTAGAGTTGCTGCATCTCCACTGCATTACTAGTGCAAGCATCAGGAGCACTCCAGCTTCAACGCTCACCTCCTGATGACCTAGCTGGTTTGAGTTTACAGCATGACTTCACTCAAGATAGAGATGTGTGTGGACAGGAACCTAACACTGCAGTGAATGCAAGCTCTAAAAGAAAATAAACTGTGAACGTGCATGTTGTTTAAAAAATGCAAGTACACCACTTGTGTAAGGTACCATTCATGCAGTAAGGGTATCACAGTCTGGCCTACCAGAATTCTAACAAGATCAGTCAGGACAAAGTGTCAGACATGGGTCAAACCTGAGGCTGGGAGTAACAGAGGAGTTCACAGTTAGATTCAAGGCCAGGATCAATACCAAGGGTCAGAATCCAAGTCAGGTGATGAAGTCCAAATCAAGCCAAGGACAACAAAAGAAGCAGAAATGATCTTGACAACTATAAGCAATCCACACTGCTGCCTGGACACCTCCTGGACTACTCCTTGGATTTATAGAGGTTGAGGAGCCATAAATCTTCTGCCTTTCTCATCTCTTGAGGTGGGACTTTCCATGGTCTGTGTCCACAGTGTGTCATGGGCAGGAGAGCACAAACTAGTTACAGCTGCTACTGGGTGGTAGCATGGAGAGGCAAGGTGCCTGGCAACTCTGAGGCCTGGGTGCTAGACCCATGGGGCCTTATAGACCTGTAGTCACAAGGATGCCAGATTCTGTTACCTTTATATATGTTGAGTAATACCTAGTCCTAAAGCAGTCTAACAAAAATGAATGGGACTGTTGGTGTACTATAGTACAGTAGGGGAGGCAGAATTTCACCCAAGGAAATAACAGTGCCAAATTTCATCCCCACTTCCTTAGAATTGAAATAGATGGGGAAACATTGGCTGCAGCACAGTTAGCTTGAGTTATAACTTGAGTGTTACCCTTAACTCAACTCCTGTCCACACACAAAAATCTGTAGCTCAAGTTAAGTGGTGCTGTAAACTCAAGCTAGTTGGTCCATTGTGGAGCAGGGTGTGTTGGGTTGAAACTTGTTAATGTAGTGGGTATTCAACAGCTCAAATTACAATTTCTTGGCAGCTAATCCAATTTCTCTGCTAATCCAGTCACTCGGGGCTGTAATCAAATCACTTTGTATAACTCCAGTTTTGTTTTGAAATGTGATTGCCCTCACTCCCATCAGGCTGGATTGAGCACAGTAACTTGAGTCTACTAATTTGAGCTAACTGTTGCAGCCAGTGAAGACAAACCCTAAATCTTTCTCATCGCACAGTCACAGTAGGTTGTTAGAACTCTAACCAAAAGGCAGATTAGTAAATCACTGTAACCTACTGCTGACAACACCCACTGATGCATTGATCAACAGACAATCTTTCCAGAGATCAGCTGGGTTCACCAATGATTTGCAACAAATTAAATGAGATTGCAGGAGATCTGCTACACAGTGTGGGCAAAAGACCAAGGTAACTTGAAATAGAACTGGTTCCAAATGGCCTACAGCTGGTTTATGAACTGGCTTTGCCAGAGCAGCTTTGGGTGCCTGGAGCTTGTCTACTGTCTGTCCCTAATCAGTTTTAAAATAAATTAGAATTTTGCAGGTGCTTTCTCCTAGGATGACCAAGGTTTATGTTTTTAAGTAAGGATTATGAGAAAGAGAATAGCTATTGGAGAAACTGTCTTTGTCAGTGGTGAGTTTATGGAGTCAAGAAGAAAGGAAAAGTTCTTGAGTCAGCTACTCAAAAAAGCATGAACTTGCTGACCTGTACTTGAATGTAATGGGAGCTTTGCCTGAATAATGATTACAGCTGGAATTTCTGATATCATTCCTTCCCACTTTAATATTCCCCATCCCCTTCCTGTTTTCTGGGGATGACCTGTATGGAGAGTGTTTTATGCTCCCTCTGGTGGCTTTGCTGAGTTCTGCTGAGAAAACATTTGGTCTAACTCCTGGCATTCATTTTTGGACAATTACTTGGCATCCAGGTAACACTTCAGAGGCCTAACTTTTCTGACTAAGAGTCAAATGACTAAAAGGTCAAACTGCAGGTGCTGCACATGATAACAGCAGCCCCGCTGTCAGTCCAATGACGCTAAATGCCAAAACATCCCAAAATCTGAATTACAAATTTAAGGCCAAATCCTGCTCTGCTACTGTAATAAATCCAGAAAAACTTTGTAGAAAACATAGGAGTTACACTAATGTTAATTGCAGAGTAACTGTGAGAACAGAATTTAGTTCTGAGGGGATCTCCAAAGTGAACAGAATAAGCTGTATGAAAACATTTGCATATTACAAATCCATTGGCTGGCAAGTTGTAGGATATTGACCCCACCCCCACCCTGATTTCATAATAATGCAAAGAAATGCATTTGAAGTTTCTCCCATTTTCACTCTAGGCAACAAAACAGTCTGTCCCAAAGATAATGTTTCCCACTTGGCCAGAATGAAACTTGTGCATCATAGCGCAGGGAAGGAATCAAAGGTCAAATCTGTGGTCCAGTATTGCCAACCCCAAATGTTCAAAAATCATGAGTCAGGCTCACCAAAAATCATGCAATTAGCTTTAAAATCATGAGATTATATAAAAAAAATAATAGATTGGTGTTCTTTTTATTTGCCTTCAGCTTTTTGAGCTTTTAGGTTGCATGGGGGGTCACATTTTGAAACTTTCTCCACAGCCATAAGGGCTAGAATCTTACTTTTTCTTTAAGAATGAAGGCTGAAATCATCACATATTCGCTTGACTCCTGGAGCTGGGGCTTTAAGGAAAACAATAATTATCATGAGACTCATGATAAAATGAGAACTGGCAACACTGGTGGTCTTAAAATACTTGTGTGATCTTGGGAATCACTTAACTCCTCTGTGCTTTATCTTTTCTCTTTGGTAGAATGGGGGAGAGAATCACCTTTCTCAAGGGTTTTGAGATCTTCAAATGAAAAATACAAAATATTCTCAGGTCAACAGTCAAGCATTCTCAGTGCGCTGTATATAAAATGGAGATTTCATATTAATAATTATGATTATTTTTATTCATAGCTATGTACCAGCTCTAACAGCCTTTCAAAAAGTAAATTGTTTATTTTTGTCACAAGCTGTACATTAACTTATTTAATCAGAAAACATTGTTACATTATGAATAACTTACTACAAATAAATGGATTTTTTGTTTACAGTTTAGAAATTTATTTTGCTCCACTAGAACTTTGAGAAGTTTTTGTTTGTTTGTTTTTAAGATTATGTTTGTCAAGGATATTGGGCTGCCTGTAATATTTTATGTTCCATCTGTTTGTGTCATTGTTGCTGTGTTGTTTACTGTGAGTGTACAAGGGGTTAATTCAAGAAGGGGTTAGCTGCATGTAGTTACTAGGCAGGAAGGTAGACAGTAAGCTGATAACAGCTGCTCCAACAACACCTAAACAAAGCTGGAGCCATTTGCTGTGATGGGATGGCTAGACCCCCTACTAGGCTTGTTAAGCAGGTTTCTCCAGAATTGACTAAGCCCCCCTCCCCCTCCCCAGCTGTTGGGAGTTCAAAGTCTTAGAAGGATTTAAAGAGACAGACAATCTCTCAGGCTAATTAGATAGTTAAAGCGAATAATTGGGCAGAGAGAGCTAGGGATCAGTCCAACCATCAGACTGCAGAGGCTGGAGTGTCTGGGATAAAATAGGCCTACCTAGGACTACAGGTGGGTTGCCGCATCTTTCCCCACCCCCACCCATGTGAACTCTTCTCCCCCATCCCCTGGGTGTTACAGATTTGAAAGATTTCATCTCTAGAAAAAAAGAAGTTCATCCCAATGGGCCACTGGAGAGGACTTTTGGATGAAAGTATCCACATGGGATTCCTCCAGATCATCCAATCAGAGGGAGGAGAAGAAGACCTGCCTAGTTCTACAGGAAAGCCAGGAGGTATGCCCCCAAACTTGGCATACCTCCGTACCTTCTTCTTGAAGGCCATCTGCCCTTGGACTGGCTCCAGTATCCCCTTTCCCAGATCCCTGGTGCTGCATCTTCTGGATCTCCTCCTACGCCTCTCTCTCTCTCTCTCTCTCACACACACACACACACACACAAACACACACACACACACACACAAACACACACACACACACACACACACACACACACACACACACACACACACACAGCTGTTCAGCCATAGCTGACCCCAGGACCACTGGTGAAGTCTATTCTGCAAAGCTTATACAGCTTGAGGGCATATCACCTTTTCTAGGTAAGATCCAGAGGGATGGAGGGAAGAGAATTTGCATCCCCTTGGCCTCACCCCAGTAAGACCATGGGCAGTGGGTGAAGCTTCTTGTCCCACCTCTTCCTCCACAGCCCCGCCCACACTCCACCCTTGCTCTGCCCCAGGCCCCGCCTCTGCCCACTGCTGACTTGCCACTCTCCTCTTCACCCCTCCTTTTGAGGTCCCCCTTCCGCTTACCTCCTCCCCCGCCCACCTACTGGTTGCCCAGCTGATGCTTGCCTCCTCATCCTCCTGCCAGACCCCCCGCCCGCTACAAGACCCCCACCTGCCATGCAGCTGGCTCACCTCCTCACCCTGCTGCTGCCCCCCCACCCCCGTGAGACCCTCTCCCCTTTTCACCTTAAAACACTTATAACAGGGATCGGCAACCTTTGGCATGCGGCTCACCAGGGTAAGCACCCTGGCGGGCCAGGCCGGTTTGTTTACCTGCCATGTCCGCAAGTTCGACCGATTGCTGTTCCCACTGGCCGCGGTTCGCTGTCCCAGGCCAATGGGGGCTGCGGGAAGCGGCGCTGGCTGAGGGATGTGCTGGTCGCCACTTCCTGCCGCCCCCATTGGCCTGGAGCGGCGAACCGTGGCCAGTGGGAGCCGCGATCGGCCGAACCTGCGGACACGGCAGGTAAACAAACCGGCCCAGCCCGCCAGGGTGCTTACCCCGGCGGGCTGCATGCAAAAGGTTGCCAATCCCTGACTTATAACATTCCCCAAGAGAACTGAACAGGTATAGATCAAATGCCAGATGGATTCTCCTCTGCGTGGCAGGGAGTTCGGTGTATGCTGTATAGAGAGAGACGAAAAGCCAGGCTACCTGCGCCAACCTGAAGCCTAATCTCTCCTTTTGAAAAGTGTTTGCCATTGACATCCTGCATTAAGGCAGTAGTTTAATAACTTTTCCTACACAGAATTCCCTGCCAGACTCATTTACTTAAACTAGGTTTGAAAAAACTGACTAGATCAAGAAATAAACTCACTGGCTATGTCAGTTCCTCCTTGAGCGAGCTTAGTCAAAAATACTTCTGCTTGGTACAGAGAATAACTGACAGGTCATTTGGAAACTGTTTTTAACCCCAGTAACACATTTTCATACAATATAAAAGCCAGCTGAATGTGGCCAAAGGCTTCCTGGGCATTGGCAAATGCCTGTTAAATGTCTTCATTACCACTTTAATTGCCCTTTAACAATTTCAGTGATCTCTGCTACTAGGGTTATGTCTACACTGGAAACTTCAAAGCGCTGCCAAGGGAACGCTCCCATGGCAGCGCTTTGAAGTGCGAGTGTGGTTGCGCGCAGAGAGCTCTCCCAGCACTCCTGGTAATCCACCTCCACGAGGGGATTATCTCCAAGCACTGGGAGCATGGCTCCCAACGTTTGTAGCTTGTCTACACTAGTGCTGTAAAGTGCTCAGATTTGCTGCGCTCAGGGGGGTAATTTTTCATCCCCCTGAGCCAGCAAATTAGAGCACTATAAAATGTAAGTGTAGACAAGCCCTAAGTCTCTGGTCTGGAAGGCTTTTTCACTGTGTAAAGTTACTCAGAGATCCCCTCCCCTCGCTTCCTCACTCTCCCGCCTGCCGCTTGCATCCTCACACACACACACACACCGTGCCCTGAGGGGATGGATGGTGAGGAGGGGGGAAGCGCCCGCAGCTGCAGGGACCTCCAAAGGGGGAGGAGGGTGGAGTGGAGGAGAGAAGAGGAGAAAGACTCACATCAGGCAGCATCAGCAGGCCGTGGGAGCCTCCGGGAAGCATCAGAGCAGGGAGGGGTCGGGGGGGGGGACACCACGGCCCAGGTGTCGGGCAGCAGGATGTCTGTGCTAGGGGAGGCACTGCCTCCCCTTGCCTATTATACCTGCTGCCCATGAGGAAGACCATCCGAAGCCTCCCTCTGGACTCAGACTGTATGAAGAGGGCTTTGTCAGGTCCAGGAGATAGGACAAGTTGCCACAGAGCCCCACTTCCACATGGAAGTGGGAGACCTACATAGGGAGGTTCCCCCAAGTGCAGATCTAGCTGGGTATGCTCCAACCCCATGTTAAGGAGGTATCACACAACATTTCTCAGCTTGTGAAACTATGCATGAAGATGAATAAATAGATGAGTTTATGTTATATAGAACTAATCCATCTAACTTGTAATCTCATCTAAACAGGATATCTAGTTTGATGGACAAAAGTAGTAGTGTTGATGTAATAGGCTTCTGTAAGGCATTTGGTTTGGTACTGCACAATAAATTTAAAAGATAGAATGATATAAAATTACAATTAATATATTACTTCACCCAACTTGCCTCTAATATCCTGGGACTGACCCAGTTACAACAACACTGCATACATAAAATTAACATAGCAGTCATTATAAGGATTAAAAACTGGCTAACTGATAGATCTCAAAATGTAATTATAAATAGTAAATGATAATTTAATGTGTAAATTTTTGATGGGATCCCACAGGGACTGGTTCTTGGTCCAACACTAGTTAACATTTTTTATGAATAGCATGGGAAAATATATAAAATCATCACCAATGAAGTTTGCAGATGACACAAAAATTGGTGGCGTAGTAAATAATTAAGAGGACAGGTCACTGGTATAGAGTGATCTAGATCACTTGATAAGCTGGAAGCAAACAAACAATATGCTTTTTATTATGGATAAATGTAAATTATACACCTAGTAACAAAGTATGTAGGCCATACTTACATAATGAGGGACCTATCCTGAGAAGCAGTGGCTTTGAAAAAGATTTGGGGGTTGTGGTGGGTAATCAACTGGACATGAGTTCCCAGTCTGATGCTGTGGCCAAAAGGGTTAATTCAATCTTTGGATACATAAACAGGGGAATCTTGAGTAGGAGTAGAGAGGTTATTTTACCTCTGTAGTTGTCACTGGCGCAAACACTGATGGAATACTGTGACCTGTTCTGGTGTCCATAGGCGCCAACTGTTCCCGGCGCCTGTGGGTGCTCGCGCCCCCCTACCCCGCCCCAACTCCACCCCTGCCCCGCCCATGCCCTGCCCCCATTCCAACCGCTTCCCAAAGTCCCCACCCCAACTCCGCCCCATCCCTGCCCCTATTGGACCCCTTCCCCAAATCCCTACCCCAGCCCCGCCTCTTCCCCGAGTGCGCCGCCTTCCCCCTCCTCCTCCCTGGAGAGGGTTCAGAGAAGAGCCAAGAGAATGATTAGAGAATTAAAAAAACTGCCTTATAGTGACAGAGCTCATTGACTCAATCTATTTAGCTTAACAAAGAGGTTAAGAGTTGACTTGATTACAGTCTATAAGTATCTGAATGAGGAAAAATATTTTATAATCATTCTTCAATCTAGCAGAGAAATGTCTAACGTGATTCTGTGGCTGGAAGTTGAAGTTAGACAAATTCAAACTGGAAATAAGGTGTACATTTTTTTTAACAATGAGGGTAATTGGAACAATTTACCAAGGGTTATGGTGAATTCCCTATGTCTGGCAATTTTTAATTCAAGATAGATTTTAGAAAAAAAATCAATGTTCTAGTAATTATTTTGGGGAAGTTCTATGGCCTCAGTTATACAGGTCAGACTAGATGGCCACAGTGGTTCTTTCTGGCCTTAGAATCTATGAATCTTTTAAAAATCTTTCTTGCAAAAGAATGACCTTACTTGAATAAAGTTGACAGCAATCAGTTATTTTTCCTGAATCATCTCTATGCAAAAGAGAAAAATATTTTATAAAGATCAAGCTAGTGCAACTTACCTTATCTTAGCATGTCATGAAGTACAGAAGCCACTGGAGTTGGGCAGTGGGTAAGGAACACTATAAAGGACAAAACAGAAAGCACTTGAAAGCAATAAAATAGGTTATGTTGAATAGAAAGACTGGGCAGATTGTAGTAAGGTGAGAGAAATTTAAACATTGCATGTGCATAAATGGATAAATAAGATCATATAGTACAAAGCATTATCAATAAAAGTAATAATATTGTATATAAATTGAGAGATAAAATATTATTCTCTTAAGAACAGTTAAGAACTGTACATAGAACACAAGACAGGAGCTGCAATATTTTTCAATCACTTTGCATCTTATCTAACAAAATGAAGAGTGCACATTTTCCTAATTCAAGGATCCATATTTCTAGGCAGAGTAGAAAAGAAATTAAAACATATGCAAATAACTGTGTAATTGGTAGGGCTGTGCATGAGACTAATATTCATAATAATATTTGCCTTGTATTTTGGGGACAAAAATTTGAATATTAATACAAACAGTGTGAAAATAAATCCTCACTTGATAAAAAACATTCCCAAGCATGAATTGTAAGTCTATTTTTGTATGAAAAAAATAAATCTTGGGGAAGTGATATGGATAGTTTTTCTTTATGATGATAGTAATAACCACACTATGTGAAATCATGTGTAGAGCTGAGCAGATAACAGATATTCAGTTCAGTGGTAATTCAGAAAAAAAAAATTTAGTTTAAACAAAATGTTTGGTTTTTTTGCTCAAAACATTTCATTTCAATTTTAAGGATATTTTTTTACATTCAAATAAAATATAAATACATTTATAAACAAAAGTCATTTTGAATAAAAAAGATCGAACCATTCTTTTCAAAAAGTTCAAAACAAAATATTTACATTTTTTTCCAGAATTTTCAACCGAAACAATTTGTCAAAAACCAACATGAATTCACAAAATGTTTCAGGGTCACTCTGTGACTCTTTGCCCTATATTCACCACTCTAATATGATTATAAATTTTGTACACAGTATACCTTGTGAGATATCATTTTAAAAATATTGATCTGTTGAACATTAATATACTGTTGGATTGTATGTATGTGAAGTTATGAAGTATTGCTCTATGTGTTACTGAAATATGTTCTGAGATTGGGAACACCCACAACCAGCCTTTCAGTTGCAACAAAGGAGGGCCCAGACAGCTTTAATTGCCCACCAAGAAAACAGAGGCTCCTTAGAGAAGGCACATATGCAATGTAGACTGCTTGACCAATGGGGACCCCCCAAGTCACAGCAAGGATCTTTCTAGCAGCTAGAAGAAGGAATCAAAAGAGAGACAGTGGCATTATCACTTGGCCCTTCTTCCCCCATCCCCACCCCCATCTCAACACCTGGAAGCATGTCTGTAAGACAAAGATCTTGAACTGGGGAAGTTTGGTCCCAGGTTGGAAGGTACTCCCAACCTGGGTATTAAGGAACTGTAACTGCTTGTACCATCTGTCAAGGTGAGACACTGCTTGATTCAAATCCTGGTTAGTCTGTTAAAGTTAAAATTTAGACTGTGTTTTTGTTTTATTTCTTAGGTAGCCAACTTTGATCTCTGTGTAATCTATTTAATCACTTAAAATCTGTCTTTCTTTAGTTAACAAATCTGTCTTATATTTTACCTAAAACAGTGTGTTTTGGTGGAAGTGGTTGGGAAATCTCAGCTCAGATTACAAAGGCTGGTGCATGTCAACTTTCCTATGAAGAAGGTGCGAACTAAGTAATGAACTTATACTGGTCAGGCTTCTGACCAGTGCCAGTCGGTACATTTCTGGGCTGCAATGCTGGAGAGCTAGGGGGAATTGGCTGGAGCCTCTCTATAGATGGTTCATAAGTAGCTGGGAGATCAGTCACATAACTCAGCTGGGTGTGTCCCTACATGTGGATGTCTGTGTAAGTCAGTGCCTGTGAGAGGCTTGTAGTTTAACATTCGCATTACAATGTGAGAGGCAACCCAGGTCAGTGGGTTAAGAGGGCTCAGTGGTTCCACAGTCCAGGTTGTAGCGCGGGGACCCTGTCACACACACATCTGCATTTTTGGCAAAAAAACGTTTTGGTTGAAACATTTCATCTGGTTCTAATCATGTACTCATAACCCTGTCGTTTGGCTTTGGAGCTGTAATGATAGTCACACTAACAACACTTTTAGATGATTAACTACTTTATGCCAACATGGTTAAAGTCATGTCTGCACAGACACCTTCGAAATAAATCATGGAGGTGGACCTCTATGCCTGTATGGAGTCCAGCTGATTTCACTGGAACTCTGCAAGGGTACAGGTCTCTGTCACACTTTTCAAGACTGGGACTAAGTGGTGACAGACTGTAGCCCAAGCTTTGTAACCCTTAGTCAGGGATCGGCAACCTTTGGCATGCGGCCCATCAGGGAAATCCACTGGCGGGCCTGGATGGTTTGTCTACCTGCAGCATCCGCAGATTTGGCCGATCGCAGCTCACACTGGCCGCGGTTCACCGTTCCAGGCCAAGGGGGCTACGGGAAGTGCCACGGGCCAAGGGATGTGCTGGCCACCACTTCCCGCAGCCCCCATTGGCCTGGAATGGTGAACCGCAGCTAGTGGGAGCTGCAATTGGCCGAACCTGCGGACGTTGCAAGTAAACAAACTGTCCCGGCCCTCCAGCGGATTTCCCTGATGGGCCGCATGCCAAAGGTTGTCGATCCCTGCCCTAGGTGATATTGCTTGAACTTTAGGAAAAGTTTAGTTTTATTTGAGGAGAGAAAGAGTTAGTTATGAAATACTCTGTCAAATGTGTGTATGTAGAGATTTCACTCAACTTAATAAAATCATTAGAAACAACATATTATAGGTGTTGTAATGGTGCTCACTTTTTAATATAGTAACACCCCCTTAAACAGAAAGATCTGACAACTATAATCTATATAATGTCTCTTTAAACAAAAGCTAACTGTTGTAGTGATTGTTTTTGTTTCTTATATTTCATGGCAACGATTTGTAAATGTGTTAAAATTTCCCAAATAAGTAGTTAAAAATGTTTGAAAGGGAAGAAATATTGGTCCTTTTTGGTCACAGGATGCCTGGTTGGCTACCTCTCAGCTGTCTACTGTGTGTTGCTGAATATAGCGTACGGTTCACAGCACAACAATGATTGTACAGCATTGTGTATGTGCTCTCTGTGTATTTGTTGTAGAATCTTGATATCATACACCATTGTTCAGAATTTGCTACAATGAACCACAAAGTTGAAACAAATCAGTAACACAAAGAGAAGAGGAGAAATGCATTTTTGGAGGAGCTGTGAATGGTAGAGACATTGAGCAGGGAATTCTATTTTGCGTGTACTGTGAAATTACACACACTGCCTTGACACCACAAACTCACACATAGCAAATATAAAACAAATAAGAAAATTTTTTCTTGTTATGTTTTGAAAATCTGCATTATCT
This sequence comes from Platysternon megacephalum, assembly GCA_003942145.1. Taxonomy (NCBI): domain Eukaryota; kingdom Metazoa; phylum Chordata; order Testudines; family Platysternidae; genus Platysternon; species Platysternon megacephalum. Next base: position 1,344,590 of record QXTE01000176.1, on the reverse strand, counting down.
TCATGCAACATCCCATGTAGCTGCAATGATTCTAAGTGTTGTATTTTAGTTATAAAGAATGTAACAAAGATTATTCCATCTCAAAAGAATATTAAAACAATGTCACATGCAGACGTGTGATATTTTCCAAAAAAAAGATTTGTAGTTATTCTGAAACAAGTAGATGATGGTCAAATTTCTGATCTCAGTTCCACCCATGTAAATCTTTAGTAACTCCACTGAAGCTCAAGGTGTCACTCTGGATGTATTCTGGTGTGACTGAGATCTAATCTGTCCTCATGCTTTTAGCATGTTGCATGCCATGAACTGCTGATTCAGCAGGAAGTTTGAAAAAAACAAAAACAAGCCTTACTGCTTTTGATTTCCTCGTGTATTAAAACAATGCATAGCCAAAGTACACATTGTAATAGTGCATTTTTATTTTGGCATTCTGATTATTATTCGGATGTCACTGTATAATGGGGCCATACAATATATTCTTTTCTAAAAGAATTTCACTAAAAGTGACATGGTCACATGAGCTTCTCTTTTATGGTTAATATAGTTACTGGAGCTGAGGGAGGGAAAAGAAAAGAAAACAAATTGCTTTATTCACCACTGTTACTCCAGCCTCACTCCAATGGAATTGGACTATCATAAAACTGGAGTTATGCCAAGGTGAATCAGGTCCATAGTCTAACATTATGCAGTTTAGAGTCTATGTCTCATATAATGTTATTTATATAGCACTCAAACTCTGCTACGGTCTTTATGAACAAATCAGGAGAAAAGGCCCAAATCAGCTCTGAGGGAACTGCAACTGAATTAGACAATAAGCAGATGAAGGAGGTGGGGATGGGATGCAACTAAAGCCAATGACTGAGTAAGGAGTGATGTCGTAGTTGACCATAATTTGTTTCTCCCTCGCTCTCATACATGAGCTCTTGTGTTTTCTTTCACCCCATCATTTAATAGGCTGAGGAAGGGGAAGCAGACAGAAGGCCTTGTGAAAGAAAGAATGTGGCGGGGGGGGGGGGTTTTACAGGTATAGGAGGACACATGGAAGAAGGTGCAGAGATGAGAGTGAAGTGAGGAAATGAAGAAGGCAGTTAGCTGTGTGGGTCAGTTAAACCACAAAGGGTAAGGGGGGATGAGGAGAAAGATATGAGAGCAGAGAGGTAGGATGGAGCTAGACCATGCAGGCCTTTGATGGCAAGAACCATGAAGGAGCTTAAACTTGATGTGAAAGATGAGGGCAACTCAGAGAAGGCACCTGAAGAAGGGCTGGTGTACATGGCATTTTTGAGGGTTGGCAGAAGAGGGAAAGAGGGAGGTTGCTAGACTACCTATAAACTGGAACTGAGAGAAAAATTGACATTTTTTTTCTATATGGAAAAAACTGTTGTGAATTTGTGCAAAAAAAAAGTGACTCAAACAATATAATTTTCTATCTGAGTCTGTTAAAGTCATACAAATTGGACATCTGAAATTCAGATATAGGTTTGATGATAAGAGAAAAAGACAGGCAAGATGAAGAATGTTGTGGAAATGTATCCCCAAAATTCTGTCCCACAAACACATCAGTTATATATAAATACCTATATTAGTATTTAGTATTCATATTACAGTAGCACCCAAGAGACCTAAATAGGGTCAGAGCTCCTTTGTGCTGGGTTCTGTTAAAACACCTATTAAGAAGGTCCTTACCCCCATGAGTTTATAGTCCAACCCTCCGATTCCTCAAAGCACATTAAGCACATGCTTAAGGCCTGTTTAAGTCAAGTACATGCTTAAGTGCCTGGCTAAATCAGGGCCTAAAAGTGCACACCTTTTAATCTAATACCCACCACATCCATTCAAGGATTGTTTTTTTCCTGCTCCCCAAACAACTAAAGAATGCATCACTAAGTCTAATTCTGAGCTCTCACTGGTTTACACTGGTATAACTCCATTAATTTCAGATTTGCACTGGTGGAATTAAGAGATTCAGCCCCCCAAAACATCCCATTACACTGTCCCATTGTACTTACAATTAACATAATTTAAATTGAACATCCTATACATAATTTCCCAACCTAGCAGATGGCCCCCAAAGTCAACAGATGTCATCTAACTTATTCACTACTTGATATAATATTTGTGACGACCATTTGCTTCTGTAGAAATAATAATGATGTCAAAAATAGAGAATAAAGGCTTAAAGTGGGAATAAGCAGCAGGATAAGGTAATCTCTTAAGAAAACACAGATCCTGTTTTCACACACATTCTTAATAAAAAATATGACGACTCTGATTTAGGAAAACATCCCTGTTCAGAAAGAACACTTAAGTACATTCTTAACTCTAAGCAAGCACCTAAATCCTATTGAAGTCAAAGTTTAAGCACACATTTAAAGAAGTTATATTGAAAGAGACACATGCTTTTCTGAACTGGAGCCTAAAGAAGGGAGAAAAACAGAGGATATGTATGATTCAAAGGAGGAAATGTTTGTATAGAATATTTGTTTTTCATATGTCCCATTGTATGCCTGTGATGCTCTGTACCTCAGAGGAACACCCTGCACCCCACGTTCATCCTTATAATATGATTGTGTGGTATCCAATGCAAAGTTTGTCATGTTGGGTGTCTTTGGAAGGCTCATGATGCACTGAGCATTGTTGTTATAGTAATGTTATAGGTTCTCTTTTCGATCTATTTTCAGGAGATAACTCTAGAAAGTTGCCTCAAGTTAGAATTATATACAATGCTCTACAAACTTGTCGTAAAATATATCCCTCCTGTGGAAATTTTCTTGGCTGTTATGGAGAAAATGTAACTAATGTCCTTTGGGAAGAAAAATAAATATGCTTAGGTTGTGCACATTTATATTTTTTCCTCCTGTACAGACTTCTGCTGTTATACACTGTTTAATAAACAGATTTGAGAAAGAACAGGAAATGTCAGGTGCTTATCAAATAGCATGGGAATTCCCCCATTTTTTAATCAGCAGAGAAGAAGTTTACTCCAAAAAATCTCTCCTATGAAAGTTTTTTAGTGGCTGATTCACCTAAATGCATTTTTTGAAGAAAAGCAATATCTTGTCTCTCCTGCTTTTGGCCACTGGATCCTTTTTTTCTTTTTATGTGTCCATTTCAGCATTTGATACTATAAGCCACTATTATGGGACTATAACATACAAATAATGGAAAAGAAGAGTATTTAAGTGGAATTACTTAAGGGATGCATAGAAGAGACTATAACCTACTGACACTTGATGGGTCTAAAGTACAAATGCTGATTGGGGTGGATAGGACACATTCCATGGTCATAAAGAGTCCTCCAAGCTTCATGATATCAATATTACCTGTTACATTTGGGGTTTGAAAGTTTAATGGACTTCCACTGATAGCAACTTCTCTTAACTTTGGAGACATACTGACTGCATCAAACTAAGTGGGAAATGGCTGGCCACAGCACTACGCTGTAAAGGAGATTTAATTACAGATTGCTGGGGGACTGCTGATCAAAGACTGGTATATACAGATTGCTGAGATGAAAACATGCGCGTTGCTATATACGAGCTGAACAACAAAAAATAGTTTTCTAACCTGACTCCTTTAAATGTACATGGATTGTATTTTAGCGTATGTTTTCCTTGTCTGAAAAGACTCGCGTTCCCTGATGGGCTAACTGAATCCCAGTAGCATCACCTGGTTAGATTTTTCCCTCCCCCCAACTCCTTTCCTTAAAGAATATTTAGCTTTTTCCTTCGTGTCTCCCATATTCTTCTCTCACCTTTTATACAGCATGTTAATCTTGTCCTTCATTAGTCCCTACACTCTCAACTCCAGGAAATATATTGCTAACACAATGCATTCTGCCCTTGGTAATATAGGACCAATGGTTGTGTCTCAGACAACCTTTCCCGTGTACCAACTCCCATTCAGTCTCTCACCAAAGAATGACACACAAAATAACACTTTGTATTGCTCTGTCTTTATCAGATAAACTTTATTGCTTAATACTGTATGCTGTGGGCTGACAGAAAACAGGAACTGGGTTTTAAAACATATAAAATCACTTCATAGCATATCCTGGACAGTTAGTTACTTGCACTATATATTCTTTACTATACTGTACCCTTTTTATGGTGTATCAACTATTCTAATTTTGTTCTACTGTATCTTTTAGTTTTTTTCTCATGGCATAATATGAGCTGTGTACTTATTTCATTTTCTTATAAAAAAGAGTGAGTGTGCAAAGGAGTAATGTTTAGATACAGTAAGTATAAGGAAATATTTCAGAGTTAAGACAGAGAAACAATATGAGAATGGAGCAGTTCAGAAAGATTTGATGGTTCTGTAGGCACATGATCCTGCATCATTTGAAAGCAATAGGAGCGTTGCCACAGACTTCAATAGGAGTAGAAACAAGCCCCTGTTCAGTTCAGGTATGTTATTCCTAGTCAATCTTCTGCTGATATGTATATGTGCACACTTTCCAAGAATTCACTTACTGGTGTTTCATCAATCACTATATTGATGGTCCTAATTACTCTTCATCCTTCTATTACTTGCTAGAGCAGGGGTCGGCAACCTCTGGCATGCGGCTCACCAGGGTAAGCACCCTGGCGGGCTGGGCCAGTTTGTTTACCTGCTGCATTGGCCGGTTCGGCCGTTCGCGGCTCCCACTGGCCGCGGTTTGCCATCCCAGGCCAATGGGGGCGGCGGGAAGCCGTGGCCAGCACATCCCTCATCCCTCACCCGCACCAGTGGGAGCTGCGATCGGCCGAACCGGCTGACGTGGCAGGTAAACAAACCTGGCCCGGCCTCGCCAGTGCTTACCCTGGTGAGCCACGTGCCAGAGGTTGCCAACCCCTGTGCTAGAGAGAGATTTTTAAAAGTAGCTCTATAGCTTAGCTATTGTTGAGTCTTCATTCATTTAAACCCCTCCTTTATTAATAGGCCTGTTTAACTCTAGTATTTATTTCCTCTTGATATAGTTGTATAAATCATTATTTCCCTTAACTCCCTCATTTCTTATAATGAAGACTGGAAGATATGCTTCAGTCAAACAGGTTACTAGTTCAATGCAAGGATAAACGTAGTGAAATTCTNGGGGGGGGGGGGGGGGGGGGGGGGGGGGGGGGGGGGGGGGGGGGGGGGGGGAGTGGAGGTATGAAAGAGCTACAAGGAGCCAAAGGGCCAGGGACAGAATAAGAGGAGAAGTGGGGAGCCAGAAATCAGGGAACAGTAATGAGGAGTCAGGGGAGAGAAGGAACAGGGAAGATATTGGAGTGAATCCAAGGTGTAGGATAGAAGAAGTCAGACCAGAGAGTTGGTTAGGAGCAGGAGACATGGAGGAGGTGTGTGGTGAAATAATGAACAAACGGAAGGAGTGGGGAAAAGCTTGCAGGGAAAGGTAGGAAAGAAGAGGTAAGAGGGAGCTGGGCAAGTGGACATGCTAACATCAAGAACCAGCAAGACAGGGAGCGCCTATCTAGGAAGGGCACCATATAACCGGGAACTGTTGCACTAAGTAAATATGGTCCAATAATACCTAGTTGTCGCACAGAGGGCTTGAGGGTATATTGATGTTTGTAAAATACTTCAGGGTTCTTCACATGAAACTATAGAGATAGCTCCTCATATCTGTGCGTGCAGGGGACCAATTGAAAGAGGATATGTATAAATGCTATTTAGTCTTCCACGAGGAAAGAGCATGCTGGCTGAAGCCAGATGATAATGCTGGAAAACTTAAGGTTAATTCAAGTCACAAACTACAATCTCTTAGTCTCTCAGACCTGTAGAAGGAGAGAACACATACAGCTGTGTTTCTCCTATGTGTATTGTGATTCACTGGTAGGAAGCAGCCAACCTACAGCACAGCCAGTTCCAGAATTATCACCAAATCACTGTATGACTTAGCACCTTTCTGTTTTCTTCCCTGAAGCTCCTTGTTTTGTGAATAGCTCTTCTGCTATCCTGCAGATGTTTAGATATCTGTTTTTGTTACTGTGTTATAGATTCTGAGCCTGAGCTACACCACTGACTCTAATGGAATTATTTCTCCTTCACGTTGGAATAACCAAAAGCTTAGTCAGAGCCTATATGATTTCTTTTCATTTTTAATCTGTGGGAATGTCTATAGCTACTGTACAGATTCAGTAGAAAAGGGAAAAATCACTGTAGGCACACAGTAAATTGGAAAGCGTGAACATGTAATACAGCTTCAACTCAGGATGACTTATATTGTAAAAGACATGAATGAGTCTAGATTAATTGGTACACTCAATGCTTTGCACTGCTCGAGTGACACAAAGCAGCCATAACCCAGTTAAGGTAGGCCCCTGGGTTTTTTTCCATATCCCTTATTTATAAACAATATTGTATTGTTTCATCTGCATATGTTTGTATTTTAGAATGTACAGGGTGTAGTCTGAGCTACAGCACATAGCTTATGCTCCAATTAGATATTTCATGGATCCAGGTACACATTTTGATGATCCAGTTGGGTTCTGTGGAGCCTGAGATTTTCAATAAAATTACCAGTCAAAGTGTGTGCTTTGTTAATTGAATTGATGAGTGTTTTGCTAATCAGTCTGAAAATCTGAATATACAAAAACCTTCCATTCACTTTAGTCATAAGGCCTACTGTACACCCTGCATATTATTATAAACCCCAAACTGTGTTTGTACTCTACAGAAACATATATAGCGAGACAAGAAATCTTACTCTGATCTTAGTTAACATGAGTCCAACTGTATAGGGCTCAGGGGTAGCCATAAAACCACTAAAAAATATTTTTGAACAGCTGTTTTACTTAATATAAAAATCACATGCTTTTTGAAGCCTCTCATTTCAGGCTTCACTGCCAAGACTAAAAACAAGTTCTGGGTCCCATTGAAAATGCTGGGAATCTCCCTTTCCACTAATAAAAAAGCTCCAGTTTCTATCTCTGCCTGGATGGACTTCTGAAGTAATTTTATGTATAGACTAGCTGTCATTGGAGCAGGACTGAATCTGCCCATCCTGCAATGCTATGGTGGAAATACCATGTTAGGGGATGGGAGAAGGAAACAACTGTCCACAAATAACTTGCTTTTTAAAAAGGCTAGTTCTCATATCGCTTTTTTGCACAGAGCTAGGGGGAAAATAGGGCCAGTGCAATTAATAAGTGCATGGTGAATGCATTGTTATGTCATTCTGCAACATTACGTGTTACTTTAGATAAATACCTGTAGCGGGGTGGTCACCCCGCTCCTGCCCTGAAGGGCATAAAACAGCCCTGGGAGAGCGCTGCAGCAGGGAAAGCTGGGCTGATTGAAGAAGTAGCCACAGCTGGGGCCAGCTCAATCAGGGCCCAGCTGGCCCTTATAAGAGGGCTGTGGGCCATAAGCTGGGGACTGACACTCTCTCTAGCTTCATTGAGAGAGAAGGACCTGGCTGCCTGGGAAGCTGAGAAGGGTATCTAGGGTGGAGCAGTGCTGGGGAGGGCAGAGGGGGCTGGGGAGCTCCAGCCTAGTAAAGCCCCAGGATTCAGGCCTAGTTAAGGGCCCACAAAAGGGTACCAGGGCTGCAGAGGGGCAGCCCAGATATAGGCAGAGGCAGCTGGTCCAACCCCCCCTTGCCGATGATGAGTGGTTTATAGACTGCAGTCTGTTCCAGGGAGCGGGGCTAGATGATGACTGGCAGTAACCACTGAGGCAAGGGGAGGATAGAGGATTGGGGGCTCCCCGGGGTGGGGAGACCTAGAGACTGCCGGGGTACTGCAGAGGGCAGAACCCTGAGAGAAAGGGCACCAGGATCCGGGAGGGACTCGGGGGCCAGTGGCAGGTGGGTCGTCGCCCCGCCACAATACCTCATATTGGAAGCACATTGCTGTGATCCCAGTCCCAGGCCTAATCCACAAGTCCAACCTGTATCCCTTTATGATTTCATTAAGCCACCCAATTCCCCATCACTATATATTCAATCTGATGGCACCAATACATTTTATGATGCAGGAAGGAGTAAAACAACCACATACAAACTGCAGAGACCAGTGCACTGTGTAGTTTTAAATATAGTGCCTAAGGTATCAGTAAACCTTATGAGATGTAAACTGCATTCAGCAAAGTGGGCACGTTGATTACATCTCTGTAAACATGGGATTAGTACAGAGTAAAGGTCAGCAGATTAAATATGTAGTATAATCAGCATATTATGTAAATGAACACAAATAAAATATACCATCCCACTGTTATGATCAGTAAAGCATGAACTCTATTAGCAAAGTGTTGGAGCATTGAGCTTCTCAAATATGCATCTGAAATCAGTAAAGTTCTGAAAAAAACTCAGTTGCTGGAGGATACAGTTCAGTGAGATAGGTAAGGAGATCAGAAAAGTGTGTAAAATGACCAACACTTATTTGACAGTACAGTTTTCTCAAATGTGGTGCAGACCGATCAATAAAATTGGGGAAAAAAGCAACATCACGACTACCACTGCAGATAAAGCCTTCTTCTCAACCATTGGAGGATGAATATCAATTAGCAAACAGTGATAATCTGACTACTTGAAACATACAAATCAAACAGGTGGAATTTACAGGGCCTCAACAACTGCAGTACACAGCTCAGACAATAACCCTCCTCCCACCTCTTCATCTGGTCTCAAAACACTTCAATAGGTGTGTAACTTTAAGAATGAGAGTAGTCCCATTGAAGGCAAAATCTAGTCAAGTGCTTAAAGTTATGCATACAGTTAAGTGCTTTGCTGGATGGGGCCTTAATCTTTCCCCTTCCTCATAGTCTCCATCTTTCCTTCTATCTCCTTTGCTTCCAAAAACCTACTGTTATAATAGCATTCAGAGATATCCCACTAGAGCCACCCCACCCCTGGAATGCTTACAACCTAAGTGGAGACAAAAGGTAGGAGAAAGGAAATAGCATGATCCCCACCTTCCTTCTGTCTCCTTTCCAACACACCCTCCATCAATAAAAATATACAATAAACAAGTTACAACTTTTGGATTACATTCCATACACCATTATGCATCTGGACTTAAAAAGTTTCAGAGTGTAACACCAAAGAATGTATAGGCTGAGAAATAACAAGTTGACTGCAACAATACTTGGAAACCTTGGCTAGATACAATGGCATTAAATAGATTATTCTTTTCACTGTTAGAAAAAAATATATTTTTGTACCATGAATCTGAATGTTGCTAAAGAAATGTTTTTTTAAAAACAAAACAGAAACAAAAACAAATAGAACTACCGTAGTTCAGATGGAGGCAGCCAAAGTAGCTGCCAATTTCTTTATGTTGCAACCCTAGATACCATTAACTTAGGTTTGAACAGAGACTGGGAATGGTTCAGTCATTACACTAATTGAATCTATTTCCCCATGTTGAAGTAGCCTCACACTTTCGTGTCAACTGTCCGAAATGGGCCATCTTGATTATCACTTCAAAAGTTTTTCTCCCCTGCTGTTAATAGCTTCTCTTAATTAATTAGCCTCTTACAGTTGGTATGGCTACTTCCACCTTTTCTTGTTCTCTGTATGTATAAATATCTTCTTACTGTATGTTCCATTCTATGCATCCGAAGAAGTGGACTGTAGCCCACGAAAGCTTATGCTCAAATACATTTGTTAGTCTCTAAGTTGCCACAAGTACTCCTGTCCTTTTCCTCCTGTATCCCTCATATCACTCCATATCTGTTATCTTCACATGTGATGCTAAGGCCTAATCAAAGTCCTATATCTTGAGCTGAGGAGTACAAGGTGTAGTTTAGGAGAGATTTGATTCCCCCCTTCACCCTTTCCCCCCAAAACCTGGTCACTGGTGCAAATTAGAACCGGATGAATGCAGCCCTGATTTGTGTCAGCAGCTGGAGATCACTGAGTTGTGGGGATATCCCTACTAAACCCTCTACACTGATGGCTGGGAGTAGGCATGATGCTGAAGCTGCTTTGGTGGTTCTTTGCCACCCAGTGATTTCCCCAGTGCAGGGGCATTCATCTGATGGCAGGCTAAGATGGCTGTAGGGCACCTTTGCAACTGAAGGGCTGCATTCTCTGCTAATGGATTGGAGGATTAGGGCCATATACCTTAAGTTGTTTGAGGTAGGGAGCATGTCTTTTTTAAAGTAAGGGGCTATACACAACTCTGGCACTATATAACTACTACTAGCTAAGCTCAATGCAGCTTAAATTCAAATACAATCTACTTCATCTGCTTACATAAAACATTAAACAAGATGTGTGGACTGTATAGCTTCAGCGTTAACTCTTTACCACTTTCAGCAAAATATGTGAATCGCTTTAGCAGAAAAATTACGCAACTCAGTCAATGAAATATTGCACACAATCAGCAAGTGATAGACTGCCTAAATTCAGACACCTTAATCCATACTTAATAGAGCTGACTGGAGGACAACAATTCTGTTTCTTTGCAATTTGCTTTCATCCTATGTTGGCACAAAACAAAACAAAATTCTATTTTTTCCCACAAAAAAACAAAATTATGTGTGGGTAGCCTGGTGCTTAGAGATTTACCTATAATGTAGGAGCCCGTGGTTCAAGTCCCTGATTCACAGTAGAGTTTTTAACCCCACAGCACCCTGAATCAAGCAGAGAAGGGACTTGAAGCTGGATGTCTCAGATCAGTGTCCTAACCACCAGGCTCTAGAGCATGGGGAAGTGTCTCACTTTCTCTCCCCCCAAAAAGCTTTTCAATTAAGTCTTAGTCAAAACCAAAACATCTCCGTGAAATGTTTCGGCCTCAGTGAAGAAGCATTTCTCAGTGAAATATGAAAATGTTCTAACCAACTCTAATATTCAGGCATCTAAATCAGCATTTAGGTGCCTAATGTTAAGCACTCAGTTTAATAGTGGGCTCATGATTGTTAAGGATTGTTTTCTCTAGTGAATTATCAGTGCAATACAAACACAGGAAAGGCCACACCGTAGCTTTTCATAACTGGATGATTTTATCTGTATAAAAACCAGAAATGTGTTATAATTGTTTTGTTGGTGCTTTCTTTAAAGAGTAAAGCATTGAGATTTCATGATTCCCTCCTCTACTCTCTGTTGTATGTTTGTTTCTGTAGGATTGGAACCTTACTTTACTAGTAAGCAGTTTCTGACAATGAAATAATGTCTCCCATACTTAATGTAACCCATACTTAATGCTCAGATGTGTTTCTTTGGTTGCATAGGCTCATGTCTGTGTTAAACTGACAAGATACTTCCTCATAAATTGTTTGGAAATGTGGTCTAGGCCAAGGGTGCTAGACAATGATAGATTTAGATTGTCATCCTGCATATTTTTTTTAAGTGTTGTCTCTACAAAAACGTCTTTCCTCTGTAATGGCACTGAAATGCTAACGCTGCATGCCTCTTTACATTAGATCTCACCTACTGCTACTGATGTGTCAACAATATTTGAACAGTGAAATAAAAGCAAATACTTCACAGTATGTTGGCAGCTAGTAAGGCAGTATGTAATGCAGTGGACACATGGAACCAATTAGGACTATTTGAGGAACCAAAAAAAATATGTAACAGAAAAGTATTGTCAGTAGGAATTCTGTATATAGGCAATCCAGTGCTGTAGTGCTAACAGACTTGAGAGGGTCAAGTCAAAACGCCTTTTATGCTTACCCGAAGATAGATAATCAAACATAAAGGGTGGGTCTACCTGGTTAACAACAAAGTATCATGTTGTTTCATGATGAGTGAAGGGAAGTGGAGGGAAACAAAGAATAATGAGAAAGTATCCTGTCATTTTAACACAGTCTTAAGTTTATGCAACCAAAGAAACATGTCTGAGTATTAAATAAGGATGTTGGGAACATTACTTAATTGTCTAAAAAACTATATCTTTGCCTGTTTTTTTTTTCCCCTGGAAAATACTAAATGTTGTGTAGGATATAGTGAGAATTATCTGTTTTCAAAAGCTTCATATAGCTTCCAGTATAGCAGGAACTAGTTATATCTATACTCCATACTCTGAAGTAGCTGCTATTCATTTTAATATGAAATTCAAGGCATTGCTTACCATCTTCAAAACCTCTATAGATTTCAAAGCAGCTCTAGATGATACAATGATAAAAATTCTGGCAGGGTCTGGTGTGTAGTGGAGTTCCTATTGTGGATATCACCGGTGGAGCTGAACTGGTGGTAGCAATGGTGGCAAATTTAAAGAAAAAATGTGTGTCAAGGAAGGCACACAAAGGTAATATCTAGAGGCATGTACAGCTGTATAAACAATTGACCATGTTTATTATTTATTATTAGAATGTACATCCATTAAAACAGCACTTGGAGTATTAACCACTCATACCACCACATGACTTTAACTGACGAAGAAAAAAACTTTATACCTATTTAATATCCATCAGAATGTGCTACCAATCCCACAGCAAACTGATCATAAAAACATAAGAATGGCCATACTGGGTCAGACCAAAGGTCCATCCAGCCCAGTATCCTGTCTACTGACAGTGACCAATGCCAGGTGTCCCAGAGGGAGTGAAACTAACAGGTAATGATCAAGTGATCACCCAATGATCAAGTGACAAACAGAGGGTAGGGACACCATTCCTTACCCATCCTGGCTAATAGCCATTAATGGACTTAACCTCCATGAATTTATCTAGTTCTATTTTAAACCCTGTTATAGTCCTAGCCTTCACAACCTCCTCAGGTAAGGAGTTCCACAGGATGACTGTGCGCTGTGTGAAGAAGAACTTCCTTTTATTTGTTTTAAACCTGCTGCCCATTAATTTCATTGGCGGCCCCTAGTTCTTATATTATGGGAACAAGTAAATAACTTTTCCTTATTCACTTTCTCCACACCACTCGTGATTTTATATACCTCTATCATATCGCCCCTTAGTCTCCTCTTTTCCAAGCTGAAAAGTCCTAGCCTCTTTAATCTCTCCTCATATGGGACCCGTTCCAAACCCCTAATCATTTTAGTTGCCCTTCTCTGAACCTTTTCTAATGCCAATATATTTTTTTTAGATGAGGAGACCACATCTGTATGCAGTATTCAAGATGTAGGCGTACCATGGATTTATATAAGGGAAATACGATATTCTCCATCTTATTCTCTATCCCTTTTTTAATGATCCCTAACATCCTGTTTGCTTTTTTGACTGCTGCTGCACACTGCGTGGACGTCTTCAGAAAACTATCTACGATGACTCCAAGATCTCTTTCCTGATTAGTTGTAGCTAAATTAGCCCCTATTATATTGTATGTATAGTTGGGATTATTTTTTCCAATGTGCATTACTTTACATTTATCCACATTAAATTTCATTTGCCATTTTGTTGCCCAGTCATTTAGTTTTGTGAGATCTTTTTGAACTTCTTCACAGTCTGCTTTGGTCTTAACTATCTTGAGCAGTTTAGTATCATCTGCAAACTTTGCCACCTCACTGTTTACCCCTTTCTCCAGATCATTTATGAATAAGTTGAATAGGATTGGTCGTAGGACTGACCCTTGGGGAACACCACTAGTTACCCCTCTCCATTCTGAAAATTTACCATTTATTCCTACCCTTTGTTCCCTGTCTTTTAACCAGTTCTCAATCTCTTATCCCATGACAATTTAATTTACGTGAGAGCCTTTGGTAAGGGACCTTGTCAAAGTCTTTCTGGAAATCTAAGTAAACTATGTCCACTGGATCCCCCTTGTCCACATGTTTGTTCACCCCTTCAAAGAACTCTAATAGATTGGTAAGACATGATTTCCCTTTACAGAAACCATGTTGACTTTTGCCCAACAATTTATGTTCTTCTATGTGTCTGACAATTTTATTCTTACTATTGTTTCAACTAATTTGCCCGGTACTGACGTTAGACTTATCGGTCTGTAATTGCCAGGATGACCTCTAGAGCCCTTTTTAAATATTGGCGTTACATTAGCTATCTTCCAGTCATTGGGTACAGAAGCTGATTTAAAGGACAGGTTACAAACCATAGTTAATAGTTCCACAATTTCACATTTGAGTTCTTTCTGAACTCTTGGGTGAATGCCAGCTGGTCCTGGTGACTTGTTACGGTTAAGTTTATCAATTAATTCCAAAACCTCCTCTAGTGACACTTC